>JAZKJV010007393.1:600000-1178519 GCA_037367405.1 Ottelia alismoides
TCCGAATTAGGTCTACTCACCTTTAAAGTAATATACATTCCAAGACCTTCGAAACAAGACTAATTTCATTAAAATCGGAGCTCGTATGCAAAACTTGGGTTTTGGGCCCCTTTTGTACATTGTACGTGACCGTTTTGCCCCTGTATTTTACCATTTTATTTTCTTAATTATTAAAAATCCAAAAAAATTAGATTAAGTTGTAAATATTCTTCTCATATTTTCTCTATTTTTATTTTGATTTTTCTCTTATTGAAAAATGACAAAAAAATTACAAAAGATAAAATGCGGTATTTTATATCTATAAGGTACCACCCAAAAATACGTTTTTGTACAGATCACTTCCTTTGATTTTCGGCCCTTCACGAAAGTTGTAGATCTCATCGAGATGAGCAACTTTCGTGTTGACCACTTTTTGATTTAATCCCTTTTATTATTTCTTTTTTATTTTTGTTTACATTTAATTTTTGATTTTTCTAGGAGCGACATGTGGCAGCTCCTGGAGCCGCCACATGTCACTCCTTTTTTATTTATTTTCGGATTTATTTTTATTATTATTTTATTATTATTATTTTAATTATTTTAAGTAGCCTACTATATTATTTTATTAATTTATTTATTTTCATCCCCTTTTACCTCTTCTCCCTTACTTTTCTTCCACTCCAAGTTAATAACTCCCCACTATCTCCACTTCCTCCATCTTCTCCATCCCTTCTCCAACTTCCCTCTCCTCTCTTTTTATTCCCATCTTCTCCTCCATTATTTTTTATCCACCGTTCTTTCGATAAGAGAGGAGCGAGCCCCCTTGAAGTTTCAGGTGACAGCTGTGGCTTCTTCACGGTTGAGCAACAACCTCCTCGAGATTATTCTCAGGTGCGATCCAGCGATCTCTCGCCGTAGTAGCCCCACTCGTGAGGCTACCAAGCTTCGGAGCAACCGCCATCTCCTCGAGGCGACAACCGGAAGCCGCACGACACGGCTCCACCTTCGGCGAATCACAGGTAAGTACTCTATCTCTATCTTGTCATTTCATTTCATTTTTATCTGACTATTGTTTTGTTGAACATCATCACAATCACCATTTTATTCATCAATCACACATCATCATCACAATCATTCATCATTCACCACAACCACTCATCCTCATTTTATTTCATCTCCATACATCACACACACAACCTCTTCATTGCATTTTCATTTCATTGCATTTTTCTACTGTTTACCAAAATATAAATACAAAAAATCTGCAAAAGAAAGACAAAAAAATAATAAACAGGAGCTTCTGGACGACCGCCCACATCCACCGTCACCGCCGGCCCGTCTCCCCCGACCGCCATCGCCGCCGCGCTCCAGCCCGCGCGACCGCCAGCGCCGCCCTCCAGGAACCCGCCGCCACGCGCACCTCCCCCGCGCGGCTAGCTTCCAGCCCCCTCACCGTCGTCGAGGCGCAGCGCCACCACTGCCCTTGCGCCGGCCCCACCTCCGCGCGGCGAGCCGCCCAGAAGCTGTGCGTGAAGCCGCGCACCGCCCTCCGCGGCTGTGCTCCTCCGTTGCCCGCCCCGTGGCCCGGCGCCGCCGAGCCCTAGCCGCCCTCGAGTCCGCCATCTTTTGCCCTAGGCGTGGGTTCCAAACCCACGTTTTGTGCAAGGTCCATTTCTTTCCAATTTTCTATATTTTTTATGTTTTGTAAAAATTGCAGTATCAGTCCTTTACATTTCTTTATTTGCAAAACAGCCCCGTGCATTGCTTTGTTGAGTTTTTTTTATTGCAAAGAGAACCCTGTCTTTGAGCATTAATTTGGATAGTTATTTTTGCATCAATTTTTAATACAAAAATAGCTTGTTGTTTACTGATTAATTCTGAACATTTTGACTATTTATTTATATTTTTGTGATCATCTCATAATTTACTAAAATTCAGAGAGTAAAAATCAGTGATATTTTACCTAATTATACTCTGAAATTCGCACAGGTCTATATCTTGCTCCAAAAATTGTGAAAAATTTGTAAAAGATGCCTCTAAGTGTTCTTTAATTACTGTCCAAATTTCGTCCAAGAATTGTCTTGTGCCTAAAATAAATTGTAGAGTGATTTAGGTAATTGAATTTTAATTAATTCCACGAATAAGATTTTTGAGAAATTTAAGTCTCCTGCATTCCTTATTGAACTATCTATTTGAGATAAATCAATCTCTAGATAATTTTGATTTCGTGGATTAACTAGAAATTAAATACCCGCAATAGTTCTATTTTCAGTAAAATATTCATAAAAAAATCAAAAAGTGTCAGAAAATTCCAAAAATATTAGTGTAGCTTCATTGCATCATATTTAACTTTCAATAAATTTTTCATAATTTTTGCATTTCATTTTCACGAAAAATTACATAAAAACCCCAAAAAAGTTTGTATTTTTCATTTGTGCATCTTAAAGCCAAAAATTCCAAAAAATACATTTCGCACTCATTGTTGGATTAGGTTATTAGGAAAAATATCACTTGGCTAATTTGGTCTTATTTCACATTAAAATTAAATTTGGCTAAGACGGTTCTTTTCGTATTAACTTAATCCAATTCATAGCTTGCATTTGGCATTTTATCGCATAAAAAATACCAAAAAAACCACTTGGAAAACCGCAATCTAATACATCTAATTTGATCCTGAGTTGTTCCTTTGCCTTCTTGAGTCGACCCTGGGGCTTGCCCAGGCTAAATAAACATAAAACCGCATATTACATTTATTCGACGATTTAATCGATTGTGCGGTTATTTTTGACCGATCGCGGATCTATCCGACTGCAACGAAATAGTCAATCATACGACAAAGATAGGGTAGATTTCGGGCTCGTCAAATGGCGCCGTTGCCGGGGAGGCAAACGACTTAGGATCATTTTAGAAATTTAGATTCGCATTTTCCATTCAATCGGGTAGTCTGATCCCCGAACCACATTGTAATTATACCATTTTTTTCAATTATTTTCTTTTCCCTTTTTTTCTCTCTTTATCTGACATTTTTATATCTTTTTGTGCGAGAGCCCGGTGGACTTGGAGCGGCTTTCTTAAAGTCGACGCATCTCGAAGTGCATCGGAGGCCGACTATTCATGGATCAAGTCGGCTGTTGAGACGCCAGAAGGATTTTTCTTTTTTTTTAACTTGTAAAAAAAGTGTCTGCATTTACAGCGGTTCCCGTTTGGGTTCTCGCGTGTGTAAACATAGTAGAACCGTGTCCCTGTGTGCTGTGTGGATTGAATTTTAGATTAGGCTTGCACTAGCGGCTCCTCGAGCCACTCTAGGATTTGCTTGTGCTCGTAAATTATTAGGACCACACAATACACTTAAAAGACGCACCTAGACCGCAGAACTAGTCAAATCAACCTGTGCTTCACTCGCTAATAGAACTGCCTGTCTAGGTTCGGCTTTTTTCGTTTGCATTTGCATATAGTGTAAAATTTCAATTCAGTACTGCATCCCGCATTGTAGAGAGCTGGAGGCACTGTAAGTCTTCTTACTCAAGCATTCATCATCGTTTTCTCGATCGCATCGGCTTTTTTCCGATCCTCTCTCTCGATTTTCTAACCTAGGATAAAGGAATTGGGACTGGACGGTAGACGTGATTGCTTGTGTGGATTAATATCAGTGATAACTAATCTCTAAAATCGAGACTGCTAATTGAATTGGACCAAAAAATTAACTAAAATTAACCCTTGTTTGCGGGAGAGTAACCCCGACCTTGTTTTCAGGCTGAGTGAGGGTACTTGAGTGTGTGTGAACACCTTAAGGCAGAGCCCAAATCCCCGCCTTCCATATCACATTCCGACTAATCCTAGCAAATATCACAAGTCGAATTTTTCAGATTCACTGACTAGTACCAAGTAGCCTCCGCCTGTCTCAGGTAGATAGGGGTGAAATTGCGGTACTTTGCGACAAGCTGCCAGTAACCCCCCGGGGTGAAGTTCCGGCCTTGTCAGCCTCCGTCTGCTTGCAGGTAGATAGGGGTGTGGTCTTTGAATCCATCGACTTGGGATAGGAGCGAAGAAAGGAAGGACCGGCGGTATTTTAGGCGACAGGTTAAACAGGGAAGACGCATCCGGCTCTGAGCCGACTTCCCTATAGGCCGCATAATCCTTGCTATCTTGCTTGAAAATCACACTTAAAATCTACAAGATTAATTGGACTCGATTTCGGGTCCTTCACCGTGTTGAGTGTGAACTCGGTGTTTGCTCTTGCGTTTGTCTTTGTGTCTGTCCGTGTGTGTTATCCTGTGTAATTACACGTTTTCTACATCAATCTTCTTCCTTTCCTCTCCAATATGTCAGGATATTGGTCCCCATACCCCGTGACCTCTGGTCACTCCTCCTCGACCATATACCGTTCATCTCCACCTTCCTATTCTTCCATGTATCCTCCGCCATCCACGGGAGACCCTTACCCGTGGTCGGCTCCTCCTCAACCCGATCATGAAGTCAGAACTCCGTCTGACTTCTCCACTTCTTCACATCTCTCACCTACTCCATATTCTGACATTCTGGATCCACTTCCATCTTGGGCTGACTGTACCTATTCTCACGAGCTTGCAGGAATTAAAGAATCGAATGCAGAGCAAGCCACTGCTGAGACAGATGATTGGCAGAATTATATGCCCCCGTTTACTTCATTCTCACCTCAAGTAGAGACCATACAACAATTTACATATACACCTCCCGACTTGACCTTAGGGCATCATTTGATCGATCAAACAACCCGAATTGAGGGGCCTGAATATCATGATTTTCCAGACTTGATTGACTTTAGTGATCAAGCCTCCATTAACCAGCCTTCATTCGGAGAGCCTATACATTCACAGGAGTGGACTAATGAGCTAGACTTACTAGTCCCTCGTTCATTGACTTCATCATATGAGGCTCCGACTAATATTTGCCATCTAGATGGTCCATACTCGACCCGGAATTACATGCCAGAGTCTAGGTATGTTGAGTATGAGACCCCAATATCTCAGCAGTGTCCTCCACTTGAGCAGAACTCTCCCATGATTTGTCATGAGAATTTTATGGAGGATGACATTTCCAGACTTATTGAGAAAAATGAATCATTTGGTAACAACTTGAGAAATGTCATGGAAATATTGAACTCAATTTCTGCCAGCTTGGGAATGAAAGTGGAAAAGGATATGAGTAATTTTGAGGTTGAAAGCCAAGCAAACATTAGAGAACCCACACCGTCTGTACAGCTGGAGTCCATTCTATCTCCCTCTTCTACTAACCACTTGCCCTCCAATCCAGAGTCTGATCATTCATCCATCAAAAATACCAAAAAATTTGAAAAACCAAAAACCCACATAAAAATTGAAAATGAAAATGACCTAAAAAATTTAGATCCTGCCCTAAGGGAAGCACTCGATGAAGAACTGATTTTCAAGCTTCCCTTAATAAAGGCCATAGATCACTTTCCCGACCTCAAACGATTTGTGAGAAGTAAATTGATGCCCAAGAGGTCGGGTAATAAGAGAACAAGGACTGAAAGACATATAGTGTCCATGGCCACCTCCTTGGTGATGGGGAGAAAGACCAAGAGCCGCAGAGTGAAGCGGTTGCCCCGAGTTGAATGTGAAATCAAAGACACCATCTTTACCCATGCAAGAATCGATGATGACTCATCGATAAATATCCTCCCGACCTCTGTGTTTGACAAGCTCAAACTCTGGCCAATCAGAAAATCGAGAGAGATCGTTCAGCTGGCTGATCGATCCATCAAACGGTCGAGAGGAAACATTTCAGTCATCGTTACTTTCCAAGGTCTGTACTCCAGATGGACTTCACGATCATTGATATCAAGCACCGAGGAGAGTTTTCCCAGTCTCCGATTATTCTCGGGAAGCCGTTCTTAGCCTTGGCTAAGGCGACTATAGATTGCGAGACTCGGGAAATCGATTTTTCAGCATTAGGAGCGCTTCGACCTCATCCATTCTTTGATAAACTTTACTCTAAGGTGACCCGCACATCCGCTGACAGTCATGGCCATTGAGAGGTAGATGAGTCCCACCTCTCTGCTACACCTGAGAAATCGACTGTCCGGACGATTGTTGGATCAGAGACTCCCCACACCTCCACTTCATCAACTACTTGCACCACCACCGTGACAGCTTCTAAGGAGGACTCACGACCGGAAGCTATCATTGAGTCGGACACGATATTTGAGGATTGCCTTGATCATTTCAATGATCCGACACAAGAGCCCAATAATGCCAAGCCGACTGAAACCACTAGAACCTTCCCGAGACATGTGCTGACCCTTCAGGAATATTACAATCTTTATGGTGACTCGTCTGATGAGGAACCCATAGTCAGCACCACACCACGACCCGAGCCTTCTAAGGAAACAACCAAGACAAAATTAACTCCACTTAAAAACATGGTTGCTCCCTCTTCTAGTCGGCTATCTAGTGAGAGGAAGTCGAGAATTGATTCCTCGAGGTGTTCCCCCGAACCTCTCAAGGCGCGTCGCTCTCCACTCCCTCTCAATGATTCAGGTTCTAGAAAATCGACTAAGAAAATTTCCTTCAACATTCCGGAGAAGGAATTATCAGAGGAATCCTCATCAGGTCCAGATAAGGTGATTTATATGAGTGAGCTCAGTTCGGCTGTTCTTAAGCCTTATCTAAGCAAGCAGCCATGTGTCGACCCGCGTTGGACGATCCCTACACCTCATTATTATTCATCTGAGGACGATTCCGACAGCGACACATATGTATATTATCCACCTCCTCGCGTCCGCAAGAAGGTTCGTCACAAACCTTCTTAATCCTTGTATATTCTAACTCTTTCTTGTACATACATTCTCTCCCTCCCTCCCCAGTGATTCGAATCACTCGCCCCGGTTCCATATAATCTCATGACTATACTTAGGATAACCAGATCCTAAGTATAGGGGGAGAGTGACCCGCATCTATTCATTGTACATCCTCCAGATCACATCGGTTCTCATACTCACTCCTGTCCTATACTTAGGCTGAGCAGAGCCTAAGTATAGGGGGGACCGATGCCCGCTAGTATATACTCCTCCATTTCTCCTCTTAACCTCGCCCGCCCCATTTTTGATCTTCTTCTACACCTAGGCTGCCAGAGCCTAAGTATAGGGGGGCGGAGCGACTTCTATACATTTTTGTTATTTTAGCTCTCCTACGCTTAGCCCGAGCTATGTCTTTTTAGTCGCTTTCATGCTCTGAGGACATAGCACACGCTAAGTATAGGGGGGCGTGTATATATTACATATATACTTTACCTATAGCTCGTACTTTCGCGTATTTTCATGTATTTTTGTATATATTTTGCAATAATTATGGGTGAGTAAAAAATTGAAAAAAAAATTTTTTACTTACAATCCTTTTGTAAAAAATAATAATAATAATAAATTAATTAAAATTTTTGTATACTTGTATAATATGTACTATATGTATAATACTTGTATAAAAAGTTGTAAAATTCTTGTAAAACATACTTTTGTAAAATTTGTTGTATATCAAAAAAAATCGTGTATACTATGTACATTGTATCAACTAAAAATTGTTGTAAATAATAAAAAAAAATTGTTGCATACCAAAAAAATAAATAAAACAAAAAGGCTTCTTATTTACTCTTGCATATTATCTTGTATTTTCAAAAAAAAAAAAAGTCTTGCATTTCATTCATAGCATGTCATCAGCATCTCATCTGCATATCTTGCATATGCAAGGTGGAAAGCTAGTGGGTTCTGAACCAAGTTATGAGTAGATATTGAGGATGGACTTGATTTGACCTTAATCCACCTAATTTCAGAGGAACCTTATAGGAACTGGAGTTAAGATTTCTCAGGTCAAGTGACTTAATTCTTTTAGTCCGCAAGTCTATGTTCACATGTCATCTTGATTAGTCTAAGTAGAATATCTCGTGCATACGCAGGATTCTTTTAGATAATGACCTAACTTGGACAAGCACTATGCACGTAGCTCTTCATTGATGAGGTGGTGAGGAGGTAGAATCCTTTAGCTTGGAGTAGCACACGGGTGGAAACATCCGTCCTCCTCTAGGGAGGGTAGTGCATCTCAACCTAGTCTGGTGGTGTTGACATCTAAGGACGGGATGCTGTGGGTTGCAATAATGCTTCAAAAGAGGGATAGTCTACCGGCTCAAGAGGAAAAACTCCTGATGTACATGCTGCACCTTGTATATAGTTCCAAAAAAAAAGAAACAAAAAAGAAAAAATGCAAGAACTCCAAAAAAATCAGACAGGTCCAAGTGAAAAAAAATAATACCTGTCGGAGTATTGTATATTAGCAAAGAAAATGCAGCTGGATGACTTGGCTACACTTGTCAGGCATCCCGAGATAGGTGGCTACACTGGCCACCGTCCATTCTTTTCTCTACCCCCTCCTCTTGAGTTGGTCGCACTTGAACTTAGAAGGGAATACCTCGCTCCTCGAGGAAAGAGTTACTAGACCGGGTTATTGAGTTACTTTGTTAGAGGAGGCTGGTTCCGAGTCATTTCTGATGTGGAGAGCTATATCTCACTTACACAGTACAAGTAAGAATCATAGTCATCAGAAATTTGCGTTTGAGGATTTGTTCTGACCTGACTATTGAGGCGTCTTGAATAGAAGACTTGTGGAACTTGAAGTCTGTTAGGTCTTAAGTCCAGGTCCCAATAAGGTTCCGCCACACAATTAATCTAAAGGTCGAGTCAAGCTCCATTTTCAACTTTTGTTCATGACCTTGGTATGGAACCCAATCTCATTTCACTCTTGCATTTCATTTTAGTTGCTCGGGGACGAACAAGGTTTAAGTATAGGGGGTTGATGAATCTGTGATTCATCCCTCTAAAAGTTGAAAATAGAGATTTGTTCCTGAGTAAATAGATGCATATTTCCCTTTATATTATAAAATTAGCATTCATGCATGCAAGCATAATATCTGCATTTTAGCATTCATACTTGCATTAAATAAGAAGCCAAATTCACTTGTAAATATTCACTTGTATATTAGTTAAAATAGCCTATGTGTATTTATTTTATAATAACTCCGAATCCAATAAAACCAACTCTATAGTGTATATATGACTAACACTAATAAAGGAAAATTATCTAAAAAATACTAACTTGTAAAATTGACCAATAAAACCCCAATCCAAGTTTGAGACTAGGAACCTTAAAACACGCATATCTCTCTCATACAGCCTCTGAATTAGGTCTACTCACCTTTAAAGTAATATACATTCCAAGACCTTCGAAACAAGACTAATTTCATTAAAATCGGAGCTCGTATGCAAAACTTGGGTTTTGGGCCCCTTTTGTACATTGTACATAATGACCGTTTTGCCCCTGTATTTTACCATTTTATTTTATTAATTATTAAAAATCCAAAAAAAATAGATTAAGTTGTAAATATTCTTCTCATATTTTCTCTATTTTTATTTTGATTTTTCTCTTATTGAAAAATGACAAAAAAATTACCAAAGATAAAATGCGGTATTTTATATCTATAAGGTACCACCCAAAAATATGTTTTTGTACAGATCACTTCCTTTGATTTTCGGCCCTTCACGAAAGTTGTAGATCTCATCGAGACGAGCAACTTTCGTGTTGACCACTTTTTGATTTAATCCCTTTTATTATTTCTTTTTTATTTTTGTTTACATTTAATTTTTGATTTTTCTAGGAGCGACATGTGGCAGCTCCTGGAGCCGCCACATGTCACTCCTTTTTTTATTTATTTTCGGATTTATTTTATTATTTCCGGATTTATTTTTATTATTATTTTATTATTATTATTATTATTATTTTAAGTAGCCTACTATATTATTTTATTAATTTATTTATTTTCATCCCCTTTTACCTCTTCTCCCTTACTTTTCTTCCACTCCAAGTTAATAACTCCCCACTATCTCCACTTCCTCCATCTTCTCCATCCCTTCTCCAACTTCCCTCTCCTCTCTTTTTATTCCCATCTTCTCCTCCATTATTTTTTATCCACCGTTCTTTCGATAAGAGAGGAGCGAGCCCCCTTGACGTTTCAGGTGACAGCTGTGGCTTCTTCCCGGTTGAGCAACAACCTCCTCGAGATTATTCTCAGGTGCGATCCGGCGATCTCTCGCCGTAGTAGCCCCACTCGTGAGGCTACCAAGCTTCGGAGCAACCGCCATCTCCTCGAGGCGACAACCGGAAGCCGCACGACACGGCTCCACCTTCGGCGAATCACAGGTAAGTACTCTATCTCTATCTTGTCATTTCATTTCATTTTTATCTAACTATTGTTTTGTTGAACATCATCACAATCACCATTTTATTCATCAATCACACATCATCATCACAATCATTCATCATTCACCACAACCACTCATCCTCATTTTATTTCATCTCCATACATCACACACACAACCTCTTCATTGCATTTTCATTTCATTGCATTTTTCTACTGTTTACCAAAATATAAATACAAAAAAATCTGCAAAAGAAAGACAAAAAAATAATAAATAGGAGCTTCTGGACGACCGCCCACATCCACCGTCACCGCCGGCCCGTCTCCCCCGACCGCCATCGCCGCCGCGCTCCAGCCCGCGCGACCTCCGGCACCGCCCTCCAGGAACCCGCCGCCATGCGCACCTCCCCCGCGCGGCCAGCTTCCAGCCCCCTCACGGCCGTTGAGGCGCAGCGCCACCACTGCCCTTGCGCCGGCCCCACCTCCGCGCGGCGAGCCGCCCAGAAGCCGTGCGTGAAGCCGCGCACCGCCCTCCGCGGCCTTGCTCCTCCATTGCCCGCCCCGCGGCCCGGTGCCGCCTCATCCTCGCCCCCTTCCAGACGCGTCATCGACCGCCTCCCACGTCGCGCCCCTTCCGCCCCCGGCCTCCGCCGCTAGGCCACCAGCGCCGCCGTTGCGCGGTCCCCGACCCCCTCCAGCACCTCGTCCCGCGCAGCCAGCCCGACCGCGCGCCGCCTACTCGTCGCCGCCAACCTCCGCGCGGCGCTTGGCCTCGCCGCCTCGCGCGTGGCCGTGCTCAGCGCCGCCGAGCCCTAGCCGCCCTCGAGTCCGCCATCTTTTGCCCTAGGCGTGGGTTCCAAACCCACGTTTTGTGCAAGGTCCATTTCTTTCCAATTTTCTATATTTTTTATGTTTTGTAAAAATTGCAGTATCAGTCCTTTACATTTCTTTATTTGCAAAACAGCCCCATGCATTGCTTTGTTGAGTTTTTTTATTGCAAAGAGAACCCTGTCTTTGAGCATTAATTTGGATAGTTATTTTTGCATCAATTTTTAATATAAAACTAGCTTGTTGTTTATTGATTAATTCTGAACATTTTGACTATTTATTTATATTTTTGTGATCATCTCATAATTTACTAAAATTCAGAGAGTAAAAATCAGTGATATTTTACCTAATTATACTCTGAAATTCGCACAGGTCTATATCTTGCTCCAAAAATTGTGAAAAATTTGTAAAAGATGCCTCTAAGTGTTCTTTAATTACTGTCCAAATTTCGTCCAATTAGGAGTTGTCTTGTGCATAAAATAAATTGTAGAGTGATTTAGGTAATTGAATTTTAATTAATTCCACGAATAAGATTTTTGAGAAATTTCAAGTCTCCTGCATTCCTTATTGAACTATCTATTTGAGATAAATCAATCTCTAGATAATTTGATTTCGTGGATTAACTAGAAATTAAATACCCACAATAGCTCTATTTTTAGTAAAATATTCATAAAAAAATGAAAAAGTGTCAGAAAATTCCAAAAATATTAGTGTAGCTTCATTGTATCATATTTAACTTTCAGTACATTTTTCATAATTTTTGCATTTCATTTTCATGAAAAATTGCATAAAAAACCCCAAAAAAAGTTTGTATTTTTCATTTGTGCATCTTAAAGCCAAAAATTCCAAAAAATACATTTCGCACTCATTGTTGGATTAGGTTATTAGGAAAAATATCACTTGTCTAATTTGGTCTTATTTTACATTAAAATTGAATTTGGCTAAGACGGTTCTTTTCGTATTAACTTAATCCAATTCATAGCTTGCATTTGGCATTTTATCGCATAAAAAAATACCAAAAAAAAACCACTTGGAAAACCGCAATCTAATACATCTAATTTGATCCTGAGTTGTTCCTTTGCCTCCTTGAGTCGACCCTGGGGCTTGCCCAGGCTAAATAAACATAAAACCGCATATTACATTTATTCGACGATTTAATCGATTGTGCGGTTATTTTTGACCGATCGCGGATCTATCCGACTGCAACGAAATAGTCAATCATACGACAAAGAAAGGGTAGATTTCGGGCTCGTCACATGGGAGCGAGGTGATAGCCAAGATCGCCTCATCTAGGAATGTCTCTGTAATAGGTGCAATGGGCTCAGATTCCTCAAGGTTCTCTAAGGAGGAGAGGTGATTCACCGCCACATTCTTAACTCCAGGCTTATCCTTAATCTCAATGTCAAACTCCTAGAGCAGAAGGATCCATCTGGTAAGGCAAGCTTTGGCATCCTTCTTGGCCATGAGGTACCGGATGGCGGCGTAATCAATAAAGATAGTCACTCTAGATCCGAGAATATAAGATCGATACTTATCCAAAGCAAAGACTACAGCTTGCATCTCCTTCTCTGTCACGGTGTAATTCCGTTGAGCGGCATCAATCCAAAGCAAA
Organism: Ottelia alismoides; assembly: GCA_037367405.1. Taxonomy (NCBI): domain Eukaryota; kingdom Viridiplantae; phylum Streptophyta; class Magnoliopsida; order Alismatales; family Hydrocharitaceae; genus Ottelia; species Ottelia alismoides. The sequence goes on from JAZKJV010007393.1 coordinate 612,659, forward strand.
GACACCGAGTTCACGGTGTAATCAGTGAGCAAAGTCTGGCTAGCGTAGTGAATGGTATACGGCAATCCATCCCTCCTCTATCCAAGCATAGCCCCTACGACAAAATCAGAAGCATCCATCATGATCTCGAATGGGAGAGACCAATCGGATGGCTGAAGGACAGGAGCCGTGACAACCATATCCTTGAGAGTCTCAAAGGACGCAAGACACTTATCATCTACAATGAACTCGGTGTCTTTCGTTAGCAAATCAGTGAGCGGTCGGGTAATACGACTGAAGTCCTGAATGAACCATCGGTAGAAACCGACATGCCCCAGAAAAGACCGCAATTGACGCAGATTGGACGGTGGAGTGAGTTTTCTAATGATATCCACCTTGGCCGGTCGACCTCCATGCCCATGTTGGAGATGATATGACCAAGGACCGTCCCTTGAGTCACCATAAAGTGACTCTTCTCCCAAGACAAGACAAGGTTGACCTCTATGCAGCGTTGAAGCACACGGTCAAGGCAGTCAAGACAAGCATCAAACCCATCGCCATAGACCGAGAAGTCATCCATGAAGACCTCTAAACAATTACCCACCATGTCCAAGAAAATGGACAACATGCACCTTTGGAATGTCGCCGGGGCGTTACACAAACCAAAGGGCATCTGTACGTCCCAAACGGACAGGTGAATGTCGTTTTCTCCTGGTCTTCGGGCGCAATGGCCACTTGGTTATAACCGGAGTACCCGTCAAGAAAACAATAGTGACTCTTCCCAGCTAGCCTCTCGATAATCTGATCAATGAATGGCAGTGGGAAATGATCCTTCTTGGTGGCCTCATTCAATCGTCTGTAGTCCACATAGACCCTCTAAGAAGTGGGTACCCGGTAGCTATCTCCTCTCCAGACTCACTCACAACTGTAGTGATACCCGTCTTCTTGGGTACCACATGTAACGGACTAACCCACTTGGAGTCGGAGATGGGGTAGATAAAATAGGCGCTCCACCACTTTGATATTTCCTTCATGACCACATCTCGAAGATTCAGGTTCAGCCGTCATTGGAACTCATGCGAGGGCTTAGCGTCCTCTTCAAGATAGATGTGGTGGGAGCACAAAGCCGGACTAATCCCTTGGAGATCAGCTATACTCCATCCTATCGCCTTGCGGTTTCTTTCAAGAACCTCCATCAGACGAGATTCTTGCTCTCCAGTCAAACTTGCTGAGATAATGACTGGGTGCATATCTGGCTCACCCGTAAGGAATCTATACTTCAACGACTGGGATAAGGGCTTCAATTCTGGACAACTGGGAGATTGTAGATCTGGCTTCTGATATGTCTGTGTGAAGGCTACCAGGTCTGCATGAGAGAACTCTCGCTGTGCATGAAAATCTGACGAAGGGAACCCTGCTGAATCATCTATGAACTATACTGGCTCACATTCTGTCCTAGCTGTCGGCTCAGAAGGAACCAGACAAGGCAAATAGTCATCAAAATCATCCCAATCGATGTTTGAATCCGAGGGATCTGAACTAGAAGAACAAGAATGAAATTCTGCATCACCACTCATCCCAGAACTGTCAGCCTCAAAGGTATCCTCGTCCAGGGGTGTGCTCTCCAAGCTCTCAACTGCCATAAGCTGTAAATATGGTGAATCTGCGGGCAAGGCGAGGGCTTGTGCTACTGGATGTATCCAAATGGATTCATCATCTGTCATCACAAAATCACACTCCTGGTGGACGTCTAACTCATCCTCTGTCATCTTCTCAGTATCACTGGACTGCTCTGAGCATGCTGATTCTCTCGCTCTGGTCTCGTCGATCGTTTCTATTTGTATGCTCTCGCCCTCTATGCGAAAGTACACCTTCCCACTATCATGGTCAGTCACCGCCTTGGTAGTGGCCAAGAATGGGCGTCCGAGTATGATGGGGGTATCTGTTACCGACTCAGGGATCTCCATGGCCAATACAACAAAGTCCACGAGGAATTTCAGGTTCTGAATGGTAACCACCACGTCTCTCAACAACCCCTTCGGCCTCTTAATTGACCTATCAGCAAGCTGAAGGACTGTCCTGCTTCGAAGAAGAGGACCAAACTCGAATCGGTCGAGCAAGGCTGCCAGAAGGAGGTTGATAGAAGAGCCGCTATCTAATAGAGTACGATCGAATCGCTGCTCCTGAATCTCGCATCTGACATAGGGAGCTCCTGCATCAGGTCTCTTGGCTGGCAATCTATTCTAAATGGCAAAGCATGTGGAACGTGTGAGCATATGGATCTCATCTCTGTGGTTCCTCCTCTTCCTGCGGATTGTAGTCTTCTCTCTCAATCTCTTCTGGAAGAGGGGGATGTGCTCAAGTGCCTCATGTAGAGTCAGCTGGATCTGGAATCTATCAATCATCTAGTTGCTGAACTATACCTGTTGAGTTTTTTTTGGATTTTCTCTTTTATTCCCCTTCGCCAAGCGGGGTGTTTGAGGGAAGGGGATGGTAGGGGCCTCCTCAGATGGAGGACTAGGAATAGGTTCCTGTGCCTGTGAAGGAATGGAATCCATACAATAATCATCATGCAACACATATGGACCTGAAGTGGATACAAAAACCTTTCCTTTATTCATATTTTTGGTCTTTTTCTTGTTACCACAGTCTTGAGATACAAAAGGTGGCAACACAACATGTGGGAGCTCAACAAAAGTAGAAGTGATGGCCTCAGTACCACCAACGGCATCTGACTTCGCGGCATCAGCACCGTGCTCTGGCTCTGCATCAAGTAAAATGGTGGCCTCAGCACCACCGTCTGCATCGGGTGTCATGACGGCCTCAGCACCATCATCTGGATCTCCATCATTGGTGGCATCAACACCAGCGTCATCAACATCATCATCAACGGCATCAGCACCGCTTCTCTCCTCATCTGGCGCTCCGGGTTCTGTGTGTGGTTGTCGCTCAGATGAGGCGTCGCTGGCTGGCATCCTACCGCTCCTAGTAATCACGAAATCAACATCATACAAAGAAGACATGTCACTCAAATAATCACTAGGAGAGGTATCCTCTGTAAACTATACCTGCTCAGACTTCCTCTTCAGATTGTTCGGATTAGGCTCGATCTGTGTAGGTATGACGGCCTTGCCCTTGATGATATCCCTCATCTCCTGCTGGAACTCATCCATTTCCCACCGGAAGGATGCCTGCTGTTCAGAAAGCAAGCGGGCGAGGTCATCAAGCGTTGGGTTCTCGAAAGCGGGTGCCTGAGAACCAGAAGTATTCCCCTGCTGGAAATGAGGTTGCTGCTGGTACTGGGGAGGGGGCTGGGAGTTTGTCTGGTGAGGTTGTTGACGCTGCCTCCACTGTTGTCCGTGATAGATGGGACGAGGACCCTGCTGATACTGTTGGTGGGCATATTGGGCTGCTATTGCTGCTGGCTGGCTGTTCTGATGGCCCTGAGCTGGAGACTGCTGCTGGGATGAGGTGACACCAGTGGTCCAACAGAATCCGAGGTGATCGCGACAAATCCCGGGCTGTTGTGGGTATCTGTCGTACCATATCCCATTGACCTAAATTAATGGTTCCTGCTCAACGGGTGGTGGAGGAACAACTGCCAGTGGCTGATCCGGCTAATAGACGACCATCTGAGTGTCTTGAGATGGCAGCGGCAAAGAGTAGTGTTCTAGCTGCTGGACCGGCTCTGCCTGGATGTGATGGACCTAACGGTACGTGGCAGAGGGCTGGGTGGAGCTGCTACTGCTGGGATCAGCCCGTGACCTAGGAGGCTGCTGAGTAGACGTCTGTGCCTCCTGGATGCAAAGAATCTGCGTCTTTAGGTCACTCATGGTCTTCATCAAAAGGTCCATCTGAGCAAGACCTTGACTCTGCTTCTTCTCAAGAATCTCGATGCGGTCCAACTTCTCTAAAATGATCTCCATATCGGCAGCGGTGGATTCAGCCTGAGCTGTGGCTGCTGACGGAGTATGTGTACTGGCATCGATGCGTGCAATCCTCTGATACCCAACTGCTTGTGGTGGGAGCTTCGATTGTGTATAGACACGGGCTTGGGCCATGACTGTAGAATTCTCTGCCATTCCCCCATAGATCTCCCAAATTGTATCTTCTCCCTTGGAGAAGTAAGATCCACCACAAGAGGCATTAACAAGCCCCTACAGCTCTGGTGTAAGCCCATAAAAGAAACTCTGAACCAGATTGGGCATGGATATATCATGATGTGGACACCGGTCAATGAGCTCTCTGAATCGATCCCAACCCTCATGGAACTGCTCATTCGGGGCCATGATGAAATTGCTTATCATAGCTTGTGCTGCGTTGGTCCGGCCTAGTGGATAGTACTTGTTCAAGTACTCGCACCGGAGTTGTGCCCATGATGTGACGTACCTCCCAAGATGCTTCAGCCAGTAGGCTGCTCTATCATCTAAGGAGAATGGGAAGGAAATCATCTTATTATATCCTCGTCCACCATTCTATCGTAGACAGTGCTGCAAATCATCTCAAACTCCTGCAGATGGAGATGAGGCTCCTCGGTGGCTAACCCGTGAAACTTGGGCAATAACTGGATGGTCTGCGGGTGAAGCTCAAAGTTCCTGGCAATGGGAGGAAGCTAAATCCATTGGTGAGTGAGGGTCGTGGTTGGGTTGTGCAACTGCCTCATGGTCATCGGCGGCGGCCTCTCCGGGTTAGGTTCTCCTCCTTCGCCTGTGGCTTCTGCTATATCTCCTCCACTGCCCTCAGGTCTGTCGTCTCTTCTCTCTTGTATCTGCGCCAGCTCTCTCATGATATCACCCATGAATACTCCCTGATCTCTGATCTGTCTCTGCATGGTCTTCAGGGAAGCTAACAGTGAATTGTTGATGGCACCTTGATCATATAAGAATGGTGGTGGTCTCTACTCATCTGAGTGTTCCTCTCTGTCGTCCATATCTTAGATCTCTGCAAAGGCAAAAGAACCCATCTCAGGTACCGTCAAATGTTCTGAGCTCTGTGTTGCACTAAACTCTGACACCACTGGACTGATGGAAGAAGAAGGGTGGTCGAGGAGGAACAGGGTGGACGTAAACTCAGGCTCGGAGAGTGGGTCTAGACTCCCCGAAGCCGACCTAAATGAATAGGAAGGAGTGCTCGATAGCAGTGTCACCAAACGTGGCCTAAGGGATCTCCATCCCATTATTTTGATCTTGGAAAAGGGCAGATGAGATCTGGAATGCAAACAAGATGTAAAAACAAACCCCCAATTCACCTACACAACTCTAAGCTGATGACCGTGAAGGTTCGGTCGTTTATCTTGTCAATTTTAGTAAAGTGATCAATCAATCTATCAGAGCGATTAAACAAGCTGTTGAGAACCCAAATCTCCTAGTCGACTGTCCCAATCTCAAATGAAATCTTTCCCAACCAGTCGGAGTTGCGGACTGCTTACCGGCTACCCGATCAACTCCCTCTGTTAAGGATGTCGCGGTCCGCTTTACCGGTTACAGGAGAGATCCTCATTGGAGAATGACTCACCAAGACTAGTAGTCAACTAAGATTTCGGGCGTGGCTCTATCCTAGTGTTCGGGTCAATCTCTTGCTACAAATAAATCAACCATTGAGGGGGTTACTCTCCCCAAGATAAAATTTTTGAAGATGAGGTGAGTTTTAGGGTCAAGTTTGCATTAGCAGTCCCAATTTTATGATTTTCTCTCTTTAGTATTTTCCTGAAATAAAGACAACACCTAATGAATTTTCCGATCTCCTAGTTTATTTAAGGTCCAACAAAACAGGGGAGGAAGTAAGAAAAGCCGATGCGCGATCAAACACAATGATGCATGCAGAGATAGAAATGCGTACCTTGCTCCAGCACTCTACATGCAGGGTGATCCGTACATAAAATAAAAGACAGAAAATAAACTACCTATATGATGCAAGAAGAAACCGGTCTTAGATGAAAACTTCTACACGAGAAGAACAGTAGCTAAGTGGTCAACAAGAGGAGTCAGAGTCCGGTCTCTGATGCGATCCCTGACCGCCACAACGGATCCAGCCAGCGCTGTATACGACCTCTAGCGGCAAGTGACTCCTCAGGTGACCAAAATAGCTTTTTCTTTTGTGAGTTATTAATTAGGTCCATTTAACGATCTATACGTATAGGAAAATGTATTAAGTGTGGGATCCTAATTAATTACGTCACAATCATAATAAAATCCTAAGTCTAGGGGCCAAAACCTTCGTGAATCAAAATAAAAGAAAAGCGATGAAAACAAAACCGGCGAGAAAATCGAGCAAGCAAACGAGGCCCCCAAGGGAACAATCCCTCGGGCACTGGACCTCGTGGAATTTTAAAGTGTCTGAATGTCCTATTTAGTTACAAATTATGAGTCACTCTCTCACAAATAATTACACAAGAATATATGCAGAAAATAAATGAGCTAATCCACAAAATCTCTAAGTCTTCTTTGAGTAGTCCGTAGCCGGCTTCACGTGGGTGCTCAGGCGCATATGAAAACAAACCTCCCTCGATCTGCGGTGCCTCGCACAAAGACAACAAAGAAGGTGGTCAGATAGCTCAAAAATATAAGTCAAATACAAGAGAAATAAATGAAGCAATAGTGGTAAACAAATAATCACAATCAATCACAAAACGATCTATACGTTGTTGCTCCCTAGCAACGACGCCATTTTATTAACCGAGAATTACAGGGGTCTAAATGTCTCACACAAGGCGGAGACAAAGTCGTTGTGGCGACCCTCGATAATTCCCAGCTAAATCAACAATTAACCCACACTAACAATCAAATAATGAGAAGCAAATGCGGAGTCAAAATTTATTATAACTCTACAATAAGTGTGTATAGGTGCAAGTATATGTAGAGTGTCGAACACAGGGAGCAGACAGGTAGAACGGAGCAAAATGCACAAAATGTGAATGTGATCAAATGCCTATCTATGTTATTTTTTGTGGGTTTTTAATTTTTAATTTTTTATTTAATTTTTAGTTTTATATTTTTGTATTTTTATTTTAATTTCTGATTTTATATTTTTTATATTTTTATATTTTTTATATATTTTTTATAGTTTTTCCTTTAAAGAGAATATGTATACATAGTAAGAAAAAGAGGGATAAAGTACCTATAAAAATAGGTAAAATAAGGAAAAATCATCAAATAAAATATTTTTGGGCTTTTATATTTTTCTAATGTTTTTGTGATTTTTCTAGATTTTTCCTAATTTTTTGGTATTTTTAAAGTTAAAAATACTGAAAACAGTGAATAAAATAAAAAGCTGAAACTAAAATGGAGAAACAAAATATCAAACAGTAACAAAAATTCTCCTAATTAATTTTAAATTAAAGAAAACAAATCAGAAGAAATTCAGAAACAAAAATTGATTTTTAGGATTTTCTAGAATTTTTAAGATTTTTATGAAGATTTTTAGAGTTTTATAATTTTTAGGAGTTTTCTTTTATATTTTTTATATTTTTGGACTGAATTAAACCACACTAAAATAAGCAAAATATATTTTTTGGGAATTTTCTAAGGAGTTTTTATAATTTTTATGGATTTTATAATGCATACAGTACTAGAAATGTCAGTTTTTAAATTTTTATAAATATGAAAATGCAATAAAAATGCAAAACAAAAATATGGCGAGAAAGAACAACTAAACATGAGCTTAACTTGATTTTTTTGGTGATTTTTAGAAATTTATAGATGCATGAAATAAATAGAAACAATAAACAAAAATACACTGCTGACAGGGGTATAAATGCAAATATCTAGAAGTTCAGGGGCCTACGTGCAATTTTACACAAAATTATAACTAATAAATCAATTTCTAGGACCAAATACCAATATAAAACCCGCAAGGGTACGCCTGCAATATTCCCAACCCCGCACGTGGTATACACGCCTGGGAAGGACCTAAATGCAATATACAAAAATCCCAAGGGCTGACATGCAAAATATCCAAAAATATTATACGTAATAGCAAAGTTCCTGGACTAAACAAAATAAATATACCCGTAGGGGTCCTGTGCAAAATCACCACCCCCTCACGCGTACGGGTCACGTGAGGTGACGTGGACAGGACCTAAGTGCAAATAAATTAAGTACAGGGGTCCAAATACAAATATTACAAAATATTACAACAACAAATGAAAGTTTAAATACTAATAATTAAATAGACAAAATAGCGGGGGCTTGTGTGCAAAATACCCACGCCTGGAATCCTCGTGCGCGATCGGACGGCTGTGGAGCGTCCACTTGACAAGTGGCGCTTTAGGGATGCACGATGACGGTTTCGCGATGAACGGGGAGGAATAGATCTTCCCAGAAGATCTGACGGTCGTGGCGCAACGCGATCCAACGATGGCTGAATGATCTGGAGCTCCGCCCCGATCCGACGGCGGAGGAGCGATGAGCAAGAACTGGGAAGCAACGCCGGCGGGGCGAGCTTCCCGCTAGATCTCCGTCCTCCAGTGAGATTTAGGCTCCAAAAAGGCGGCAAGCTCCTGGAATGGTCCTCTAGCTCCTGGCAGCTCCAAAAGACTCCGGCGTGGGCCAGAGCTTGTGGGGGAGGGCGACAGAGCTGGGTGGCTCCGCGGACCTCCGGTGAAGCTCAAAATGAGCCCCAGGCTCTCGTTTAGCTCCAGGTACCTGCGGAAAAGAGTGAGAGGGTCCAGGGCAAAATACCTGGACCCCGCAAGGGTGGAATGGGATCGTGGAAAGGCGGCGCGAGATGGTGGCCAAAGGTGCGCTCCGGCGAGGTTATCGTGGAGGCGAATGGGTGATCAAAATGCGAAGATAACTAGGGGGTTTGACTCCTACAACTACAGTGAACGAAATGGTGAAAGAAACGAGAAGAAAAGATAAGCCTCAAAGGTCTGGATACCTGAGGAAGGGGAACCTCGACGCCGGAGTTGGCGAAGGTGGTGGAGGTGCCTCTGACCTCCTTCGCCTTGGCTGACGACACAGGACCGGAGCTGTCACCCCAGGTATTTGTGGAGCTCAAAAGTGACGAAGAAAGGTGGACCAAAGGGACTCGAAAATCGAAGGAAGGAGAGGGGGTGTATTTGAGTGGTTGACGGTTGGATGGGAAGAATGAGGCACAACGGGAAGAGCAGAGATTCAAAGCCCAAGGAATCACCTACGCGTGATTCCTCATTGTTCAAGGAAGAAAAGTCAAGAAGGAACTTGCACGAAATGATTCAAGTTTCGTCCTTGAAAAAATTGCAAAGAAGGGGTCAAATGAGGTTTGACACAGGCACATGAGGCAAGGACAACCAGTTGACCCGCCGATCGACGTGGACTGTCACCTGGTTGGTCCACGTGGACCGTCACCTGGTTGGTCCACGTGGACCAACCAGGAAAAATCCCTGGAAAATGACTAGAAAAATCAATAAAAATTAGTAAATGAATTTATTATTTTTAGGTTATAAAATAAAAAATATTTTTTATTTTATGAAGTATTTTATCATGATTTTTAATTGTTTTTATGAGGTATAAAAATACAAGTTACCTTTTTAGGCCTATATAGGTATATATATCTATGTATTTTAATACTTTATTTTTATTTTGTGAATTTAATTTTATTTATTTTGATTATTATTTTATAAATGTATAAAGTATTTTTATACACTTAAATATATTTTTATTTTATTTTTTTGATGTATTTTGTACACTTAATAAAATAGGAATAGTAATTGTATAGGTATATTTACGGGTATTATACCTATGTGTTATATACATGTATTTTATTTTTGGGTTTTATTTAGATTTTTATTCTGATTTTAATGTAGACATTCATTATAAATAATGTTTACAAAATTATAAAATTATAAAATTATGAAAATAATGAATAAATAATAAAATGGATATTTTAATTTGTACAAGTATACAATAGGGTTCCAAAACTCAACTTTCAAATCGTAGCTCCGCCAAATGTGAAACCACCTCCATTAAATAGCTTATTTAAAATTATATACAATTAAAGGTGACTTTGATGCATTTCGAGTTTTTATTTGAGAGATACAGGTCTGGGAAGTTTGGATTCTGGAATCTTATTCAGACCATAACTTTTTATCTGTATATTATTTTTCGATTGAAATCAATTTTGTATTTTTATTTATTTAATTATCTACATCTTTCATGTACGAAGTTTCTTTATTTGAGGTGTAAAAAGCGGAACCAAAAATAGGTCCCAAAATGAATAAAGAATGAATAAAAATAAAGGTATTTTTATTGTACTCTGGCCCTTATCTCCCCCTACTTTATTCATGGTCGACCTATTCATCTAGATGCCTAGGCCTCGGGGTTTCGGATCATAAAATATTTATAATATTGTATTATTTTTCTTTTCTTTTCTTTATTCTTTTATTTTGGCTTTAAAAATAGTATTTTATACATTATTTACATGCACATGCATGGATGTGAAGATGCTGGAATTAAGGTTATTTACATGCATCTGCCAAGGTTTTCGAGGCCAAAATGATAGAATAAAGATGATGAATTGTGGATTCATCAGGCTCTCAGAGCAAATTTGTTTACTTGTGCTCATAGTCTATAGGACCACACATCCCACTTAATTAGACGCACTTAGACGACAGAGTTATTAGTCAAAATTAAATTGTTCATCACTCGCTAATAGAACTGCCTGTCTTGGAACGGTTTTCTCGCTTGCATTCCATCTAGTATAAAAATTTCAATTCAGTTGTGCATCTTGCATTGTAGAGAGCTGGAGGCACTGTGAGTCTTCTTACTCACGCATTCATCATCATTTTCTCGATCGCATCAGCTTTTTTTTATTCCCTCTCTCAGTTTTTCCAGCTTAGGATAAAGGAATTGGGACTGGACGGTAGACGTGATTGCTTGTGTGGATTAACTACAGTGACAACTAATCTCGAAAATCGGGACTACTAATTGAATTGGACCAAATTAATTGACTAAAATTAACCCTTGTTTGCGGGAGAGCAACCCCATCATTATCTGATTTACTTGCAAGTGAGAGAGAGACGACACTAGGATAGAGCTAAAGTCGGGATTTTCATATAGACTATTGGTTCAAAACGATTAGCCACTTTTCAGTGAGAATCTATGGGTAGCTAGTAAACGGTCTGAATTTCCTTAATAGAGGGAGGTTTAGAGGATGCCTCATAAGGCTTTGTCCCCAAGAAACATTTGGCCATTTTTATATGGTCTGCACTATCTCCTATACTGGATGAAAGTGGGTTTTCGTGAGATTGGGACAGTCTGTAGGGAAGTACAGGCATCCAACAGCTCGTTAATCTTTAAGACTTGCATTTGTCACCAAATAAAACTAACAAGATAATTCGGTCGAACCTTTACGTCCCTCACGTGTAGAGTTGGTGAATTTGGGGTCTGCTCTTGTGTTTGTTTTGTGTCTGTTTGTGTGCGTTATCCAGTGTATTTGCACATTTTCTACCTCAATCCACTTACATTCATCCACTTCTCTTCAAGATGTCAGGATATTGGTCCCCATACCCAGACCTCCCTGGTCACTCCTCCTCGACCATATATCGTTCATCTTCGCCTTCTCTATCTTCCATATATCCTCCACCATCTACGGGAGACCCCTACCCGTGGTTGGTTCCACCTCGACCTGATTATGAAGCCAGACCTTCTACTGACTTCCCCACTTATTTGCATTCCTCACCTACTCCACATTCTTACACCCTGGATCCACTTCCACCCTGGGTTGGTTAACCTTATAGTCGGATGCGTGCTGGAATCAAGGAATCATTTGAAGAGCAAGCTACTGTTGAGAAAGAAAAATGACAGAATTATGTGCCTCCACATACCTCATTCTCACCTCAAGTAGGGACCAGACCACAATTCACATAATACGGATCCCAACTTGACCTTAGGGCATGACATGGTCGATCGAACATACCGAATGGAGAGGCATGCACCTTATGATCTTCCTGACTTGATTGACCCTAGTAATCAAGCCTACATTGACCAACCTTCATACCACGCATTCGGAGAGCCTACACATTCACAGGGTTGGACTCATGAATTCAATCTACGAGACCCCTCATTATTGACTCCGTCATATGAGGGTCCGACCAATATCTGCCATTCAGATGGTCCATACTCGACCCAACATTACATGCCAGAGTCTAGGTATGTTGAGTATGAGACCCCAAATTCTCAGCAATATCCTCCAATTGAGCAGACTTCTCCCATGATTTATCACGATGACTTTTCGGAGGATGATATTTCTCGACCTATCACAAAAAATGAATCATTTGGTGCCAAGTTGAGAGATGTTACCGACATATTGCACTCAATATCTGCCAGCTTGGTATTAAAGTGGAAAATAATATAAGTGGATTTGTTGAAAATCGAGCGGACATTAGGGAACCCATACACTCTGTACAACTGGAGTTTATTCTACCTTTCTCTTCTACTAACCACTTACCCTCCAATCCAAAGTTTGATCATTCACCCATCAAAAACACCAAAAAATTTGAAAATCTCAAAAAGACCAAAAAATGAAAAACCATAAAATCTCATAAAAATAGAAAATGAAAAAGACCTAAAAAATTGGATCATGCCCTAAGGGAAGCACTTGATGAAGAATTGATTTTTAATCTTCCCTTAACAAAGGCCATAGATCACTTCCCCTACCTCAAATGATTTATGAGAAGTAAATTGATGCCTAAGAGGTAAGGCAATAAGAGGACAAGGACTGAGAGACACATAGTGTCTATGGACACCTCCTTTGTAATAGGGAGAAAGACCTAGAGCTATAGAGTGAAGCGGTTGCCTAGGTTTGAATGTGAAAACAAAGACACTATCTTTACCCATGCAAGAATCGATGATGACTCTCCAATATCCTCCCGACCTCTGTGTTTGACAAGCTCAAACTCAAGCCAATCAGAAAGTCTAGAGAGATCGTTCAGCCGGCTGATCGATCTATCAAACGGTCGAGAGGAACCATTTCAGTCATCATTACTTTCCAAGGTGCTCTACTCTAGATAGACTTCACGATCATTGACATTGAGCACCGAGGAGAGTTTACCAGTCTCCTATTATTCTCGGGAAGCCGTTCTTAGCCTTGGCTAAGGCGACTATAGATTGTGTGACTCAGGAAATCGATTTTACAACATTGGGAGCACTTAGACATCACCCATTCTTTGACACACTCTACTCTAAGGAGACCCACAAAGCTGCTGACAGTCATAACCATAGAAAGGTAGATGAGTCCCACCTCTCTGCTACACCTGAGATACAGACTATCGAGCCGACCATTGGTTTAGAGACTCCCCACACATCCATGACTCTCGCTTTTGATCACCACTACTGTGTCAGCTTCAATAAAAGACTCACAACCCAAAGTTGTCATTGAGTCAGACACAAATTTTTGATGATTGTTTTGACCGTTTTGATGATCCGATATCTGTGACTAATAATGCCATACCAACTGAGATCACTAGCACCTTCCCGAGATGTGCGCTAACCCTTCAGGAATATTATAATTTATATGGTGACTCGTCTGATGAGGAATCCATGGTCAGCACCGCACCACATCCCGGACCTTCAAAGCAGACAACCAGGACAAAATTGACCCCACCCAAAACCACGGTTGCTCCTTCCTCTAGTCGGTTATCCAGCGAGAGGAAGTCAAGAATTGATTCCTTGAGGTGTTCCCTTGAACCCCTCAAGGCGTGTCACTCTCCTCTGCCTCTCAATGATTCAAGTTCTAGAAAACCAAGAAGGAATTTTTGGAGGAGTCCTTATCGAGTCTGGATGAGGTGATTTATATGAGTGAGCTCAGTTCGAACGTTCTTAAGCCATATCTGAGCAAGCAGCCGTGTGTCAACCCTCGTTGGACGATCCCTATACCTCACTATTATTCATCTAAGGATGATTCTGATAGAGACACATATGTATATTACCCACCTCCTCGCTCCCGCAAGAAGGTTCGTCACAAACCTTCTTGATCCTTGTATATTCTCACTCCTCCTTATATATATGTTCTTTACCTCCCTTCCCAGTGATTCGTATCACTCGACGTGACTCCATATCATTTCATTTTATGGCTATACTTAGGATGACCAGAGTCTAAGTATATGGGGAGAGTAAAACAGGCATCTTCATTATTCTTTGTATACTCTCCAGATCTCATCGATTCTTACACCCATTCCTGTCCTATACTTAGGCTGACCAGAGCCTAAGTATAGGGGGAACCGATCCCCATTATGTACATATTCATCCATTTCTCCTCCTGACCTCGACCGCCTCATTTTTTTATCTTCTTCTACACTTAGGCTGCCAAAGCCTAAGTATAGTGGGCAGGGCGACTTCTATACTTTGTTATTTTAGCTCTCCTACGCTCAGCACGAGCTATGTCTTTTTCCTCGCTTCTCGTGCTTTGAGGACATAGCACACGCTAAGTATAGGGACTTGTATATATTACATATATACTTTACCCATAGCTCATGCTTTCACGTATTTTTGTATATATTATGCAATAATTACGGGGTGGGTAAAAATTGAATTTTTTTGTAACATGCATGTATACTAGTATGTATATTGTATAATATGTATAATACTTATAAAATTCTTGTAAAAAATACTCTTGTAAAAATTTGTTATAAAATAGAAGGTATACCAAAAAAACAACAAAAAAACAAAATAAAAAATATGCTTCTTATTTACTCTTGCATATCATCCTTGCATTCAGAAAAAAATGTGTCTTGCCTTCATTCATCTATATAGCATGTCATCTTCATCTCATCTGCATATCTATCATATGCAAAGTGAAAAGTTAGTGGGTTCTAAACCAAGTTATGAGTAGATATCGAGGATGGATTTGATTTGACCTTAATTTACCTAATTTCAAAGGAACCTTATAAGAACTAGAGTTAAGATTATTTCAGTCAAGAGACTTAATTCTTTGAGTCCACAAGTCTATGTTCACGTGTCATCTTGATTGGTCTAAGTAGAATATTTCATACACACGCATGATTCTTTTAGACAGTGACCAAACTTGAACAAGCACCATGCATGTAGCTCTTCATTGATGAGGTGGTGAGGAGGTAGCACACGGGTGGAAACATCCGTACTCCTCTAGGGAGGGTAGTGCATCTCAACCTAGTCTATTGGCGTTGACGGGATGTTGTGGGTTGCAATAATGCTTCAAAAGAGGGATAATCTACTGGCTCAAGAAGAAAAACTCCTGATGTACATGATGCACCTTGTATATATGTGAAACAAAAGGGAAAAAAAGAAGCAAAAAAAGAGAGAAAAGGAAAATGCTGAATCTCCAAAAGTGGACATGCCTGATTGAAAAGTAAAATGCTTGCCGGAGTGTATATACAAGTGTAGAAAAATAAGAAGAGCTTCAAAGTGCTTGGAGTTGGATGACTTGGCTACACTGTTCAAACATCCCAGGATAGGTAGCTACATTGGCTACCGTCCATTCTTCTCTCCACCCATCTTCTTGAGTTGGTTGCACTTGAATTTAGAAGGGAATACCCGCTCCTTGAGGAAAAAGTTGTTAGATCGGGGAATTAGTGTTACCTTGTTAGAGGTGGTTGTTTCTTTGCCATTTCTGATATGGAGAGCTATAACTAAGATCCATAGTCATCAGAATTTGCGTATGAGGATTTGTTCTGACCTGACTGTTGAGAGGCGACTTAAATAAGAGACTTATGGAACTTAAAGGCTCTTAGATCTTAAATTCAGATCTCAATAAGGTTCCTCCACACTATTAATCCAAAGTTCGTGTCAAGCTCCACTTTCACCTTTCGTTCATGACCTTAGTATGGAACCCAAAATCATTTCACTCTTGCATTTCATTTTAGTTGCTGGGGACGAGCAAGGTTTAAGTATAGGGGCTTGATGAATATGTGATTCATCACACTAAAAGTTGAAAATATAGCTTCATTCCTGAGTAATTATCTTCATTTCTCCATTTACTCATGCATGTGTAAATAATATGTGCATGTTAACATTCATATTTGCATAAATGAGAAGCCTGAAAATCCTTGTAAATATCACATGTAAATACCATATTTTTCACTATTTGTATCTATTTTATTCTAACTCCAAATCCAATAAAATCAACTCTATAGTATATATATTGCTAACACTAATAAAAGAAAAATATCAAAAAATATTAACTTGTAAAATCGACCAATAAAACACGAGCCCTAGTTTGAGATTAAGAATCTTAAAATGAGTATATCTCTCTCACAGTGTCTGACTTAGGTCTACTCACTTTTAAAGTAATATGCATTCAAATACCTTCAAAACAAGACTAATTTCATAAAAATTAGAGATCATATGTGAAACTTGGGTTTTGGACCCCCTATTGTGTATTGTACATATTGACCAAATTACCCTTTATATTATTCTTTTATTTTATTATTTTTTTTAAAAAAATCCAAAAAATATATTAAGTTTTAAATATTTCTTTCATATTTTCTCTATTTTTGTTTTTTTCCTTTTTTAAAATGACAAAAAATGCAAAAGATAAAAATTCGGTATTTTAGACATATAGGATACCACCCAAAAATAAACTTTGTACATATTATTTATTTTGATTTTCGATCCTCCATGAAAGTTGTAGATCTCATCGAGACGAGCAACTTTACTGTTGACTACTTTTTTATTTGACCCTTTTTTGTTATTTCTTTTTTATTTTTTTACATTTAATTTTTGATTTTTCTAGGTACGACATGTGGCGTCTCTTGGAGCTGCCACATGTCACTTCATTTTTTATATTTTCATTATTATTAATTATGTACTTACTTAATTATTATTTTTATATAATTAATTAATTAATCTCTTTTTAAATTATATTTTCTCTTTCTTCCATTTTATTTCCTTTTCTCTTCTTTATTTTTAGTAGCCTACTTATTTTATTTATTTTTTATTTTTCCCCCTTTTACATCTTCTCACTTTACTTGTTCCCCACTCCAAGTCACCAATTCCCCATTCTTCCCACTTTCTCCACCTCTTTTCTAACTTCCCTCTCCTCCTTTTTATTCCCTTCTCCTCTTCATTTATGATCATCCGTCATTCCGTGTTTCAACGAAAAAGAGAGGGAGCATGGAGTGTTGCTGTCAATGACAACGACCTAACATCCTCCTCGAGCAACGATCTCACCAAGGTGAGATCCGAGGTGGTTTCAACCACTTCATCGCAGTCATTCCTCGCAGGAAGCTGCCTCTGCTTCGAAGGTCCATCTCTGCCAACCTTCTTGAGGCGACCATTGGAGTCCAGCATAGCTGCTCCGCACCCTCAGTGAAATCTCAGGTAAGTATCCATCTCCTTATCCTTGATAATTTATTTATCGAACATTTTTTGTGTTTATTCTATAATCATATTCAATCATTCCCTCAATTCATTCTCATCACCATCAAACACCACCACTATCATCATCAAACACCACCCCATCATCATCACAACATCACCACCTCATAACCATATTTTTATTTTTTACATCATCACCTTCGCATACATCCATAATCATCACCATCATCATTCCATATCACACCACACTTTCATCGACAATTTCATCTCCTGTAAAAAATACAAAAACATTTACAAAAAATTTTTTTAAAAAAAGCAAGGGCAGTAGCCAGGACGACATCCCCACGCTGCCCCTTCCTCCAGGTCGCAGCCGCCAAACCGATGACCGCTCGCCCCTCCGCCATGCGAGCAGCCTGCTCCGTGCCCTGGCCACACCACTGCGGAGCCACATCCGCACCCTGGCCGCAGCACCGCCCAACAGCGCGGCCGCAGCTCTCGGTTATCACCCCCCTTACGTGCTTGTCAGTGCAGGGCTCCTCCAACTGTCGCGCCCCTGCCATCACATGTCACTGTCGCCGCCAGGCGTAGGTCAGGCCCACCGCCTACCCCTCCTACCATTGCCGACCGGTCGTGCGCTGTGGGCCCTCCACGCGTCCCTTCATCCTACCCTCTGCCTTGCGACCCCAATCACGCTACCGTCAATGCTGCTAGCCACCCATGGACCCTCCTCCAAACCGCCGCGTGTGGCCGATGCGGTCGCGCCTCCACGCCTGTGTCCGCATCGCCCACCATTATCCATTTGCGCACGTCGCCCACAAACCCTCATGCCCTAGTGAGTTCTAGTTATTCAAAGGTCCATTTTTATTTTTTTTGAAAAATGTAGTTTTCCCCTTCATGTTTTTGAAATTGCAAAAGTACCCTTAGGCATATTTTATTTTGTTGAATATTAATTTCCATATTACAAAGACACCCCTGACTTTGAGAAGTAATTTGGACATTCATTTCGCATCAAATTTTAAATCAAAAAATTGCATGTTTTATAGCATTTAATTCTTTATCTCGTAGACATTTATTTAGATTTTTGTGAGCAGTAGGTAATTAATTAAAACTATTTTTTGTAAAAAAAATGTATATTTTACCCATTCCATGGTCTGTAATTCATATTTTATTAAATATTGCTCCAAAAATTGTGCAAAAATCATAAATGATGCTACTAGCTGTGCTTTAATTAATATTCAAATTTCATCAAAAATGGATATGTCTTGTGCATAAAATAAATAGTTGAGTAATTTCAGTAATTGATTTTTAATTAAATCCATAAATAACATTTTTGTGAAATTTCAAGTCTCTTGGATTTCTCGTTAAAAAATCTATTTGAGATAAATTGCTCTTTGGATAACTTGATTTTTGGATTAATTATGAATGACATACTAGTGTTACTAAGTTTTCATTTAAAAAATCATAAAAAATCATATATTGTTAGAAAATTCCAAAAAATAGTGTAGCTTAAATTCATCATATTTCACTTTCAGTAAAAAATCCATAATTTTTCATTTTGTTTGCATTAAGAATTGCATAAAAATTCCTAAAAAGTTTGTATTTTTCATTGCTGTATAATAACCCCAAAAAATCAAAAAAAAAATATTTTGCATTCATCATTGGATTAGGTTTTCAGGAAAAATATAACTTGGCTAATTGGATTAGTTTCATATTAAAATTAATTTAGCTAAGTTGATTGATTCCTTAAAAACCTAATTCATCTACATTTTTTCATTTGCATTTTAATCGCATAAAAAATACAAAAAATATGTTTGGAAAACCTTGAGATAATTCATTTAACTTGATCCGACGTTGTTCCTTTTCCTCCTTGAGTCGACCCTGGGCTTGCCCGAGTTAAAAATACATAAAACTGTACATTAATTAATTCGTTGATTCATCGATTCATGTGGTTAATTTTTGATCGATCATGATTGCCCAACTACAACAAAAATGACACGATTACCATAGGGTGATTCAATAATCCATCACTCACCAGCAGCTCCAACTGCTTAGTGATTTTATCAAGCTTGTCTAGGTGTTGTGTCCTTTGTTCGATTGCCGCAAGTTTTTCTAGGTCATGTGATTGCTTTTCGATTATGTCCCCTTTGGACAGGTGGCTCTCAATAATGCTCAGATTGGAGCTCTCATCCTTATCTACCTTGTGGGATGCTACCATATGTACATGCTTCTGAATATTCTGTGGTTGGTGCTGATAAGCACGAGACGATAATAGAGTGGCCTTTCCTTCGACCATTTCTTCAAAGATTTGTCAGACGATGTCCTCGGCTTTGTTAAAATGTAAGCCACCACAGGCGCCATCCACAAGCTTCTGAATTTTTATTGTAAGTCCCCCCTAAAAATTATTGGACCAGGTTGGTCCTGGATATCTCATGATGGGGGCACTTTTCTTGCAACTCAGTAAACCTCTCCCATGCCTCATGGATGGATTCATGAGTGGCTTGGATGAAGTTTACTATGCGAGCGTGCATCTGATTGATTCGCCCCAGAGGATAATATTTATGTAAAAAGGCTTACTTCAATTCTTCCCAGGTAGTGACGACCTTCCCCGAGTTTTTGATCCAATGAAGGGCCTTATCCTGAAGGCTGAAGGGAAATGCCATCATCTTGACTACCCTGAGAGGTAACCAGGGTAGTACGTTGTGTTGCAGATGCGCCCAACCTATTGTAGATGAATATACAATTCTTCATTGGTGTTTCCTCGGAAGGCGGTAAGAGCACCAAAAGGATGAGGCTTTAATTCAAAATGGGCATGAATTGCGAGAATCTGAACCCATTTAGTTACTTGTCCCGCCCCAGGATTGTATGTTTCTTTGAGAGTCGGCTCTACTCTAGGCTCATCTGCTAGGCCTCCACTTCCCCCGCCTTCGGGATTTTCTTCAAATCCTCCCCGATTTTCACCTCTTCTCTTTAAGTCATTAAGCATGTCTTGGAAAGTGACCTATGCTAAAGGTTGATCCATAAGTTGATGCTGGATTTCTTGAATAGAATCAAGGATCTGAGCATTCACTACGTTCTGGTCCGACTGCGAACCTTGATCTGACTGAGGTAGTGGCTGCGGTCCTTTCCCTTTTCCTCCAGGAGCTATTTCCTTTTCTGATTGAGAATCTGATTCTTTCACAATTTCTGGCTCCAAATTGGGCTCTTAATCTACAAATGAAGTAATGCCCTAATCAATCTGTATAGAGGCACCATAAGTAACAAATCGATCTGTATTAAGGTCAACACAGAATTTCATGAAGGATGGCAGTGTGTATGGAGTGAAATCATTTGCCATCCAAAATGGGTAGGTTTCAGGACAGGAGTGATCCCAGTTTCTTCGAGAAGATAGGGAGTCTGGAGATCGGTTCACAGAGTCTGAACCAGGTTCTCAGGAATCGCCTCGAATTATTAGAGGTGATGAGCATATGGAATCAATATTGGTGTCGGTAGGTGATGAATCCCTGATTCTCAGTCTTTATCCTTTTATTTTAGCTAGTTATCTTAGCAAAGCATCATGTAAATACTTGTAAATACAATTGAAGGATATGGAGAGATCCTCAAGCGCATCACGGAAGCGTGATCGTCGTATCGGATACGACGAAGAACGACTAGTCGCACTAGTTGTTCGGTGCAGCGGAATTTTAAAAAAATTTATTCGATGAAACCACATGACCCAAGAACCATTCTCGGATCGTTTCATCTAAAACCACAACAAGTATAATGCAATACCTCTTGAAGCGTGGTTGATCGAGTCTCTAAGAGAAGAGACCTCCTGTCTCAAGTCCGATCGTCGGAGAGATCGCTTGCGAGCGCGGGGATGAACCGCGGTGTCCTCGCAATCCAAGATGTTGATCCAAGCGCGGTTGCTCCTGATCTCGACACACGAGATCGCACGTCTCCTTCGCGAGTGCAGCACTCCAAGTAGACGAATAACCGCAGAGCGTCGAGGCGGCGGCACGAGGGCGCGGGCGACGACGATCCTCTCCACCAAGATGGCCGTCCACCAAGAAGAGAGGGCAAGAGGGGCGTCGACTATGAGAAAGAGAGAGAGAGAGTTTTGCTACAATAGCATGTGTAAAGAGAGAGCCAAGTATGCCTCTCTATTTATAGGGTTTTGGGATCCATGGATCTCAATCCATGTGCCTCATAAAATCAATGGTTGAGATTGATTTATGATAATCCAATGGTCAAGATTGTTGTTGGTAAAAGCCAACAACTTATGAAATAATTTTGATTAAATATATTTGATAAATCAAATATACATTAATACCAAATCAAACCAATCAAATAAGGAGAGAGATAACAATTAAGAGCCTCCTTCCCATTAGGGAGAGGGGGACGGCCACCAAGTCCTAAAGGAAATTGGTGCCGCCCCCCCTCTTCCTTATGGGGAGGGCAATCCCATGGATTACATGGGATTGCATATCTCCTAATATTTCTCTCTACTTATTTTCCCAACAATTTTTATTCACCAAAAATAATTCTCAATTAATTTTGGGAATATTGCAATCTTGACATTGGAATATTGTGAATCACATTCACAACCCAAAACAAAATGTAATTTACATTTTCAATTAATTAGACAATGTGTATCCAATACACATTAATAATTAATCTACTAATATAAATTATATTTAACTCTCTCTAATACATTATAAATCACATTTATAATATATTAGAAATAATTGGATATTACTATCCACATTATTCTTATCCATAATAATTAAATCACATTTAATTATATTGGATAATTTCTCATACATCATGATAATTAAATCACATTTAATTATCAACTTCTCTTTGCTTAGATCTTATGGAATTGTTCTCAAACCATTTAAGAACAATGCTATTTCTCCTTAGATACTTGGAGATAAGGACAGGGCGATTGTATTGTTCCACGTATAGTGACTTGGATATTGAGATCACATCTCAAATCCAGATCCCATGTACCTCTCATAGATGCTTGATTAAATCAAGACCGTAAACCTAATCTTCTCATTGCATCTGAATCTCATTCAGATCAATGTCCAGCTCATGGACTAAGATTAGGTCACTTCTCTTATGAGAGGAGTCACTAAAATCCAGACCTGTTTCATCACTCCCTCGGAATGGAAGCGTCATGGTTATACAATCGTTTATGATCAAATCACCCTTCAGGTATTCCTAATACCTGCACATCCTGCATACTGGAAGACTCATGATCATCATGAAGATAAAGATCACTTTTACACTGTCATCTTCATATTCTGATCATTAAGTTTCTCAATCTTGGTCCTTGGGATATGGTACAGATCATATGCTTTCACAAAGCATACATCTTACCTTCAAATTCATATCATGCTTCTAAAGCATGATGACCATGCATGGAATTTGGTCAATCCCAATACCTCATGAGTGAGCTCATGTCTCCCTGTTCACAAGTGAACCTGTATGATCCCTTTGAGAGATCATATTACTCATATGCCCTTACATGCATACCAGCTCGCCGGTGTATAGACCTTGATTAGGTCATCAACCTATTGGTCTGCCAAATGTACATGCTCAGACATATAGTAATATATCTGTCTCTGGTCAGAGGATGTTTGCCTGTGATGTGACAGTATTCATCATAGGTCTTTGGTTATCTCGATCTCGTTAAGTCAACTCATTGACTCAACTAATCTGATACCTCCGAATCAATATTCCTATGCAGAGGACCTGCATCAAGAGGTCGATCAGATATCAGTCTAATGAGATGGGATTGCCATCTCCCACTCAGACTGGAGATCACTACTTGTTAATCATTTGATGATGCTTGATGAGTCCTCTATCTAACTCCTTAGATATTCATCCAAGCATCAGCCTCTATGATTCAATCATTGAATCAACAGCTGTATGATTATCAAGTTGGCCATGGTACATAACCCTTTTTGTACAGAGGGACCTTATAGTGCATTCATTCATTCAATATCAGAAAGGGAGTGAAACAAAATCAATAACTTTTATTGATGAATTATTTATTACAATAACATTTATTGTAGGAATGGTTCGCCTCGGGCTCACATTGCTAACAACAATAACTTAGCATTCTGCATGCATCTATTAATATTGCATAATTAGCATATTTTTATGCAAAAATAAAAGAATAAAGGAAAAGAAAAAGGAAGGAGGTATTTAGAGTAAATACAGAGTGACCCAAACCCCAAGAGAAGGTCAATCCTTGACCTGATAGCAAAATAAAACAAGTAGAGAGAGATTAATTACAAATTACATACTAATTATCAGAAAATTCCAAAAAAATAGTGTAGCTTAAATTCGTCATATTTCACTTTCGGTAAAAATTTCATAATTTTTCATTCTGTTTGCATGAAACATTGCATAGAAATCCCTAAAAAGTTTGTATTTTTCATTTTTGTATCATAACCCCAAAAATTCCAAAAAAAATACATTTTGCATTCATCATTGGATTAGGTTTTCAGGAAAAATATAACTTGGCCAATTGGATTAGTTTCATATTAAAATTAGTTAGCTAAGTTGATTGATTCTTAATAACCTAATTCATCTGCATTTTTTTGCATTTGCATTTTTATCGCATAAAAAATACAAAAAAATCTGTTTGGAAAACCTTGAGATAATTCATTTAACTTGATCTGACGTTGTTCCTTTTCCTCCTTAAGTCGACCCTAGGGCTTGCCTAGGTTAAAAATACATAAAACCGCACATTAATTGATTCGTTGATTCATCGACTCGTGTGGCTAATTTTTGATCGATCATGATTGCCCGACTACAACAAAAAACGACACGATTACCATAGGGCGATTCAATTATCCATTACTCACTAGAAGCTCCAGCTGCTTGGTGATTTTATCAAGCTTATCCAACTGTTGTGTCCTTTGTTCGATCGCAACAAGTTTTTCCAGGTCCTGTGATCGCTTATTTATTATGTCCACTTTGGACAGGTAGCTCCCAATAATGCTCAGATTGGAGCTCTCACCCTTGCCTAGCTTGTGGGATGCTGCCATATGTACAGGCTTATGAATATTCTATGGTTGGTGCTTATAGGCACGAGACAACAATAGAGTGGCCTCTCCTTCGACCATTTCTTCAAAGATTTGACAGACGATGTCCTCATCTTTGTTAAAATGTAAGCCACCACAAGCGTCATCCACAAGCTTCTGAATTTCTATTCTAAGTCCCCTGAAGAAATGTTGGACCAGGCTGGTCCTGGGAATCTCATGATGGGGGCACTTTTCTTGCAACTCAGTAAACCTCTCCCAAGCCTCATGAATGGATTCATGAGTGGCTTGGATGAAGTTTATTATGCGAGCACGCATCTGATTGAGTCACCCCAGAGGATAATATTTATGTAAAAAGACTGACTTCAATTCTTCCCAGGTAGTGACGTCCTTCCCCAAGTGGTTGATCCAAAGAAGGGCCTTATCCTGAAGGCTGAAGGGAAATACCGTCATCTTGACTACCTCGAGATCTATACCAGGGTAGTACGTTGTGCCGCAGATGCGCCTGAACTATTGTAGATGAATATACTATTCTTCATTGGTGTTTCCTCGGAAGGTGGGTAAGAGCACCAATAGCTGAGGCTTTAATTCAAAATGAGCATGAATTGCGGGAATCTGAACCCATTCAGTTAGTTGTCCCTCCTCAAGATTGTATGTTTCTTTGAGAGTCGACTTTACTCTAGGCTCATCTGCTGGGCCTCCACTTCCCCCGCCTTCGGGATTTTCTTCAATCCCTCCACGAATTTCTTCTCTTCTCCTAAAGTCATTAAGCATGTCTTGGAAAGCGACCTGTGCTAAAGGCTGATCCATAAGCTGATGTTGGATTGCTTGAATAGAATCAAGGATCTGAGCGTTCACTACGTTCTGGTCCGACTGTGAACCTTGATCTGACAAAGATGGTGGATGTGGTACTTTCCCTTTTCCTCCAGGAGCCATTTCCATTTCTGATCGAGAATCTAATTCTATCACAATTTCTAGCTCTAGATTGGGCTCTTGATCTGCAAATGAAGTAATGCCCTGATCAGTCTGTATGGAGTCACCATAAGTAACAAATCAGTTTGTGTTAAGGTTAACACAGAATTTCATTAAGGATGGTGGTGTGTATGGAGTGAAATTAATTGCCATCCAAAATGGGTAGGTTTCAGGACAAGAGTGATCCAATTTCTTGGAGAAGATAGGGAGTCTGGAGATCGGTTCACAGAGTCTAAACCAGGTTCTCGGGAATTGCCTCGAATTATTGGAGGTGACGAGCATATGAAATCGATATTGGTGTTGGCAGGTGATGAATCCCTGATTCTCACTCTTTATCCTTTTATTTTAGCTATTTATCTGAGCAAAGCATCATGTAAATACTTGTAAATACAATAACTTAGCATTCTATATGCATCTATTAATATTGCATAATTAGCATGTTTTTATGCAAAAATAAAATAATAAAGGAAAATAAAAATGAAGGAGGTATTTAGAATAAATACAGAGTGACCCAAACCCCAAGAGAAGGTCAAGCCTTGACCTAATCGCAAAATAAAACAAGTAGAGAGAGATATGATTCACTTTGTGTTGTGCATATTACCTATAACTCCTTTGTATATATTTCTCAGAGAAATTAAATAAAAATAAAATTTCCACTCAATGTACAAAATACATGTACATGTATTAAATCCCATATTTATTATGTATAATTAAATAATTTATAAAAATAACATAAAAATTGTTTTATACTCATAAAAATATGTTGTAAATAAATAAAATATAAAATAGGGTTATTTGTGTAAAAAATAATAAAATATGTGTACATAATACATAGGTATATTATACATGTATATAATACTATATATTGTATACACACTAATTTATTTTTCATAAAAATAATTAAAAATCACAAAAAATAATATGAAAAATAATATACATTTTTCATATTATATACTTTTAAATTTAAAATCATTTACTATTTTTGATTTGTAAATATTTTGTAAATCCTAATTTGTTGATTGATCCGGACATTTTGTTGACCTTTGGTCAACGGTCCCTCCTTCCTGTGTCAGATCCGGATACTGTTCGCTGGAGCTTCTTCTCAAATTTTTCCAGCCTGACTCCGAGCTCCTTTTGCCTCGAAATTCAGATCGAATACTCCTTGTTCATCCGACATCCTCGGGGGTCCTTCGGTTGATCCGAATCACTCTAGGGTTTTGCATTCCTTGCATATCTTTCAATACCCTCGAGTCACCTATGTAACCTGTAGCTCTGCCTCCTAGAGGTACAGCTCATGCCTCGCCCCTTCTTTCATTTCTAGGTACCTTCAGTAGAGTGACAGCAACCTAAGAGTGCTCTTGGATCGAAGTTTGGTGGCCTATAGTCGCAGCTCCCCTACGTGGTCGGAGCTCTCTGCCACATTCACCCTCCCTGTCCATCGCAGCACGGTCGAGTCCACGACCTCGACTACCATCCTCACCTGAAGCGTAGGAACACTTCTGAACCTTCAGGTACCTACTATTTCGCTTCTGTTCCCAAGTTCGATTCAATCTTTCCATCATCCTCCGTCGCACGTCCACCGGTTCCGACCAGCTGGTCGGAGTCTCGTCATCCATCTCCATCTGTTCCGATCGATACCCCGCTTCTCCAGCCACCTTCCTGCGCAATCTGCTCAGCCTTAGACTCGAACCACATGTCGAGATTAAGGTCGAGACTCCCCTCCTTCACAGTCTCCAGGAGTCGAGCTCCATTCCCCATCGCTTCTGCCCTCTTTATATGCAATAACACCGACCAGAGCAACGCCCCCTAGTCGAGCTGCCTTTTGCATGTCTTATCGCACGCAAGGACCCCTCTCGAACCTCCAGTTGCTCAAGCGGAGCACCTCTAGGTGGCCAACCATCGCCACAACCATCTACCCATTAACACCTCCATCAGACCTCTCAGCCTGACATGTCACACTTCAACGAAGCTACTGAACCTCCTCGATCTTCAATCGGGCAGGTGGATCTCTTCCTCCGCTCAATCGAAGCTCAGCGTGGAGGTGTTCTTCCAGACCATTCCCCAACAATCGGATGGACATCTTCACTCCATACATCATCTGAACTATCAACCTTGGCAGCCTTTTAGTCGTTAGATATGACCCCATCTCACATATATGACCGCATATAGCGGACATTCTCTGGACCGTCAGATTTGGGCCTGCTAGTGATCAGAACCGTACTCCAGCGCCGCCTCTAGAGCCGCTGCGTGTCAGCGCGTGTTTCGCGCGCTCCCTGCAAGGGTTAATTTCCCTTTTATCCCTGCGTAGTTTCGTATTTAGTTTTCGTCCAGTAAATAAAGTTGTAGTTCAGATATTTTGCAGTTAGGACCTCATAGTTTTATATATTTGCATTTTAGTCCAGTCTGTGTGAACTCATGTGGCGTTCCACATGCTTTTATGGGTTAATTGCATGATATATCCTGAACATTTGAGCTATTATGATTTGAACGAGAAGTTTCTGAGATTTGCATTTATGCCCATGTGCGTGGTTTATTGGGCATGTGTGTATTTTCTCTGGACATTCTGTAACTTCGACCCAAGGCTTTTCATGTGTGTTATTGTTCGGTCCGAAGTTTTCTTTTAATTGCAAGAAGGTCCTTGTAAACTGTCTAGCTCTAACTACCAAATTGACCCCAAAAATTCTATAAAAATTACTATTAGCTCATGTTAACAAGTAATTTTTGTGGATTAATTTAGCCTTGTTTGATATTTTCTAAAAATAAAAACCCTAAAAGAGTGTATTGTCTATTTTAAAAAAATATATATTCGAAAAATAATCTTAAAAATTCTGCAAAAAAATTGACTTGTGTGTTTTTGTGTGCTTTGCCTTCAGTACCAATTTTGTTTGAAAAACATTCATAAAAACCCTAAAAATCATAAAAGTCCTAAAAACTTATAAAAATCCTATAAAATTATAAAAAAATAAAAAAACCATTCAGGTTCCTGTTTGTAGCTTTATATATATATATATATATATATATATTCATACATTTCATAACCTGGACTGTAGGGCATTTTAAAAATTTTAATTTGTAATATTGTCTAGGTTGTGCATTATTTACATTTCTAGACTTTGTTTGATTTTTATAAAATCACAAAAACAGCAGAAAATCCCCACAAAATTACCAAAACACTTCAAAATATTAAAAATCCAAAAATATTTTTATCTTGATTTTTTAGCATTTTTAGTCTTAAATAAAAATTCAAGAAGCTTGCTTCTAAGACATGTTTCCTTTCTGCTTGATTTTGTCTTTTAATTCAAAAATTAAATTAAAAACCATAAAAATATTTTGTTTTGTTTTCTGAAATTGACTATTTCGTAGGTTTACTCGTGCTCCTTGTGTTCGACCCTGGTTGCTATACCAGGTAAAAATAATAGCTAAGACTGCTTACATTTTTACATGCTTTGATTGTTTTATCAATCTTTTGGATTGAGTGGTTCTTTCCTTCTTCTTGTTAAGCTTTGTCCTACTGACTGGGGTCGCAACAACCCTTGTTTTATATTGATTTCCTAACCCTAGTTGGTAGGACGCTCATCAGCAGGGTCCCGACTATGCCATCTCTATGTTGCCATATCGAAGATCAAGAGGAGATCAAGAGTGGAAGAATAATATGAATAAAGGGAGTGTAAAACAATAGACGACTCTAAACGAGCACATGGTCAAAGAGGGATTCAAAGAGAAGAAAGTGAGAAAAAGGCACACACTGTACAGGACTGATCTTTGAACCTTAATTCTAATTCAAACAAACATAAAACATGGATAGGTTCACCCATTCAACACATGTGAAGCTGTAAAAGTTCAGTTTTTTTAACTTTTCAATTTTATAGTTATTTTCAGGCAATCTTATAACAAGTCCTTAGGTACGCTAACCTTATAGGAGTGTGTGTACTGCCAGGCAAGTGCCCCATACTTGTTCCACCTCCTTTGTAACCTATGATCTATGCGCTTTAAAGTCCTTGATCTCTACCTGGGTGGCTGATAACTAGGGTTTTTTTGCGGGTCTAAATATGTCTCATACAGGGCAGAGACATAGTTACAGTGGCGACCCTTAAGAAACCATAACTTATTCTTCAAAAAAAAGACACCCTAACTTATCAACAATTAACCCACAATGTTGATCAACCAATAAAAATAAATGTGTAGTTAAATTTTATTTTATTTAACTTTACAAAATGTGTATATAGTGAAAGTATGTAGAGTGTCGAACAGAGGCAGCAAACTGGATAGATCGGGCAAAAATGAATGCAAAAGTTATTGTGAACTATTTCTCCATATTTGTTTTTGTGAGTTTTTAAATTTTTTATTTTTTATTTTATTTTTTTTATATTTTTGCATTTTGTTTTAATTTCCTATTTTTATACTTTATTTTTATATTTTTTTATATTTTTCTTATACTTTTAAATATATATTATAGATATATATAGTATATATATAATATAAGCTAAGATAGATATAAATAATAATAAACATAGTAAAAAGAAAGAAAATAAAATATTTTAGGGTTTTAAATAGTTTTCTACTTTTTCCTGATTTGTTAAGAATTTTTGCTAATTTTTATATATTTTAAAGTAAAAATACCCTAAATATGGTTTAATTAAATACTCGAAATTGAAATGGAAATTAAAAATATCAAATTAGGTCCCAAATTTCCAAATAATTTTAATATATAATAATAGTATATAGAAAATTCAGAGTCAGAAAATAGTATTTTTGGAGTTTTTAATGAATTTTTAGATTTTTATAAGGGTTTTGGTATTTTTTGATTTTAATGAGTTTTCTTTTGTAATTTTACTGATTTTGGCTCTGAAAGTTAAAAATACATAAATAGGATAAATATATTTTTTGGGAATTTTTCAAAACGTTTTAATTTTTTTTTGAATTTTCAAGTCTAACAAGGAAAAATAGTGCTCTTTTTAATTTTTATAAAATATTTAAAGTGCCTAAAATGCAATGCAAAATTTAGAGTGAATCAACAAATTAACATACATATGTCCTATTTTTTGGGATTTTTTAGAGCACATGTGATATTTTAAATAAATAGAGACAATATAAAGAAACTACAATACTAATAGGGGCATTTTTGAAAAAAATAATGTTTAGGGGCCACATTATAATTTCTCGAAAAATATTAAAGGTAATTTAAATGTTTCTAGACCGAATCAAAATACACAGAAGCTCAGGGGTCTGCCTGCAAAATTGCCACCTCGCGTGGGGATCATGTGAGGTGACATGGTGTGGACCTAAATGTAATTAACAAGAGTATGGGGGCTTACTTGCAAATTATACAAAAATATAATAAAGACCTATGAAAGTTTACAGTTCAATTATTAAATACAAAAATGACAGGCGTTTAAGATGCAACATACCCACGCACTGGCGCAAATCGAACGGTTCTCCTCCTCCCACTTGCCACGTAACGGCTTGTGGGTGCGCAATGCCACTTCATGGATGCACGACGAGGATTAGATCCCGACAATAGATCTGACGGCTGATACTTGGCGTAATCCAACGACGATGGCATAATCTGGGCCCTGCTCTCGATCCTACGGTGGAGAATGGTGGTGGAAGAACTGGGAAGAAGCATCAGCGGTGCAAGCTTCCTCTACCAAGATCACCCTCCTCCATCATCTCTAGCAGCTCTACAAGTGCCCCAGATGCTCCTGGTAGGTTCCTCTATATGTCGGGGCATTCAAAATGATCGGAGGTGCACCGGAGCACACCTACGAGGGCGATGGAGCACAGGTGCCCCAATTAACTCCAGTGAAGGGCAAAATCGCCCCAGTTGTCCTTCGTCCGTTGTTCCTACAAAAGAGCCAACTCCGGGTCGAGGACAAACTGCCTCGACCTGATTAGGGGGAGATGGAAGCAGTGGAATGCGTCGGGTGTGGGTGAAAGCATTCCTCAGAGGCTAGCTCCAACAAACTACGGGGGGTCGATCTAAGGCTAATGCGAGAGGTTAATGTTAAGATAATGCTATGAATCAAATGCATGAATTTAAACTAAATTAAAAAGTGATAAAAGTAACCTCAAATGGCCGGGGCCATAAATCTTGGGACCTCGACGGCGGCGATGTCGCCGGAGATGGTGGAAGAGCTCCTCGGACCACGCCCAACCTCACTACAGGTGGTTGGAGAAGCCTCTATCATAGGCTTCGATCTGGTGCGTACGAGTAGACGTCAAATGAGGGACAACAAAACTGGAAGAGAAGGTTGGGGTGTCTATGTACAGCGAAGTGGAAGGGCTCCAAAAATCGAAGAAAATCTGGCGAATCAATGGTCCATAAATTGAGGAAACATGCTAGTGTATATGTATAATAATTTAGGGAGAAAAGATGCTTCAGTAGCAAGCCCAATTGATGAATGCATCGATCAAGAAAAAAAGGTGAAGAATGACCAAAACCTAGGTTCTGACTAGGTGCAGGTGTAGTCAGACAGTTGACCAAGGTCAAATGGAGACGCGCCCCGGTCGGTCCACGTCGACCAACCAGGAAAAAACTAGCCTAAAAATATTTGTAAAATAAATAATAATTAGTAAACTATTTTAGTAAATTGAAGTTATAAAATAAAAAAATGTTTCTTATTTTCTACATTATTTTATTATGATTTTTATTTATTTTTAAAGGTATATAACTACAAGTTACTTTTTAGGGCTTAATTATAGGTATATTTATCTATATTTTTGTGTATTTTTTTATAAATTTAATTTTATTATTTTGTTTTATTATTTTATATAATTACAACTTATTTTTACACATATAAAAATATTTTTATTATATTTTTTTGATATAATATGTACACTTAAATAAATAGGTGTATTTATTATATAGGTATAGATATAGGTATTTCAACTATGTACTTTATATACATATTTATTTTAATGTTTTATTTAATGTTTTATTCTAATTTTAATACGTACATATGTTACAAATAATATTTCCATAATTAATAAAATATCAAATTGTAAAAAATAATAAAGAATAAATAAAGTGAATATTTTAATCGGATATGTTATAAAATAGGGGTCCAATACCTAACTTTCACATCTTAACTTCAAAAAATATGAAACCACCTTCATTAAATAGCTTATTAAAAGTTATATAAATTAAAGGTGATTCTGATATATTTTGAGTTTTTATTTGAGAGATGTGGGTCTGGGAAGTTGGGATTTTGGAATCTTATTTAGAGTATATCTTTTACACTAATTATTTTTGTATGAGATAAATTTTTTTATTTTTCTATAATTTATTATATAAAACTTTCATGTTCAAAGTTTCTTTATTTGAGGTAGAAAAAGTGGAAAATAAAATAGATCCCAAAAATGAATAATTGAACAAATAAAAGGTATTTTTATTGTATTTTGGACCCTTATCTCCCCCTACTTTATTCCTTGTCGACCTAATCATCGAGATGCCTAGATCTCGGGGTTTAGGGTTGACAAATCACTGAATATGGTAATTAATTCAGGTACGTTGTAGTACGTGTACTTAGCGATTCAGTCAGAACCGAGAGAAGGATCTCCGTGAAGAGTGTCTCGGCTTAATTTATATCCCGAGCAAGTCCGGGTCGAACACAGGGAGGCAAAGGAATAACTTGAGGTCAATTCAAAAATTAAGATTTAGATTTACAATGTTGATTTTTTTATATTTTTTTATGCAAAGACAAAAGCAAATGCAAACACGGCTGAATTAAGATACTAAGAAGACACACAACAAGGCTAAATTAATTTTAATGTCAAATTAGTCCAATTCAACCAAATTATATTTTTCCTAGGGTTTTAATTCAGTGAGGAACACAAAACATATTTTTTTGTATTTTTAGGAATTAAAATGCAACAAATAAAAATGCACTTTTATGGGTTTTTTCGTAATTTTTCACATAAATAGTAAGCAACATTTATGAAAATTTACTGGAATGAAAACATGATGAAATGAGACTACAATAATATTTTTGGAATTTTCTGACACAATATGAATTGTTTATGTTTTTAGTGAAAACAGAGAGACAATGAGTAATAAATTTTTAATTAATCCACAATGTCAAATTAATCAGAATGTGAATTATACCAAATAGCTATTTTCATATGGAATCCGGGAGACTTGAAATTTCGCAAAAATGTTGTATGTGGATTTAATTAAAAATCAAATACTAAAATCAATCATTGATTTATTTTAGGCACAGGACAGCTTCGCTTTGGATGAAATTTGGACAGTATCTCAATCACATATCAAGGCATCTTTCTAATTTTTGTAGAATTTTAAGAGCAACCATGACTTAGATATGAATTTAAGAGCATAGAATGGGTAAAATATGCATAATTTCAGTTAAGTATTTTTAATTAATTACCCACAACTCACAAAAATACAAATAAATATATAGAACGTAGACGATTAGTTGCTCAACATAATGGTATTTTTCATTGAATAAAAAGACACAAAATTGATGTCCAAATTAACAGACGAACACATGGGTATCCGTGCAAAATGAAAATCGGAAATAAACAAGACAAATATGTACAAGGACGTTTTTGTAATTACAAACACATGAGAAAATAAAATATACAAATTTCATAATAAAAAAATTAAAAGGAAATGGGACCTTCTTCCTTGCTTCTTGCTGGGCACGAATGGGGAACCCAAAAGGGGCGGATGGCGTCGGCGGCGGCGTCGCATGCGGCCGGGAGGAGGGCTGCCGCACTGGCGGAGGACGGCGGAGGCAGTTGCGAAGGCGCGCCACTGGGGCGGCTGCGCCCACGCGGCGGTAGTTGCTGAGAGCGGCGGCGGTGGCCGCGCAGCTGCTGGGAGACGGAGGGCGAACGTCGGGCTGTCGAGGGGAGCTTCTCCGGCAGGAGGTCTGGCTAGCGGCGATGGCCACGCTAAGGGCGCCGACGGTGGTGATAGTGGCGGGCGGCGGTGGTGGGAACTCTCCCCCACCGTTGTTGCGTTACCTTTAAAAATTTTTTTTGATATTGTTAATGCTGTAATGAGAATTTTTTTAAAAAATTTTTTATTTTTATTTTTTTAAATTTTCTTTAAACTAGGAAACAATAAACACAAAGAAAGGGGGAAAATGAGGTGTGAAGATGGTGGTGATGTGATAAAGATATAAACAAACGAAGGGTTTTTGAGTGGTAGAATGATGTGCTAAAAAAATTTCAAAAAATGACAAGATAATAAAATGAAAAGAAAAATTACTTACAATGGAGACGGTCGCCTATGGTGTGCTCACGAGAGTACGATCTTTGCTCAAATCGCCGGCGAGCGATGAGCTCAAGCAACACACGGATGTGGTTGCGATGTTGGCCGAAAAGCCAATGGATCTCACCGGAGAGAGGGCTGTCGTCGCTCGACCGCAGTTGCATCGCTGTCACTGATTCAACTCTGGAAACTAGGCTTTCCTCACATAAAGATGGATCAAAGGTAAAAATGAGGAGAATGAGATGTATATAAAGTGGAAAAAATGAGAGGTTATTAAAGTGGTGGAGTTGAATGGGAGGTTGTATTATTAATGGAGTTGAATGGGAAGTTGGAAAAAATGGTGGAATAATGGAGTTGAATTGGTGGTTATTGTAGAGAATGGAAATTAAATAATAAATAAATAAATAAATTAGGCTACTTTAAAAGAGAAAATAAAATAAAGAGAAGAAAAAGAGTGGGGAATTTACACAAGAAGACTTATAACATGTACATTTTTTGCTTTTCTAATATGTATTTTTTTATCTTTTTAATAAGATATATTTACAAACAAAAAATACAATAAAATACTATAATTAAAATACAATACAACAATGATTTTTTTGGATTTTTATGTAACTAAAAAAGATTAAATAAAAAATGAAGAAAGAAATATACACATAATATACAATGTACATCTAGGTCCCAAAACTCAACTTTTGCAAACGAGCTTCGATTTTAATGAAACTACTTACTTGGATAGATAATTTTCTAACTTGAACTTTAAAAGTGAGTTTGGTGAATTCGGAGTTCATACGGAGCGGGAATTTAGCTTGGAAGTTGGACTTTATGGCTTTTTATCTTTCGGATCTAGGAGCATTTATTTGAGGTGAAATTTGTTTTGTATTTTTGTATTTTTACATACAATTTTATAAATAAGTTAGAGAAAGAATTAGCCAAAAAGGAGTTGAAATAAAATTATTAAAAATACATGAAGTTTTGGGCTATTTACAGGTGAAAAACTCCTTTAATTTTGCGGCTTTTTATTATTAATTTATTTTGTACAATATAATATACAATAATTAATGTATTTTATTTACAAGAGGCATTCTATTAATTTATAGATTTTATATACATTTATTAGGGAATTTACTCGTGGATTTTGCTAAGATCAAGATATTGAGATGATGAATCGTGGATTCATCACCCCCCTATACTTAAACTTTGTTAGTCCTCGAGCAAATAAAGAATGAATAAGTAGAATAACCCCTGACTGTGCATGTGAATACAAGACTTGATCCGTTCAAAAACTCTCGATTTTAGAGATCCTAAAATTCTAAGTTGAACCAAGCTCTAGTCAAAAGGTATCCAATTCCCCTAATCATCAGACTCTCTTTGTATACGTATGTATAAGGGATATGACTTTAAGTGTGGACTGAAGTTATAAGATTAGAGTCGCAACGTCACCCAAGGTTCCAGTCTAAGAGACTCTCCTAAGAACCCAATCCTCAACACTAGGGAATAAACAATTTCTTGCATCTAATCCACCGTCTCTTTAGTTGTCATACTTAAAAGTATAGATGGAAGGCCAGTTGATGGAGGGCATAGGATTATGTCATTTCTTCTCTCCCTCTCATTGGAACAAGGATCCTCTCAAGTGCTTTATTACTCAACACATTTTTTTGGTGTTGATCAATGCGTCCGTCAAGAGAAGTTGGAGCCGTCTGCACTTGTTTTCCTAGGAGTACACCGGGGTGTGTCTTTTTTGAGTATCCATTATACCTTCTACACCTAGACTTGTAGCATTTACGATACTGAGCCCTTTTTTAGTGCAAGCCTGACTACTGGTCCTAATAGCGGCGGTCCAAGTGGACACTTTGAAATGGTTGGGAGCGCTCGCCTTTGGTGGAAGCTCTTTTGATAATTGACTTTGTGGAATGAGAGCTTTTCTTTAATATTTCATTGCTCTGTAGTATTTTGGCTAGCTCCACTACTTTTACCAAGAGTTGGCGCACACTGATCAACATTTTTTTATTTTATCACACCCTGGCACATAGGTAAATGTCAAGAGATTGTACAAGAACCATGTTCTCATACTGGCTAAAGATGCTGACACTCAGGTTTCGTGAAGCCTTCATTGATTTTATCCCATCCTCGAGCATTATCAAATCAAGTCCAAACTCAAATCCCCCATCCCAGTTCCTCAAGTGAAATTTCAACTCATCTCATCATAACTGCAGTCGTGTATGTGAGATGATGATCATATTCTTAAGGTAGAGACTAAGTATGCAATATAGCACACAAATCTTTCAAACTAGGTAATGTGAATAATTAAGTCAAGGACCCTAATGACTAAGGCTGGTTAACTCAAAATATCAAGACCTCATAAACCAAGTGTTCTTGAACATCACTAGTCTTGTGTGAAAGTGAATTGTTTCATGGATTAAACCAACTTATTAGTTAGTGTTTTTTTTTCTTTTGTGATTTTTTTAGAGAGTTTTTTTTAACCAAAGGAAAAGAAGAAAGTTTTTTTAGAAAAAGTTTTCCTTTTTTTTTCAAAAGTATGTTTTTTTAAAAGATAAGTAAATAAGAAAGGACTTTTTTTGAAAAAGTTTTTTAAGCAAAATAAGGGATTTTTTTTGAAATATTTTTTAAGAGATTTTTGTTGTTTTTTCTTTTTTTTTTGAAAAAGTTTTTTTTGAAAAAGTTTTTTTGTTTTTTTTGTTTTTCCACCCCATAATTATTGTATAATATATACAAAAATACGTGAAAGTACGAGCTATGACTAAAGTATATATGTAATATATACAAGCCCCCTCTATACTTAGCATGTGCTATATCCTCAGAGCACAAGAAGCGAGAAAAAGACATAGCTCGTGCTAAGCATATGATGGCTAAATAGTATAGAAGTCGATCTGCCCCCCATACTTAGGCTCTAATAAGCCTAAGTGTAGAAGAAGAGCAAAAAAATGGGGCGGACTAGGTCAAGAGGAGACATGGGTGAGTATATACACATGGCGGGCATCGGTTCCCCCTATACTTAGGCTCTTGGTCAGCCTAAGTATAGGAAGGAGTAAGTGTGAGAACCGATGTGACCTACAGAATATACAAAGAAGGGAGAATGTACAAGATCAATGAATCTTCTAAGATGCTGAATCTTGATGCTGCATCTTCATGACGAGTGATATGATGTATCTGCTCTGTGCTCACTCTGCATGAAGTTGATGACCTCGACATGGACTAACTGCTCTTTCGAATCAATAAAATGCTTCAATAGTTGTCCATTCATCATATGAGATTGTGCACCATCTGTGAGATCAGCTATCTCTACACTTCCATTCTCGTACACTTTCTTAACAACAAAGGGACACGTCCATTTAGATTTGAGCTTCCCATGGAACATCTTCAACCTGGTATTAAACAATCATACCTTTTGTCCAAGGACAAAGTCTTTGCACCTAATGTACTGATCATGCCATCTCTTTACTTTATCCTTATAAATCAAACTGTTGTCATATGCCCTGTTTTGGATTTCCACAAGCTCGTTCAAGTTCAAGTCTCGACAAAGTTTCACTACGTGACAACTCCAATTAATCTACTTAATTCCCCATTCGGATTTATAAATTAACTCTGCGGGCAAATGGCATGGCTTGCCATAGATCATTCTAAATGGTGAAGTACCCAATGGTGTCTTGTAGGCTGTCCTATAGGCCCACAGAGCTTGGTCCAAGAGCTGAGACTAGTTCTTCCTATCAGGACAAACCAATTTCTGCTAAATACTCTTCACCTCTCTGTTCGAAACCTTTGCCATGCCGTTGGACTGTGGGTGGTAAGGACTAGTAACTCTATGCTCAAATCCATAATCCTTAGCTAAAGATCTCATATCTCGGTTCACAAAGTGGCTACCCCCATCAGATATCAAAACTTTTGGCACCCCGAACCTAGCAATAATATGGTCTCTCACAAACTTACAGACAGTCTTGCTGTCTGCGGTTCGAGTTGGGATAGCCTCCACCCACCTAGATAAATAATCAACCGCCAACAATATGTACTCATGTCATTGGCTGTTGAGAAAGGGACCCTTAAAATCTATGCCCCATGCATTGAAAACATCACAAATAATCATCGGTTGCATGGACATCTCATCTCTCTATCCAACTGTTCCTCCCATCCTTTGACAGATCGGGCACGACCGTACAAAATCAATAGCATCTCTAAACAAGGTCGGCCAATAGAATCCACATTGAAGTACTTTGTGAGCAGTTCTCTTTCCTGAATGGTGTCCTCCAGCCTCGAGTGAATGACAATATGTGAGGACACTCTGGTACTCCTCCTGAGGAATACACCTTCTCCAAACACAATCCGGTCCTTCGAAGAAAAGGAAAGGATCGTCCCAGTGGTATCTCCTCGAATCTGACTTGAGTCGGTCAATGCTGCTCCTAGTCCAACCATGGGGAATATGCTTGGAGACAAGATAGTTCACCATGTTCGCATACCACAGGAAAGAGTCAATAACACAAATTGACTCATCTGGGAAGGTCTCTCTAATCCGCTCATGATCAGGAGAATCGTTAAGTTCAATACGAGAAAGGCGATCAGCCACAACATTATTCACTCCAGGTTTATCTTTTATCTCCAAATCAAATTCCTGGAGGAGTAAAATCCACCTAAGAAGATGCGCCTTCGCGTCCTTCTTTTCCATTAAATATCGAATGGTTGTATGATCAGTGTAGATAGTCACCTTAGAGCCCAAAATATATGATCTGAACTTCTCGAGGGCCCATACTACAACAAGCATTTCCTTTTCAGTCACTATATAATTCTTTTGTGTAGGATCTAATACTTTGCTCGCGTAGTGGATCGCAAACGGGATCCCCTCTCACCGTTGTCCTAACACAGCTCCTATAGCGAAATCTGAAGCGTCAGTCATGATCTCAAAGGGGAGAGACCAGTCAGGAGCTTGTAGGATAGGCGAGGCACAAATCTTTCTCTTCAAGAGCTCAAAGGCCTCCAGATACCTATGATCTACAACGAACTTTGTGTCCTTCCCTAAGATCTCAGTCAGTGGGCGGGCGATCTTAGAAAATCCTGAATAAATCTCCTATAGAATCCAACATGCCCTATAAAAGACCTCACTGACTTCACGTTGGTAGGTGGATCGAGTTTCTTGATCACCTCCACCTTGGCAGGGTCAACCTCCATTCCCCTTTTGGAGATGGCATGCCCCAACACAATACCCTTCGTCGCCATAAAGTGACTCTTCTCCCAAGAGAGTACCAGATTCACCTCTCTACACCTAGTGAGGACTCGGTCTAAGTGCGCTAATCATGTATAAAAAGAATCACCATGGACCGAGAAGTCATCCATGAACACTTCCAGGAAATACCCCACCATCTAGACAAATATGGCTATCATGCACCGCTGAAATGTGCCCGCGGCATTGCAGAGCCCGAATGGCGTGCGCCTGAAAGCATAAGTGCTGAATGGACATGTGAATGTGGTCTTTTCCTGGTCCTCAGGGGCTATGGCCACCTGGTTGTAGCATGAGTACCCGTCAAGAAAACAGAAGAACTCTTTCCCTGCGAGTCTCTCCAAGATCTGATCAATAAAAGGCAAGGGAAAGTGATCTTTCTTGGTCGCAGCATTCAGTCGCCTGTAGTCGACACAGGCACGCCATGACGTGGTACTCATGTCGTGATCTATTCCCCTCCTCGTTGGTGACCATCTGAATTCCCGACTTCTTCGGGACAACATGAAGCTGGGATACCCACTTGGAGTCAGAAATAGGGTATATAAAACCTGCCTTGCACCATTTATCAATCTCTTACTTCACCACTTCCCGTAGATTGGGGTTAAGTCTCCTCTGAAACTCACGGGAAGGTCTCACATTATCCTCAGTAAAAATGTGGTGCGAGCAGAGAACGGGGTTGATCCCCACGAGATCTGACATTGTCCGGCCTATTGCTTTACGGTTCCTCTCTGACTTCTAACAACCTAGACCCCTTCTCTAGAGTCAAGTCGAAGCTAATAATGACAGGATATCTCTCTTTGGGTCCCGCAAGAAAGGCGTACTCGAGTGTAGGAGGTAGTGATTTCAGTTCTGGCAATGTGGTATCATCAAGCAAATCCGGCTGAACTGAATCTGAATCTGGTTCTGTGCTGCATGAAGGTGAGCTCAACTATGAAGGACTCTCCACCAAATCATAAGTATCAGAAGTCAGATCGTCAAAAATATCCAAACAATCGGCAAACGCCACGTCCGACTCATCATCTATGTCTCATGATTGTTCCGAAGAGGATGGAACTAACAGATCTAGATGGATCTCTACATCATCATAGGAATAGGTAGATGCATCTCTAACACGATCAGACAACACTTGGAAAACTGCATCATGCACTATTTCCTCTCCAGATGAAAGGGTCTCGCTCTGTCCTGAAGGAATCTATCCCCAAATCCCAATTGTGTTAATCATACTGCAATCTGCCTCTGAAGATGAGTACTATGTGCTGCTCTCTGAGTCGGGTCGCTGATACTTGGTTTGCTTCATCTCAAGGTTCACTTCTCCGCCTGGAGAATGGAACTTCATCATTCACGTACCATAATCAAAAGTTGCGCATGCGGTCCAAAGGAAGGGCCGCCCGAGAATGATTTGAGATTCTCTCCAATGATTGGGGGTCTCCATGTCCAAGACTGTGAAGTCAACCTGATAGTTCTGCCCCTCAATCGAGATAACTACATTCTTCACTTCTCCCTTAGGTCTCTTCACTGAACGATTTGCAAATTGGAGTAAAGCTCTAGATTTGCGAAGTGGTCCCAATTCCAATTTCTGATATAAGGCTAAGGGAAGTAAGTTGATCGAAGAAATGTTATCCAAGAGTGTGCGTGAAAACGCAATGTCTTCAATACGACTCCCTACATAGTGAGCACCCATGTCTCTCTTTTTCTTTGGCAAAGTCTGATTCTTGAGACAATAGGTTGTGGCTACTGATAAGACATGTGTCTTTATATTTCGGTTATCTTTCTTCCTGCTAACCCTTGTAGGTGTGCATCTCACCTTAAGGTATTTTTGGAATGCAGGATGGTTAGCCATATATTCATCAAATGGCACCTTTACGGTGATGTTTTCTTTACAAAACCGTGCTAAATCGGGGTCATCTTTCTGAATCTTTTTGATGCGCTTTCCTTTCGTAAGAGAACGGGGGAAAGGGATTGAAGCTATGGAAACAGAAGATGAAGAGTATGAATCGTGAACTGAAAGATCATTCTTGGCATTAACTGAAACAGAGTTCTTCATACATGAATCTTTTTGATGCAACATGGAATCGAAATCAAAACTATCTACTACAGGTTGTGGAATAGAAGCTGGAGTGGTATCCGCGACAATCGAAGATGCAAGGTCCTCCGTAGAATCAGAAGTGTATCCATGCTGTCGATGCTGCATACGTGCTCTCCTCCTCCTCTGGGCTCCCTGAGTAGGTATCCTCAAATGTTGCTGATGGGGCTCCGAAATATGTTTCCTCTCCTCCTCATCTTCTGAAGACTCCTCAGGTAGAGATCCAGAGATGCCCCTCTTCATGTCCCTCTCCTGGTCAGGTACGGTCACGGTCCTTCCGCTCTTGAGTGACATGTGGTTAGCCTCGTCACACGAAAAAATCTCATGTTCAGATCTAGGAGATGCTGAATAGTATACCTGACCAAAGTGCTGTTGAGAACTAGATCAGTTCAGGCTAATATTGGGGTTAGCCTGAACTTGGGCTGGGATAGAGGTAGAGGGTGCAGTCTGCTCGTCTCGCCATCTGGACAGGCGGTTGACATCCACCCGTAAGTCATGAATCTCGTTCCTGTAAGAACGTAGCTCGTCGAGTATCTGCTGTTGTATATCCACGGGACTA
The DNA here is from genome assembly GCA_037367405.1 of Ottelia alismoides. NCBI lineage: Eukaryota > Viridiplantae > Streptophyta > Magnoliopsida > Alismatales > Hydrocharitaceae > Ottelia > Ottelia alismoides. The sequence goes on from JAZKJV010007393.1 coordinate 655,018, forward strand.
GACGAAGAAGGTAGTGGATAAGACTGGGAAGAAGAATGGGAATACTGGCCATGCTGGCCAGTGTACTGCCTCTGCTGATGCTGCTGGGGTTGCGAGCCCTGCTGACCCGCATGGTAATGGCCCTGTCGGCCATACTGCTGCCTCTACTGCTACTGGGGTGGCTAGAATCCAAGGCTTTGCTGTGAAGGAGGTGGTGCGGAGGTGAACGCGGTGTTGTGAAAGGTCGGAGGACGCTGATAGGTCTGTCGGTATCCCGTACTTCCCTGCCTGGCAGGGTCCTGAGTATACCATATCCCATTCACCTCCCAAACCGGTGGAGGCTCCTCCTGGACTGTCTCTGCTACTGGAGGTGGCTGCTGGAAAGAGTGGGTGTAGGATTGGTCCTGCTCCCATGGCCAGGGTTGCCATGACACCAACTGCTCCTGAACATGGTAAACTCGGTATACGGGAGCAGAGGGTGCAGTCACGGCAGGTATCTTTATCTTAGATACCCTATCAGTCAACTCCTCCATTTGTTTTGGAATCGTGGAGATGCTCTGGTCTAATTCATCAATTCTCCCATCCTCTCGATTACAGAAAGTTTGTCAGCAAGGAGTCCCATGCTAGGGATCATGTCCTGAGAGAGATCGACTACAGCTGTTTTCCCCCCTCCAGATGAGAGTGAACTGGGGGATGGTGTATAGGCCCTACTGGCCATCTGTGAGCGGCTAGTTTCAGCCATCTGCTCGAATACCCTCCAGACGGTATCCGCTCCTCGTGATGTATAGCTGCCTCCACATGCAGCGCTCACTAAACCCTGCATCTCAGGGTTGAGACTAGTGAAAAACGACTGGACCAAGATGTTGTCATCTAATCCATGACAGGGACACTTCTGTAGGATATCCTTGAATCTTTCCCAAGCATCACAAAAGGCTTCATGGGGTAATTGGGAGAAACTAATAATTCGCATCATCATCATGTTAGTTCTACTCAACAGATAGAACTTCTTCAGAAACAGGTCCTTGAACTAGGCATAAGTGGTGACTATAACTCCCAAGTTCTTTACCCAGTAGTCAGCTTTGCCACCCAAGGCAAATGGAAGGTCTTTGAGCCTAATATAATCCTAGCTAACATTATGATGTTTGAGGTTAGCACAGATGAGCTCAAAGTCCCTTAGAAATGCATATGGCTCCTCAGATGCATTCCCATCAAAATGTGGCAGCAGGTTCAGAAAGTGCAGCTTCAACTCAAAATCAACATTGGGTTCGACCAGACTCAAGTAGTTATGAATTTGATATTGCTGGGGTTGTACGCCGCATCCATTGGTGGTTCAACCCCAACATTCAACTGTCCTAACCGAGCTCTCAGTAATGCTTGTTGCTGCTCAAATGCAGCTAATCTGGCAAGTATCATTCTTATTGGGTCTTTATGGTTCTCTTCTTCCACTTCTTTCTTCTTGGGAGGCATTTTTCTTGTGTCTTCTTTATGGCCTGAATCAGCAAGGTGTTCTTGATTGGAAGATGATTTATGAATCAAGATATTATCATAGAGGCGAAGGTCTTCCTCGGTGAAGTGGGAAGAGAGAAATGGAATGGTTTGAAACAAACCATCCCGAGAGGGAGTAATCCTGGGCTCAAGAGGGTCATGAGTCCAGGTTGGTCCAAGTTGCGCTTGGACCTTTGAAGATGTACTTTTTGGAGGGTTCAACGAGAGATTCGCAAAGTCCGAATAAATATCCCCCCAATCGGTCATCTTCGATGTCAAAAGAACCGATTCAAACACGATAGTCAATGAGGCGCTAGTTCTACGATGCACGTAAATGTGTGGAGTGAACTCACACAATACAAACACAATTAAAACCCTCAATTTCACCAACTCAACATGTGATGGCCGTAAGAGTTCGGTCGAATTATCTGATCAATTTTAGTTGGCAAGAATACAATCTTGGAAAGATTAACGAGCTGTTAGGTGCCCGTATTTTCCTACAGACTGGCTCGGTTCTTACGACTAGTTGGACCTACTTTCAGCCAGTATAGGAGTAAGTATGGACCGTACAAATACAGCTACTCATTCCTTGAGGACTAAGGCGTCCTCTAAACCTCCCACTCTGCTAAGGAAGTCCGGACCGTTTACCGGCTACCCGTATTCCTCACTGAAAAGTAGCTAATCGCCTAAAAAGAAAGAACCAGTAGTAAGTAAGAAATCTAGGCTTGGCTCTATCCTAGGGTCGTCTCTCTCTCACTTGCAAGTAAAACAAACAATGAGGGCTTTATGCACCCGAGAACAAGGGTTCTTATTATTCCAATTAATTAAATCGACCTTCTCAATTCAGTCCCAATTTTGGAGTTAGGTTATCACTTGAAATTTATATGAACACACAAGCACGTCTACCATTCAGTCCCAATTTCCTTTTTGACCTTAAGTTATAAAACAAGAAGGGAATCGGAAATCAGAATGCAAACGAGAAACTATGATGCATGCTCAGAAGAAGGTATACTTACAGTGAGTCCTAGCACTCTCCATGCGTTATGCAAAACTGAATTTGTAAATATTACACTAAATGCATGCAGATCGAGAAAACCGCACCTAAACAGTATACTATTAGCGGGGAAGAATTGATTTGATTTTGAGCTAAGTAGTACGTGTCTATGTGCGTCTCATTATGAATCTTATAAGATATGTGAATTTTCTAAGATATGTGTGGCCTAAATTACGATGAGCACAAACAAATTTAAATCTAAACTATTGTGTGCTTGATCCTTAATTCGCCACTCAAGTCGAGCCCCACTCTCATCGGAGAGTGAAACAGGTCTCGACACACCACAAATAATGTCCAAGTCTTTTTTACATGCGCGAGCTCTCAAACAAGAGCCGCTATAAATGAGCAAGTTACCTAAATTATTACAATAATAATTACAAAAATTTCTATCAAAGATAAATTAGTTCTCCTCGCTCTTCAACAGTCGGCGCGTGTCACGTCCGTCGACCTCTGATGCACTCCAAGTCCACCGGGCCCTCGCAAGGAAAACAAAATTTATGTTAGAGAGACCAACAATAAAATATATACAAAAATGAAAAAAATAATTGCAAAAAATGAAATAAATACAAGTGGAACCGAGAGAAGGATCTAAATTTTTAAATTTTTAAATCCCTAAGCTGTTTTCCTCCCCGACAACGGCACCATCTGATGAATCGCTGAATACGGTAATTAATTCAGGTACGTTGTAGTACGTGTACTTAGCGATTCAGTCAGAACCGAGAGAAGGATCTCCGTGAAGAGTGTCTCGGCTTAATTTATATCCCGGGCAAGTCCGGGGTTGAACACAGGGAGGCAAAGGAACAACTTGAGATCAATTCAAAAATTAAGATTTATATTTACATTGTCGATTTTTTTTATATTTTTTTATGCAAAGACAAAAGCAAATGCAAATGCGGCTGAATTAAGACACTAAGAAGACACACAACAAGGCTAAATTAATTTTAATGTCAAATTAATCCAATTCAACCAAATTATATTTTTCCTAGGGTCAAAATTCAGTGAGGAACAAAAACATATTTTTTGTATTTTTAGGAATTAAAATACAACAAATAAAAATGCACACTTTTATAGGTTTTTCGCAATTTTTCACACAGACAGTAAGCAAAAATTATGAAAAATTTACTGAAATGAAAACATGTTGAAATGAGACTACAGTAATATTTTTTGGAATTTTCTGACACAATATGAATTTTTTATGTTTTTTTAGTTAAAACAGAGAAACAATGAGTAATTAATTTCTAATTAATCTATAATGTCAAATTAATCAGAATGCGAATTATACCAAATAGGTATTTTCATATGGAATCCAGGAGACTTGAAATTTCGCGAAAATGATGTATGTGGATTTAATTAATCAAATACTAAAATCAATCTATGATTTATTTTAGGCACAGGACAACTTCACTTTGGATGAAATTTAGGTTGTATCTCAATCACATATCAAGGCATCATTCCTAATTTTTGTAGAATTTTTAGAGCAACCATGAGTTAGATATGAATTTAAGAGCATAGAATGGATAAAATATGCAGAATTTCAGTTAAGTATTTTTAATTAATTACCCACAACTCACAAAAATACAAATAAATATTCAGAACGTAGACGATTAGTGGCTCAACACAATGGTATTTTTCATTGAATAAAAAGACACAAAATTGATGTCCAAATTAACAAATGAACACAAGGGTATCCGTGCAAAATGAAAATTGGAAATAAACAAGACAAATATGTACAAAGACATTTTTGTAATTACATAATCATGAGAAAATAAAATATACAAATTTTACAATAAAAAAATTAAAAGGAAATGGGACCTTCTTCCTTGCTTCTTGCTGGACACGAATGGGGAACCCAAAAGGGGCGGATGGCGTCAGCGGCGGCAGCGCCGCACGCGGCCGCAAGGAGGGCCGCCGCACTAGCGGAGGACGGCGGAGGCGGTTGCGGAGGCGCGCCACTGGGGCGGCTGCGCGCACGCGGCGGTAGTTGCTGAGAGCGGCGGCGGTCGCCGCGCAGCTGCAGGGAGACGGAGGGCGAAAGCCAGGCTGTCGAAGGGAGCTTCTGCAGCTGGAGGCCTGGCTAGAGACGACGGTCGCGCTGAGGTCGACGACGGTGGTGATTGTGGCGGGCGGTGGTGGTGGGAACTCTCCCCCACCGCTGTTGCGTTACCTTTTTTAATTTTTTTGATTTTTTAATGATGTAATGAGAATTTTTGTTTCAAATTTTTTTATTTTTATTTTTTTAAATTTTATTTAAACTAGGAAACAATATGTACACAAAGAAAGGGGTAAAATGAGGGTGTGAAGATGGTGGTGATGTGATAGAGATATAAACAAATGAAGGGTTTTTGAGTGGTAGAATGATGTGCTAAAAAATTCAAAAATGACAAGATAATAAAATGAAAAGAAAAATTACCTACGATAGAGACGGTCGCTTATGGTGTGCTCATGAGAGCACGGTCTTCGCTCAAATCACCGGCGAGCGATGAGCTCGAGCAACGCACGGATGTGGTTGCGATGTTAGCCGAAAAGCCAATGGATCTCACCGGAGAGAGGGCTGTCGTCGCTCAACCGCGGTTGCGTCGCTGTCACCGATTCAACTCTAGGAACTAGGCTCTCCTCACATAAGATGGATCAAAGGCAAAAATGAGGAGAATGAGATGTATATAAAGAGGAAAAATGAGAGGTTATTAAAGTGGTGGAGTTGAATGGGAGGTTGTATTATTAATGGAGTTGAATGGGAAGTTGGAAAAAATGGTGGAATAATGGAGTTGAATTGATGGTTATTGTAGAGAATGAAAATTAAATAATAAATAAATAAATAAAGTAGACTACTTTAAAAGAGAAAATAAAATAAAGAGAAGAAAAAGACTGGGGAATTTACACAAGAAGACTTATAAAATGTACATTTTTTTGCTTTTCTAATATGTATATTTTTTTGTCTTTTTAATAAGAGATATTTACAAAGAAAAAATACAATAAAATAATATAATTAAAATACAATACAACAATAATTTTTTTTGGATTTTTATGTTATTAAGAAAGATAAAATAAAAAATGAAGAAAGAAATATACACATAATATACAATGTACATCTAGGTCCCAAAACTCAACTTTTGCAAACGAGCTCCGATTTTAATGAAACTACTTCCGTTGGATAGATAATTTTCTAACTTGAACTTTAAAAGTGAGTTTAGTGAATTCGGAGTTCATACGGAGTGGGAATTTGGTTTGGAAGTTGGACTCTATGCTTTTTATCTTTAAGATCTAGGAGCATTTATTTGAGGTGAAATTTATTTTGTATTTTTGTATTTTTATATACATTTTTATAAACAAGCTAGACAAAGAATTAGCCAAAAAGGAATTGAAATAAAATTATTAAAAATAAATGAATTTTTGGGCTATTTACAGGTGAAAAACTCCTTTAATTTCGTGGCTTTTTATTGTTATTTTATTTTATACAATATAATATACGATAATTAATGTATTTTATTTACAAGAGTCATTTTGTTAATTTATGGATTTTATAAACATTTATTAGAGAATTTACTCGTGGATTTTGCTAAGATCAAGATATTGAGATGATGAATCGTGGATTCATCAAGGGTCATAAAATATCTTTGATATTTTATTCTTTTTTTTCTTTATTCTATAATTTTGGCATTAAAAACTGTATTTTGTACACAATTTGTACAACACTGCATGAATGTTAATTTATGCAAATAAAAGGTATTTACATGCCTTTACTAGGGTTTTTAAGGCCACAATGATAAAATAAAGGTGATGAAATGGAGATTCATCACCCCCTATACTTGCCTTTACTAGTCCCTAGCAAACACTTGTGCAATAAGTGTAGAAAAGAACGACAAAGAAAAGAAAAGGACAGAAATTGGATTAGGTTTAATTTTAAAATTTGTCTTCACAAAAACAAAGTTTGGAGTATAAGTCGGACCTTTGGAATTTTAGTGCGGTCGGAACCTTATTGGGAATCGGATTTGAAATCCAACGGCCTTCGAGAATCCCAAAACTCTGCTCAAATCCCCTCAATAGTCAGATTAGAATACTTCAACTCATATGCAAACCCTTATGACTATGAATCTGACTCGTACAATGAATGCGATAGTGGCTCCCCTTAACCGAAATGACAAAGAGACTGACTTCTCCAGCATGACAACCTAGTGATTTCCAAATCAAGCAACTCCTTCCTCGAGGAGCGGGGTATTCCCTTCTAAGTTCAAGTGATGACCAGCTCAAGAGGAGTGGGTGAAGAGAAGAATGGATGGTATCCAGTGTAGCCACCTATCCTAGGATGCAAGACTAGTGTAGTCAAGTCATCCAGCTGCAGGCTCACAAGATCTGACTTTGCTTATCCGGCAGGCATTTTACTTTCAATCAGGCCTATCTACTTTTTTAGAGTTTTTGCTTTCTGCTCCTTTTTTAAAATACTATTTACAACAGCATTTATATAGGAAGTTTTTCCTCTTGAGCCAGTAGACTATCCCTCTTTTGAAGTATTATTGCAACCCACACTCTCCTATCTTTAGACATCTCTGCTACTGGACAGGTTGGGGTGCACTTCCCCCCTAGATGAGGACAAATGTTTCCACTTGTGTGCGTCTCATACCGGCAAATCCAATCCCCTCACCACTCCAACTGAGTTGAGCCAAGTGAAAGGTGCAGGAATCCAAGTTAGATCATTATCAACAAGAGTCGTGTGTGTGCACCGAAATACTCTACTTAGGCAGTCAAGAATTCATTGAACCAAGTCTCACAATTCTCAAAGAATTAAGTCAACTAGACCTGAAGTACCTCAATTCCAGTTCCTATAAGGTTCCTGTTATCAGGTATATTTAAGGTCCAACCAAGATTCAATCATTGGATTTTACTTAGATTTGTTCAATTATCAAAATCAATCTGAAAAATCCAAATGCTATGATATGCAGAAAATATTTTTGTGATGTAATTTTCAAAGATTTCGAAGTTTTTATGGTTTTTTTGAAAAGATATTGCATATGCAATTTTTTTGGTATTTTCAAAAAGATTTTGCAAATGTTTTTGCGATTTTTGAAAGCAAAAGATTTTGGCTAAAAGTAGGTACAAATATTTACACAAGGATGCTTCTTATGTTTACAAGAGTCAGGTTTTTAAGCATTTACAAGGGGTAAGTGGTCATATATATATGTGTATATATATAAAGAAATTTAGTGTGATGTATATATTCCTCAACTTATTTGAAAATCATTTGACAAATAATTTTGCAAACTATAATCCAAAATAAATTTTACAAATATTTACCCACATTTGAAAATCATTTTACAAAGGTTTTTCAAACAGTATATATAGATTTTTAAAAATAATTTACAACCATTTTCCAAACATTTGCAAATGATTTTTCAACTTTTTATTTCAAACAATAAAAATAAGTTTTTCAAACAAAACATTTTTACACCAGTTGAAAATATTTAACAAAATATTTTCCAAATAGTTTTCAAAAAATAATTCAAAAAGATTTTCAAACTATTTTTCAAACATTTTGTCAAAATTATTTGGGATATTTACACCCATAACCTTGAGCAGTTTCATAATTACCCTAGAAACCCTCCATAATCACGAATTACATCCAGGATCTTGAGTAGTGATTAACTCTTACACTCATAATCTCGAGTTAACTTCTATCAAATTTTTTGTTAAATATGATGGTATATGTCAAGTATTTTACATTTTAAGCCCTTTAAATTTCTATTATTTACAAATGGTTCTGCAAGTTCCAGCTCCCACCCTCCGCAAGCTCCAGCCCCTGCCCTCGCCTGCGGCTCCAGCCCCCCTCCAGACCAGCCTCCCCATAAGCTCCAGACCATCCCCCCCTCCCGGGCGTGTAAGTTGCAGTCGCCCCCCTCCCCAGCATGCGCGCCCGCAACGTGCCCAAGCTGCAATCGTCCCCCATCCCCATCGTGCGCCCGCAAGTTGCAGAACCCCCCCTGTTGTGCCCGCAATCTCCAGAGCATCCACCCGTGTGCGCAAGCTGCAGCCGCCCCCTCCCCCTCCCCCCCCCCCCCCCCCCCCCCCCGTGTGTGTGCCTGCAAGTTCCAGGCCCCTCACCCTGCACGTGCCCGCAAGCTGCATCCACCCCCTCCCCCGTGTGCGCACCCACAAGCTCCAGGTTGCCCATCCCACACGCACCACAAGCTGCAGCTGCCCTCCCTCCCCCACGTACGCGCCCACAAGCTCCAAGCCCCCACCCTGCACGTGTCTGCAAGCTGCAGAACACCCTCCCTCCCCCTCGTTGCATCTGCAAGGTCCAGGCCAGCCTCCCCGCTCACCTGCAAGCTCCAGACCATCCCCCGCACACCCTGCAGCTGCCCCCCATTCCCGCAAGCTGCACCCCCCCTCCTCTACGTGTGTGCTGCAAGCTCTAGGCCCCCCACCCCACGCACGCCCACAAGCTGCAGCCGCCCCCCTCCCCCGTGCGCGTGCCTGCAAGCTCCACGCCCCCCCAGGTCGGATCTCTCCCCTGCGCACACCTTCGCCCACCTATCCTCGTCGTTGCCCCGCCTAAAAGCTCCACGATCGAACCCACTTCCTCCTCTTCTTCCTTTCTTTTTATTTTGATTAATCTCAGTCGTTAGATCAGGGATTATATTATATTAACTCGGTTATCTGGTTGAGTTAATGAACTAAAGTGACGGAAGGTTATAGGTATAAAACAGAGCGGTTATTTAGGGTTCTGTATGTAATTCATGATTATGGAGGTTTCCTGGGGTAATTACAAAGTTACTCAGGGTTATGGGTGTAAATATCCCAAAATAGTTTTACCTGATTTATTAATCAGTAAATACAAAAGAAATTGAGGAATAGTCAACATCTTTTTATTAGGTGATTTTAATGTATATTAAACAGTATTTTTAGTCATATTATTATTATTAAAAATACGAAAGTATGAGTTATGGCTAAAGTATATACAGAGTATATACGACCCCCTATACTTAGCTTGATCTATGTCCTCATAGATCAGAGAGAAAAAGAGAAGACATAACTCATAATGAGTATAGAAAAGTCTAAAGGATAAATGAATGAAGAAATGAATGAACGAATGAGAAGTTGATCGTCCCCCCTATACTTAGGATCAAATAATCCTAAGTATAGCAAACTGCATACAAGGCAGGGATGGTCAAGGGTGGGAATGAACATATCATACTCAGACTGCCTTCCCCTATACTTAGGGTAAGATATCCCTAATTGTAGACAAGAAGAGGAGACAATGGAGAGGATCAAAGAATGAAAGAACTCGGGGTGCACACCCCCCTATACCTAGGAAAAAGTATGTCCTAAGTATAGAAGACTGACAAAAGGGGGCAACACCTTTTCGGTAGAAAAAAATGAAAAGGAAAAGAAGAAAAGAAGGAAAGAGAGATGAAGATGGAAGAAGAGATCGTAGAGAATGCACACATCACTCCCCATATACATAGGGTAAAAGAGCCCTAAGTTTAGGCAACAACAAGAGTGTTGAAACGAAACAAACAATGAAAACTCAACTCGCCCCCCCCCCCACCTTATACTTAGGACAAAGTACATCATAAGAAAGGCACACACGAGAATGGGATGGATGAGCGATACAGTAGATGAACAGAAGAAAACGAAAGAGAATATACAAGAGAAATGAATGTACAAAGATCGGGAAGGTTGAAAGCGAACCTTATTGCGAGATAGCTGAGGAATAGATCTGACAATGTGCAGGTCGATATCGGGGTCCACATTGGACAGAAGTCGATCAGGATTGACCTGGTGAAAATCCTCAGTGGTCGTAGTGTGAGAAGGCAAGGACGGGTCAGTGGAAGTAGTGTGGCTAAGTCCGACCTTGGGTGTCTCGCAGATGTCAATGTGAAATGGGATGAACTCATCATCGAAAGAAGTAAGGTCAAGGTCATCCTGCGACGTCTCTCCTGGTCAAAACCAAAAGGAACGAACTCATCAGTGAAGTAGTTGAATCATGTTCATCCTCTGCAGTCTCAACCAGATCATCATTCTCATCAAAAGACATGAAATTCATGAATAAAAGCAACACGATCAAATTCGGCCTTAGCCTCATCAATATCTGCCCTTCGCTCAAATGTGTCAATCGTGTAAATCCTGCAGATGTCATTAATACATTGCCAAGTACCAGAAGAAGGAACTCTGAGGTCCATGCTTTCCTAGTCTTCCTCCATGGGGAGGAATTCTCGGGTCTCAGTGGAATCCAACATACAGCAAAAGTCTATGATAGTCTCATCAAGGTCATAGTCCTCGGGGTCAGCTAAGATAGATGAAGGTGCATCAGGTGCATGTCTCTAGTCAGCAGTGGGTGCAGTGATGATCACCTCACTTTCGTCAACAGGATGGACGTGAATCTCTCCTGATCCATAATCAATAACAACCCTCATAGAGGTGAGGAAAGGTCGTCCCAGGATGATTGGAGAGTGCTCTCCTGTGGAGGTCTCCATGGGCAATACGACAAAATAAATAGTATAGCTCATGCCCAGAATCGAAATGACGTCATTTTCAAGAATATCCTTCGACCTCTTTATTGATCCATCAGCAAACTGAACGATCATCCTAGTTTTCTTTGGAGTCCCTAAGTGAAGAGACTGTACCAGCGAGAAGGGTATGTTGCTAATTGAAGCACTGCCGTCAAGGAGAGTGTAATCACATGTGTATTCAGAGATAGTGCATCGGATGAAAGGTGTAGCAGTGTTCCTTTTCCTAGAAGATGAGCGATGGGCGATGGCGTGGGCAGTGGCCGTGGTCAGAATATGACACTCAGATCCGCTCATCTACTTTCTCTTCTTGGGTTGAGGAGCAGATAAATGGGTCATGGCCTGGTGAAGTGGGGCATCAATGATCTCATGAATAGTGGCCACTACTTCAGGTTCAGTCAACATTTTTTTGAATTTTTGGATCTCCTCAAAAAGGGAGGAGATTGGAATCATTATATACATAAGGACGAATAAGAGCAGTATGTACAGTGTCATCCTCAGGGTCAAGGATTGGACTAGATGTGAATGAAAGTGTGGTTAAAAGATCTGGCAATTGGTCCCTCTCCTCACAGTATGAATTGATCATGTGTCTCCAACTTCTTTTTGAATTTTTATATTTTGCTCATTTTTTATATTTTTGGTGATTGCAAGCTCTCATGGAAATCCTCAAATGAATCCATATCCTCAAATGGTGGGGTGTCTATCTGGCTCTTATTTATGCAAAATAGATCATTCATCGTCGAGTTCGTATGCTCCATCATCTGGTTCAAGGTCTCAAGTGTGGATACAATGAAAGGAGACACCAAAATCTCATGATCGGATGCATGGAATGAGGGTGGTGGATGTGGATAAAAATCACATTCCGGATCAAGTATTCTAAGAAGATTGGGTTGTAAAGATGTGAAGGTGATGGTGGTGGAAATGATAGGTCAAAGTCCGGGTCCTGAAATAGTGGATTAGGCAGATATGTACAAAAATAAAGATCTAAGTCTTCCTGGAAAGGCTGGAGGGTACAAGAGATCCGTGAAGGTCGGATAAAAATCACTCCAATCAGCCATCTCGAAACAAAAGGAAAATATTTGTGAGAGTGCGATGGTCAAATCAAGAGAAATGAGAAGAAGGGCGCGAGTGTGCAGAGAGATCGAGTATGCACACAAGAAAACACAATCAAACTCATACAAAAAAAATTCCTCAATTCACCTACTCGACTTGGTGAAGACTGTGAAAGTCTGATCTTTTTATCTTGTTTGTTTTTAGAGTTAGGTGAGAAGTCAAAAATTTCTACAATCACTTAGGTTTGGCTTATGGGATTTGGGCACTAACCTTAGTGTGTACGTGAATAATTAAAACAAAGACAATGAGGGGATTACTCACCCCAAGATAATAATTTTCTTTTTGGTTTTTTTAGGGTCAGTAATATTAGCAATACCAAATTTATTTATTATCACTTTTTTGGATTTTTAATAAGAAATGATGAGACTATCGGTGAAGCAATTCCTTTTAGCACCAAGTGATAAAAATCAGAGGGAGAGAGTCAGAAAAGCAATGCAAGCAGCAAATCAATTATGCATGCTAAAGCGTAAATGCTCACCTTGCCTCTATCTCTCTTTGTGTAGGGATGCTAAGCAGAATTGAGATCTAACTATATGTAATGTCAGCTGATGAAATCGCCCTAGATGAGAAACTACTATTAGCGTGAAGAACAGTATGTTAAATATCTAGAAGTGAGATCCAAAAGTTCGGTCTCTGAAGTGCATCGGTGTCCGCCACAGCGGATCCTGCAAGTGCTGTACAGCACTTCTCTCGATGCTCGATCTCAAATCCAAATAGATAATAATTTATATTTTAACAAAGGAAAAAATGCAATGAAATCAGCGAAAAAGCTGACGAGACCCCCAATGGAACAATCCCTCAGGCACCGGACCTCCTGAAGTGTGGAGTTTTGCAGAGTCCTGTATTATTACAATTTATATGGTCTTTCTCGCACTTCAAATTCCAAAGTAAATAGATAAAAAATGCTCAAAAAGCCTTGTCCTCCACACTATCTCCAAGCCTCTGTTGCTTCAAGTCCTTCCTGACACTGGGTCAAAAAGGGAAATCGCCTCGTGGGTGGGCAGGCGCTCCTAGGAGAGCCTCCCAGGATCCAGCGGTACCTCGCAGCAAAGTTGACAAAGAGAGGAGTGATTAGACAATTCACAATAAATATCAAATAATAAGAAAATAAATAAAACAAAAATATAGACAAATAAAGACACAATCAATCAAAAACCAATCTATGCAGTGTTGCTCCCCGGCAATGGCACCATTTGATAACTAGGGTTTTTCAAGGGTCTAAATATTTCTCACACAGAGCGAAGACACAGTCATTGTGGCGACCCTCAAGAACCCTAATTAATTAATAATTAACCCATGATGATGATCAAGCAATGAAAATAAATGTGGAGTTAAAATTTATTTTATTTAACTCTATAAAATGTGTGTATAGTGCAAGTATGTAAAGTGTCGAACACAGGGAGCAAACGGGATAGATAGGGCAAAATTAAATGCAAAAGTTATTGTGAAGTGTTTGTCTATATTTCTTTTTGAGGGTTTTTTATTTTTGTTTTTCATTTTTGTATTTTTTTTAAATTTTTTGTTATTATATTTTTATATTTTTATATTTTCTTTTTCTTTTTCTTTTAAAGATATACTATAACTATATGTAGAATATATATACAATATAAGCTAAGATAGATATAACTAATAACAAATATAGTAAAAATAAAGAAAATAAAATATTTTTGGGTTTTAAATAATTTTTTTGTGATTTTTAGGAATTTTTGCTTATTTTTACATATATTTAAAGTAAAAATACCCTAAATCAGAGTTTAATTAAATACCAAAATTAAAATGGAAATTGAAATTATCAAATTAGGTCCCAAATTTTCCAATCATTTTAATATAATAAAAGTATATAGAAAATTCAGAGATTGAAAATAATATTTTTGGAGTTTTTAATGAATTTTTAGATTTTTATAAGGGTTTTCGGTATTTTCCGATTTTAGGAGTTTTCTTTTGTAATTTTTTAGTGATTTTTAGTCCGAAGGTTAAAATAAATAAATAGGAAAATTATTTTTGGGGGGAAATTTTTTATATTTTTTGGAATTTTTCAAGTCAAACATGGGAAAATAGTGCTCTTTTTTATTTTTATAAAATATTTAAGTGCCTAAAGAAGCAATGCAAAATTATAGTGTGAATCAACACATTAACAGACATCTATCCTTTTTTGGAGGATTTTTTAGAGCACAAGTGATATTTTAAATAAATAGAGACAACATAATGAAACTACAATACTAGTAGGGGTATTCTTGTAAATAAAATAAAGTTTTGGGGCTACATTACAATTTCTCCAAAAATATTAAATGTAATTAAAATGTTTCTGGACTGAATCAAAATACACAGAAACCTAGGGGTCCTCCTACAAAATCACCACCTCACATGGGGGTCACATGAGGTGATGCGTTGTGGACCTAAATGTAATAACAAGAGTATGGGGGCTTACTTGCAAATTATACAAAAACATAATAAAGACCTATGAAAGTTTGCGGTTCAATTATTAAATACAAAAATAACATGTGTTTAAGATGCAAAATACCCACGCACTGGCGTGAATCGAACGGTTCTCCTCCTCCCACTTGCCATGTGGCGGCTTGTGGGTGCGCAATGCCGCTTACTGGATGCACGACCAAGATTAGATCCCGACGATAGATCTGGTGGTTGATACTTGGCGTAATCCAACGGTGCTGGTGTAATCTGGGACCAGCTCTCGATCCTACGGGGGAGAATGGTTGTGTAAGAACTAGGAAGAAGCATGGGTGGTGCAAGCTTCCTCTGCCAAGATCACCCTCCTTTGTCATCTCTAGCAGCTCTACAGGTGGCCCAAATGCTCTTGGCAGGTTCCTCTATCTGTTGGGGCATTCAAAATGACCGGAGGCACACCGGAGCACATCCACGAGGGCGACGGAGCACAGGTGCCCCAGGTACCTCTGGTGAAGGGCAAAATCGCCCCAACTATCCATCGTCTATTATTCCTGCACAAGAGCCAACTCCGGGTCAAGGACAAACTACCTCGACCCGATTAGGGGGAAATGGAAGTGGTGGAATGCATCGGGCGTGGGTGAAAGCGTTCGTAGGAGGCTTTAGCTCCGGCGAACTACGGAGAGTCGATCTAAGGCTAATGCAAGCGGTTAATGTTAGGCTAATGCTAGGAATCAAGTGCATGAATTTAAACTAAATTAAAAAGTGATAAAATTAACCTCAAATGGCCTGGGCCATGAATCTTGGGACCTCGACGGCGGTGATGTCGCCAGAGATGGTGGAGAGAGCTCCTCAGACCACACCTGACCTCGCTACAGGTGGCTAGAGAAGCCCCTGTCATAGGCTTCGATTCGGGGCATACGAATGGAGGTCAAACGAGGGCCAAAGAGATTTAAAACTGGAAGAGAAAGTTGGGGGTGGCTATGTACAACGAGGTGGGAGAGCTCCAGAAATCGAAGAAAATCTGGCGAATCAATGATCCATGGATCAAGGATACATGCTGGCGTGTATGTACAATAATCGAGGGAGAAAAGATGCTTCAACAACAAGCCCAATCGATGAATGGCCGATCAGGAAAAAAGGGTGAAGAATGATCAAAACCTAGGTTCTGACAAGGTGCAGGTGCAGTCAGACAGTTGACCAAGGTCAACTGGAGAAGCGCCCTAGTTGGTCCACGTTGACTAACCAGGAAAAACCTAGCCCAAAAATATTTGTAAAATAGATAATAATTAGTAAACGCTTTTAGTAAATTAAAGTTATGAAATAAAAAATTTATCTTATTTTCTATATTTTTATTATGATTTTTATTTATTTTTAGAGGTATATAATTACAAGTTACCTTTTAGGGCTTAATTATATGTATATTTATCTATGTTTTGGAGTATTTTACTTTTTTGTATATTTAATTTTATTATTTTATTTTATTATTTTATATAATTAAAACTTATTTTTATACACATAAATATATTTTTATTATATTTTTCTGATGCAATATGTACACTTAAATAAATAGGTGTATTTATTATATAGGTATAGATATAGGTATTTGTTTATATATTTTATATACATATTTTATTTTAATGTTTTATTTAGTTTTTTATTCCAATTGTAATATGTACATATGTTACAAATAATATTTATAAATTTATAAAAATAATAAAGAATTAATAAAATGAATATTTTAATCGGGTATATTATATAGGGGTCAAAAACCTAACTTTCACATCTTAACTCCAAAAAATATGAAACCACCTTCATTAAATAACTTATTAAAAGTTATATACAATGAAAGTGATTTTGGTATATTTTGATTTTTTATTTGAGGGTTATGGGTCTGGGATTTTGTCATCTTATTTAGGGTATATCTTTTACACTATATATTATTTTTTGTATGAAATAAATTTAATATTTTCTATCTTTTATTATCTACAACTTTCATGTTCGAAGTTTATTTATTTGAGGTATAAAATGTGGAAAATAAAATAGGTGCCAAAAATGAATAATAAATGAATAAATAAAAGGGATTTTTATTGTATTTTGGACCCTTATCCCCCCTACTTTATTCCTTGTCATCCTAGTCATCAAGATGGCTAGGTCTCGGGGTTTACAGTCATAAAATATCTTTGATATTTTATTATTTTTCTTTTCTTTTCTTTATTCTATAACTTTGGCATTAAAAATAATATTTTATACACGATTTGTACAGCAATGCATGAATGTTAATTTATGCAAATAAGGGGTATTTACATGCCTTTACTAGGTTTTTAAGGCCAAAATGATGGAATAAAGGTGATGCAATGGAGATTCATCAGCGACTACTTATCCAAAGAAAAAGAGAGGAGAAGCCAATAGGCTAAACCAATACTTCGGACATCACTCACAATGAAATCACCTGTGAGCATGCAAGGACCTACTCAGATGCAAACCGATGAGACAAACACACATGTTAGGGCATGGTCTAAGCTCAATACTTCAGACCAAGTCAGATGCTCCACACTAGGCAGGAACACAGTGCTCGACAAGGCCCTACTCGGTCACGTACGATAGAAGCGTCAATACTTCACCAACACAGGTGATAATCAAGGCACCACAGATCGGGGTTTGGGCTCTTATCCTTAGCGGGTCGTGCCTCACTGATAAGCTATCCTGAGGGCTAGGGTATAGGTGCTAAATTGGTCGTTGCGACCCAAGCGATCAAGTCAGCTTAATCAAGAAAAATATCAGACCACTAAACACAAATAAAATAGATCAAAACAAAGCAAGCGGTCCTGCTAAATGTTTAACCTGGTATAGCACCCAAGGTCGAACTCAAGGAGCACGGATTGGCCGAAGGCCTACGAAGTAGTAAAAACAAATCAAATAAAAGACAAAATATTTTTTTAGTGGTTTTTAATTATTTTTATATTTTTTTTTGGATTTTTAATATGTGAAGAAAACAAAAGAAACACAATTAAGCACACTTCAATAATTTATTTAATGCAACAAAAATCAAGAAAAAATTCAAACAAAAAAATGTTTATGTGTTTTATATTTTTTTATGTTTTTGGTGAATTTTTGGGATTTTTCTGATATTTATTTTAATTTCTAAAAATCAATCAGTAACAAAAATGCAAGGTACTGTCCAGCCAGGCCCAAAAGCCCTATATAAAATATCTAAGGGCCTCAAAAGGGCCTGGAGGTATTTTTCTTGTAAACTAGGTAAAACAAGGAAAATTTGAGTACCAAAATTATTGTTTTTGGATTTTTAGATTATTTAACAGAATTTTTATGAGTTTTTAGGTGTTTTTAAGTTTTTAAGGTTTTTTAGCAGTGAAAAATAGCTAAAATTGGCTAGAAAATCAAACACACTAAACTAAACAGTACCTAATTTTTATAGAATTTTTAGAGGGGTTTTTATATTTTTTTGTGATTTTCTAGTCTAGGCAGTAACAAAAATGATAGTTTTTGAATTTTTAAAAATAACAAATAAACTCAAAAATGTCCTCGAAAATTCTCAAAAATCCTACACCATGGCAGGAGCCATGGGTCAAATTTTCATCGAATTTGGAGGTGATTTGATATTTTATTCAAAAATGGCAAGGGGGGTACTGTGCACAGGGACTGAAATGCAAATACCCTAAGTTCTGGGGGTCCCGGTGCAAAATACCCAGCAAAACACGCGCGCGGCGCGTGCCTGGGGCACTCAGGGCTCTCTATGTAATAAAAATAAGGTCCAGGGACCAAATGGTAACACGTACCAAAAATCCGAGGACCTCAGCTGCAAATTACCCAAGAAATCACTCACATGCGGAATTAAACCATTCACAGGGGCATAAATGCAATTACTCAAAAAGTTTCATTCATTCATAAACATCCAGAACTACAGGGGCATCAATGCAAATATGCCAACAAAACACGTGACGAAGCATGTGGCTCACACAGGCAGGGGCATAAATGCAAATATCTAAAGTACGAGGTCCAACATGCAAAATACCCTAAAACTAAACAACTGACTAAAATATTTACAGGACTAAAATGAAATAAAAGATAAGGAAGGGCCTAAGGGTAAATTACCCTTTATTAAGTCGCCCGATGGATGCGCGCCACGTGGGTAGATGGACGGCTGGAAATGGGTGGCGCTCCAGGGCTGAATCCTCGACGCTGATCAGACGGTCCAGGCGCTGCCACGTGGAAGATCGAACGGTGGACGGGAGTAGTGGCTGAGCCTCGCTGGATCGACGGCGGAGATCGACCCTCGAAGGATCTGGCGGTCGATGCTGCTCCTCGAATGGACGAATGAGATCAAATCTGGAGCTCGGGGTCGATCGGACGGCGGAGAAGGATGGTGGACGAACAGGGCTCCGGCGAACTTCGCCGGGCTCGTGACGGCACTGGTCTCCTCCTGGCGGCTCGCTGAAGATCGGAGAAGAAAGCTGCGGGCCCTCCGCGTCTAATGGAGGCCTCCGATGACCCAACCGAGTCCTGGGGAACTCCGGCGAGGTCGGCGGAGGCGGAGCAGCTAGACCAAATGGTCCAAGCCCTCAGATGGGCTTGGATGAACCTGCAAAGTGTGCCAGCAAACTCGCGGGTCGAGGGCAAAGTGCCTCGACCCCGTTAGTCGTGGTGAAAGTGGTCGGGGAAGCGAAGTGGTCGAGCTCCGACGAGGGGATGGACGGAGGGGCTCGAATCCCCAGCTCCTGTGCGAGCTGGGTTGAACGGAGGTGCGGAGAACGTGCGTGGGAGGAAGGCGGAGGCGACGATGGATTCCGATGATCGAATGGGGGTGTGAGGTGGTCGGAATCGACGAAACACGGCGACGGCGAGATTTGGGGGAAATCTGAAATTGACGAAAAGGAAAGGGAATAGGGTCTACCTGGGTGGATGAATCGATTGTGCTGGAGCTGGGGGTGCTCCCGGTCCTCACCTCAAGGAGCGTCGACGTCCGAGGCTCTGGCTCCTGCTCTGGGCGGAGCACGGCGGTGCTGACTCGCCGGATCAGTGGTATCCGGCCCCTCTCCTCGCTGCGACAGCACCTGGAGCGAGCTGTCACTCACGCTCGAGCACTGGAGGTCACTGGGGGTGGAGCGGATTAGCCAAAGATGAGAAATGAGGAGGCGGAGCTGGAGCTTTATATGCTGGAGAGTCCGGGAAGACAGGCGCGGGTAGGGCGTGGAAGCGCGCGGATCCCGATGCAGGAGCTCCGGCGAGGGTCTCGGGTGTGACACGATGGAGTCGGACCCGGGGTTTAGGCGAGATGGAGTCGGGTCGAGCGGGTAAAAATCCGAGAAGGGGGTCCGGTGCTCGAGTCCGTGGGAAGTGGTCCTGGGGGGGTGGGGCCAGTTGACCGGGCGGTCAACATCCCCAGGACCCAATGGGTAGCTGCCACGTGGAAAAAGTTTGGAGCTCAAAAATAGGGCAGCTAATGGCCGATTTTGCAAAAACTTAAAACATGAATTATTTTTATTTTATTTTTTTCTATTTTTTGGTGATTTTTAATTAATTTTTGGAAATAAAAATAAGCTATATACATAGTGGGGTTGGGTATAGGTATATATACAATATGTAGGCTTTTGATTTTTGATTTTTAATTATTATTTTTGTACAATTTTATTCCTATTTTATATTTTATTTATTTATAGAATAAAATAGAGAATAAAAGGGTGTTTTTATTTTATTTTTATTATTTATATACATAGGTAAAATAAATAGTTATGTACATCCATATACAAGGTATATGTACAATGTATTTTTGTATTTTTAATTTTGTTATTTTTATTTGATTTTTTTTTTTATTCTTTTTATTTTATTTATTTACAAAATATAACAAAGACTATTTACAAAAAGTTTAGAAAAAAAATAACTTTATTTATTCACAAGATTAAATAAATATATAAAGGCATGGTCTATGTACATGATGAAGGGGTCTTTTTAATCTTTTTGATTTTTAACTTTTTATTTTGTTTTTATCTTTTATAAATATATACAAGTATTTACAAGCATATTTTTGGGTGAGGAAAATATTTTTATTTTATTTACATAAATATATACACATGAGCCCCTATCTCCCTCTACTTGGCTTTTATGCGGTCAGGCCCATGCTGAGCCCTCCCTTGGGTTAGGTTGCTCAATATTTATTCTAAATATTTCCCTCTTTTTCTTTTTAATCTTTATTCTTTTATTTTTGCACAAAAACATGCTAATTATAGGTTTTTACACAATGCATGCTTTTGCTAATTATCCCTATTTACACATATCTACATGCATTTGCAAAGGTTTTTGTAGCTAAAATATAAGAATAAAGAGTGATGAATGGGTATTCATCACCCCCCTATACTTAACTTTGCTAGTCCCTTAGCAAACACTTATTTGAAAAAGAAGTGAAACAGATAGAAAGAAAAAGAAAAAGAGGATGTACATGGATCAAGGTTGATTATTAAACTTGCCTTCATTAGATTGGGGTATGGAGCTCGATCAGATCTTTGGATTATTAATGTGTCGGAACCTTATTTAGACTTAAGCTTAAAACCTAACAGCCTCTAAGTTCCACCAATCTATAACCAAGACTCCTCAATGCTCCAGATCAGAACAAGTCATCAATCACAAACCCTGAAGACCATGAATCTTTTCTTGTCCTGTGAATGTGAAGACTAAACTCTCCACCTCAGAAATGGTAACTTGACAACCTTCCCTAACAAGGTAACTCTATGACCTCAATCTGGCCACTCTTTCCTCGAGGAGCGGGGTACTCCCTTCTAAGTTCAAGTACAACAGGCTCAAGAAAAGGGGGAAGAAGAGAATGGGTCAAGGCCAGTGTAGCCAAGTACCCTTGGGAGCTTGACCAGTGTAGCCAAGTCTCCCTGCTGCAAGCTACAACAGGTGGATCATGAAACCAAGCTTTGCTTATTGCCTTCTATACATACTCCGGTGGGATTATCATTTTCTATCAGACCCACCACTTTTTTGGAGTTTTCCTCTTTTTGCACTTTTTTTTTCGAGTGCATCTATACAACATATACATGTGCAGCATATATACAAGGAGTTTTTCCTCTTGAGCCAGTAGATTGTTCCTCTTTTGAAGCTTTATTGCAACCCACAACTCCCGTCGTTAGACCTCATGGCAACCAGACCAAGTTGAGACGCACTTCCTTCACTATAAGAAGAAGAGAGGTTCCGCCTAGAAGTACTACCTCATATGCTACCCCCAAGTCAAGGAAGACTGCCTCCTCACCACCTCATCCGTAGAGAGCTCGGTGCATAGTGTGGTTGTCCAAGTAAAGCCATAATCTATATGAGTCATGTGTTGTTGTTAAGTGCTCTACTTAGGCTCATTGAGATGACATGTGATCATAGCCTAGTGGACTCAAAGAATTAAGTCCCCATGGACCTGAAAAGCCTTAAACCTAAGTATAAGGTTCCTCTTAGAAATTAGGTGGATTAAGATCTTAATCAAGCTCCATTTCTCAATTTGATTCCAGGCTAGTTTAAATGTCAACTATCATCCAGAAAAACTATATACATATGTAAAAAGATGCTTATTTACACAAATTTTACAAACATGCAAAATTTTTTAAAAATGTTTTGAAATCATGAATGGATGATGCATGAAGTGCGAGTTTTGCAAAAAGATATTTACACACATTTACACAAGATTTTTGCAAACTTTTGATTTTCAAAACATTTTGGAAAAATTTTGTACTATATACATAATTTTGATATGAAAATATTTACACAAGCTTTACACAAAAGATTTTTGAAATTATTTTTACCAAAATAATTTGTACACTAGCTATGTATGTGCAAATAAAAGAAGATTATGTACATGAAAAATTTTTAATTTTTGTGGTTTTTAGCCATTTTATTTATTAACACACTCACACAAAGTACGAGTTATGGCTAAAGTATATATGAAATATATACACACCCCCCTATACTTAGCTCGAACGATGTCCTCAGAGTCAAGAGCGATGAAGAAGACATAACTCGTGCTAGGTATAGGGAAGTGAAACGAAGGGCTATACAAAAAGAAATGAAAAGTCAAGATGGGCTCAGGTCTCCCCCCTATACTTAGGATCAAGTAATCCTAAGTATAGCAGGCTGTATACTAAGGGAAAACCTGAGTGCAGAATGTACAGGGTCTACCCCCCCATACTTGGGGTGAAATATCCCTAAGTATAGGCAGCAAAAACAGGGGTAGACAGAAACAAAAGAAATACCCGAAAAGTCTCACATCCCCCCTATACTTAGGGCAAAGTGCACCCTAAGTATAGCATAATCACAAGATAAGGAAGGGATGTGGGACTAAAGAATGTGGTGATATGGACATCTGGATCTATATACAGCGGAAGATCAGTGAAACTCAGGCGTGAGATGCATTAGATGTGAGTCAAAGACCACATCTCACGCAAAATGAATAGGGGCAAGATCAACGACCCGCGGCTCATGATCTAGAAATGGCTTGAGCCGCTGGCCGTTCACTCGAAAGGTACTCTCAGAAGACAACTCAGATATGTCGATGCTACCGTTGTCGTGTACCTTTCTAACCAGATAAGGTCCTTTCCATTTGCTCTGAAGCTTCCCTGGAAATAATCGTAGCCTCGCATCAAACAGCCATACTCTCTGTCCAATCTCAAAGTGCTTGTGGCTGATATAAGAATCATGCCACTCCTTGACTTTCTCCTTATAATGTAGGCTGCTTGAGAAAGCTGCATCTCTAAGCTCCTCCAGGGCAGCTAGCTCTGCCCTTCTCTGGTCTCCCATACCATCTGGATCCATCAAAATATCTGTAACTGCCCAAAGTGACTTGTGCCTCAGCTCAACAGGTAAATGGCATGGCTTGCCATATACGAGGCGAAAGGGAGATGTGCCCAAAGGTGTCTTGAAAGACGTCCTATATGCCCACAAGACCGAGTCCAAAAGCTGTGACCAATCCTTTCGGTCAGGGCGGACGACTTTCTGCAGAATAGTCTTGATCTCCCTATTCTACACTTCAGCTAGACCATTCGTCTGTGGATGGTAAGGTGTAGCAACACGATGGTCTATGCCGAACTCGCTAGCAAGTGCCTTCACCTGGTCGTTGATGAAGTGAGATCCCCCATCAGAAATCAGAACTCATGGAACCCCGAACCGCGTGATGATGTGCTTCCTCAAAAATCTGCAAACTGTCCTCGCATCAGCGGCTCGGGCGGGGATAACCTCCACCCAACGACTCACATAATCAACGGCCAACAGAATGTACTCAAATCCCTGACTCTTAGGGAATGGTCCCATGAAATCGATGCCCCATGCGTCAAAAACCTCACAAAAGTGAATGGGCTGCATCGGCATCATATCACGCTGTCCACAAGTGCCCATCCTCTGACAGTCAGTACACCTCTTCACGAACTCATCTGAGTCCTTGAAGAGGGTAGGCCACCACAAGCCGGATTGGAGCACTTTCTGTGTCGTTCTCCTCCCAGAATGATGTCCTCCTGCCTCAAGCTTGTGGCAGTAAGTGAGGACGCTATGGTGTTCCTCCTGAGGAATACACCGACGCCAGACGCTATCCCCTCCTTCGTGGTAAAGGATGGGATCCTCCCAGTGGTAGGACTTGGCCTTCGCAAGGAAGGTCTCAAGTCTCTGCCTGGGCCAATCTTGTGGGACTTTCCCAACAACGAGAAAGTTCACAATATCGGCGTACCATGGGAGTGAGGCGATAGCAAGAATCGCCTCATCTGGGAAGGTATCTCTAATAGGGTCAATCTGCTCAGAATCCTCAGGCTGCTCTAGTCGGGAGAGATGATCCGCCACCACATTCTTGACTCCAGGCTTATCCTTGATCTCAATGTCGAACTCCTGGAGTAGAAGGATCCATCTAGTCAGTCTGGCCTTGGCATCCTTCTTTGCCATGAGGTACCTGATGGCGGTGTGATCTGTAAACAAAGTCACTCTAGATCCGATGATATACGATCTGAACTTATCCAGGGCAAACACTACTGCTAGCATCTCCTTCTCTGTGACTGTATAATTCCGCTGGGCGGAATCCAATGTGCGGCTAGCATAGTGTATGGCAAATGGAACTCCATCCCTCCTCTGTCCCAGCACTGCCCCTACGGCAAAATCGGAGGCATCCGTCATGATCTCGAATGGGAGAGACCAATCAGGCGGCTGGAGGACAGGAGCCTCAATGACACACTGCTGAAGAGTCGCGAATGACGAAAGACACTTGTCATCGACGAGGAACTCGGTGTCCTTCGTCAAGAGGTCAGTCAATGGTCGGGCAATCCTGCTGAAATCCTGAATAAATCTCCTATAAAATCCAACGTGCCCCAGGAATGACCGTAGCTGCCTCAGATTGGACGGCGGTGTGAGTTTCCTAATGACATCAACCTTTGCCGGATCAACCTCCATGCCCCTGTTGGAGATGATATGGCCAAGCACCGTCCCTTGAGTCACCATGAAGTGACTCTTCTCCCAAGATAAAACCAACTGAAACTCGATACATCGCTGGAGTACCCGGTCTAGGCAGTCAAGACAAGAATCGAATCCGTCACCGTAGACCGAGAAATCATCCATGAAGACCTCCAAACACTCCCCTACCATGTCCGAAAAGATCGACAGCATGCATCTCTGAAAAGTCGCTGGGGCATTGCATAGCCCAAATGGCATGCATCGAAAAGCATATGTGCCGAAGGGACAGGTAAAGGTGGTCTTCTCCTGATCCTCAGGAGCGATGGCCACTTGGTTGTAGCCCGAGTACCCATCCAGGAAGCAATAATGGCTCTTCCCTGCCAGTCTCTCAATGATCTGGTCAATAAAAGGCAGGGGGAAATGGTCCTTCTTGGTGGCTTGGTTGAGTCTCCTGTAGTCAACACAAACCCTCCAAGAGGTGGGTACTCGTGTAGCAATCTCCTCTCCCGACTCACTGATCACAGTCGTGATGCCCGTCTTCTTAGGCACCACATGCAAGGGGCTGACCCACTTGGAGTCGGAAATGGGATAAATAAAACCGGCACCCCACCATTTTGATATTTCCTTCATCACAACCTCTCTCAGGTTGGGGTTCAGTCGCCGCTGGAACTCACGTGACGGCTTCGCCCCTTCCTCGAGATAGATATGGTGGGAGCACACTGATGGACTAATCCCATGGAGATCTGCTACGCTCCATCCGATCTCCTTGCGGTTCTTTTCAAGAACCCCCATCAAACGGGATTCCTGCTCTCCAGTCAACTCGGCGGAGATGATGACTGGGTACTGATAACATGCCTGGCCACTAGGGTATGAGGTACAGAAATAGGGTCGTTGTGACCCGAGCAATCAGACCATGTATATCAAGAAAAATCGGACCACTCAATAAATCAAAGATCGATCAAAACAACGGATAGCGGTCCAGCTATGAGATTAACCTGGTATAGCATCCAGGGTCGAACTCAAGGAGCACGGGTTGGCCAAAGGCCTACGAAGTAGTAAAAATAAAATAAAATAAAAGACAAGTATTTTTAATGATTTTTAGTGATTTTTATATTTTTTTGGATTTTTAAATGTGAAGAAAACAAAGGAAACACAAAAGCAAGCAAGCTTTAGCTAATTATTAAATGTGTCAAAAATCAAGCAAAAATTCAAACAAAAATGTTTTTTCGTTTTTTAGGTTTTTTTATGTTTTTGGTTAATTTTTGATAATTTTCTGATGTATAGTTTATTTACTAAAAATCAAACAGTAACAAAAATGCAAGGTACTGTCCAGCCAGGCCCAAAATCCCTAAATAAAATATCCAAGGATCTCAAAAGGGCCTGGAGGTATTTTTCCTATAAACTAGGTAAAACAAGGAAAATTTGAGTACCAAAATTATGGTTTTTGGATTTTTAGATTATTTAATATAATTTTTATGGGTTTTTAGGCGTTTTTATGTTTTTATGGTTTTTAATAAGTGAAAAATATCCAAAATTGGCTAGAAAATCAAGAAACACAAAATAAACAGTACCTAATTTTTATAGAATTTTTGAGGGGGTTTTTATATTTTTTTGGGATTTTTAACTCTAGACAGTGGCTGAAATGAAGGTTTTTGAATTTTTAAAAATAAAAAATGAACTCAAAAATGTCCTCAAAAATTCTCAAAAATCCTACAACATGGCAGGAGCCATGTGTCAAATTTTCAACGAATTTGGAGGTGATTTGATATTTTATTCAAAAATAAAGGAAAGCAACAGTGCACGGGGACCTTTCTACAATTAAAACAAAGTTCTGGACCCCTGGAACAACAACCCTGAAAAGTGTAGGGGTAGGAGTGCAAATTACCCCCCAGGCCACGCACGATGCGCGTGACTCAGGCCTGGAGGGACCTGATTGCAAATCCTATTAATAAAAATATAAAACGTAACAGGGCAAAAATGTTGGGCCAATAATGCAAATACACCAAAATACCACGTGTCGAAGCACGTGTTCACAACTGGCAGGGGTATAATTGCAATTCAAATAAACATAGAGGACCACAGTGCAATTTTCACAAAAACAAAAGAACTACACTAAATATTTACAGGATTAAAAACTAAATGCAGAAAGTAAAGGGGCCTAAGACAAATTACCCCTTTTATTAATGTCGAGGGTCGGATGGACGACGCGTGGCAGGTTGGACGGATGGGATGGTGCGCCGCACACCAGAGCAAACCCTCGAATCGATCCGACGGCTGGTATGTGTCCACGTGGATGATCGGACGGTGGTGCTGCAACGTGGGTCTGCGAAGAAAGCCTCGCTCGGATCGGACGGATGAGAGAAGGACACGTGGCGAATCTGACGGATGAGGCTAGCTGGTGTCTCTCTCTCCGCGCGGATGGTCAAGATCGGCCCTCGAGATGATCGGACGGTGACGCCTCACCCAGGATGGATGGCTCAGATGATGACTGGGGCGATGGAGACGATCTGACAGTCGGCGAGGATGCTGGAAGAACTGGTCGCCGGCGACTTTCGCCGGCCCTCCGTGCGCGCGATGGTCCTCATCCGACGCTCCTGAGGTGCGGGAGAGCTTCACCGTGAAGCCCCGCACCCGATGCTCTGCTCCGATGGAGGCGAGGAGCTCCAGAGAGCTTCGGCGACGTGGATGACCTGGAGCGGCTGTGCTCTGAAGTTCCGACCTCCAGATGAGGTCGATAGGCCTGGATACCTGCACAGGAAGAAAGAGGGGTTGAGGGCAAACTGCCTCGACCCGTCAGAGCGGGCGGAAGGTGGCTGGTGCGGCGAGATGGGGACTCTCCGGCGAGCGGCGGAGGGAGGAGAGCCGTAACCCTGCTCCGAGGCGAGACAGGGGGAGTGAAGGGGCGGAGCAGGTGGATAGAAGTCTGGCGGAGGTGAAGGCGGTGTCGGATGAACAAATGGGTAGATGGAGACGGCTGGCGGAGGGGGCGGATCTAAGCTACTGCAAATCGAAAAATCCTATTCTACGCTAATCTACGGGCTAAAGACACTACCTGATGGCTGCTGTCGACTGGGCTGAAGCTCGGCGAGCTTCTGGTCATTGCCTGCAAGGGGGCGTCGCTTCCCCGAGGCTGAGCGCGCTCGCGGCGGCGCACGGCGGAGTCAACCACCGGATCAATGGATTCCTTGCAACTCGGGCCTCGCTTCCACTCCAACGCACGTGCCTGTCACTCGGGTGGTCTGGAGGAGCTCCTTGGCGGCGAGCAGGGGTCCAAAGATGGCGTGAATAGGTCGCTGGTGACAACGTTAAATATGGTGGAAGATCCGAGAAGAAGGAGGTCGGGCGGGTGGCACGGAGCTCGGATCCTCCAAACCCACCCCGGGCGAGGGTCCTGGATGTCCAGCATGCAATCGGAGCCCGGGGTTAGAGGTAATGGCGGTCGGATCGAGCGGGTGGAAATTCGAGAAATCGGGTCGGTCAGCTGATCCGCGAAAGAAGAAGGTCCGCGGGGGAAGTTGACAGGGGTCAACAAACCCCCGTGGACCAATCAGGAGCCGCCATTTATTGAGATTTTGTTTCTTTATTTTGGCCTAAAAAATGACCTAATTTATAAAAAATTAAAACATGAAATATTTTTATTTTATTTTTTTCTATTTTTTGGTGATTTTTAATTAATTTTTGGAAATAAAAATGAGGTATTTACACTATGTAGCTATATATAGGTATATGTACATTAGGTAGGTTTTTTATTTTTGATTTTTAATTATTATTTTTGTACAATTTTATTCCTATTTTATATCTTATTTATTTATAGAATAAAATAAGGGATAAAAGGGTATTTTTATTTGGTTTTTATTATTTATGTATATAGGTGAAATAAATAGTTATGTACAACTATATACATGGCATATATACAATATGTTTTTGTTAATTTAATTTTGTTATTTTTATTTGATTTTTGTTTTGATTCTTTTTATTTTATGTATTTACAATATATAACATAGAATATTTACAAAAAGTTTAGAAAATAATTTTATTTATTTATAAGATTAAATAAATAAGGAAGCATGGTCTATGTACATGGTGAAAGGGTATTTTTGGTCTTTTTGATTTTCAAATTTTTATTTTGTTTTTAATATTTTCTAAATATATACAAATATGTACAAGCATATTTTTGGGTGAGGAAAATATAATTTTATTTATTTATATAGATATTTACACTAGAGCCCCTATCTCCCTCTACTTGGCTTTTATGCGGTCAGGCCCATGCTGAGCCCTCCCTTGGGTTAGGTTGCTCAATATTTATTCTAAATATTTCCCTCTTTTTCTTTTTAATCTTTATTCTTTTATTTTTGCACAGAAACATGCTAATTATAGGTTTTTACACAATGCATGCTTTTGCTAATTATTCCTATTTACAAGTATCTACATGCATTTGCATAGGTTTTTGTAGCTAAAATATAAGAATAAAGAGTGATGAATGGGTATTCATCACCCCCCTATACTATACTTTGCTAGTCCCTTAGCAAACACTTATTTGAAAAATAAGTGAAAAAGAAAGAAAAAGAAAAAGAGGATGTACATGGATCAAGGTTGATTATTAAACTTTCCCTTATTAAATTGAGGTATGGAGCTCAATCAGATCTTTGGATTATTAATGTGTCGGAACCTTATTTAGACTTAAGCTTAAAACCTAACAGCCTCTAAGTTCCACTAATCTATAATCAAGACTCCTCAATGCTCCAGATCAGAACAAGTCATCAATCACAAACCCTGAAGACCATGAATCTTTTCTTGTCCTGTGAATGTGAAGTCTAAGCTCTCCACCTCAGAAATGGCAACTTGACAACCCTCCTTAACAAGGTAACTCTATGACCTCAATCTGGCCACTCTTTCCTCGAGGAGCGGGGTATTCCCTTCTAAGTTCAAGTACAACCGGCTCAAGAAGAGGGGGAAGAAGAGAATGGGTCAAGGCCAGTATAGCCAAGTACCCTTGGGAGCTTGACCAGTGTAACCAAGTCTCCCAGCTGCAAGCTGCAACAGGTGGATCATGAAACCAAGCTTTGCTTATTGCACTTATATACATACTCCGGTGGGATTATCATTTTCTCTCAGACCCACCACTTTTTTGGAGTTTTCCTCTTTTTGCACATTTTTTTTCAAGTGCATCTATACAACATATACATGTGCAGCATATATACAAGGAGTTTTTCCTCTTGAGCCAGTAGACTATCCCTCTTTTGAAGCTTTATTGCAACCCACAACTCTCGTCGTTAGACCTCATGGCAACCAGACCAAGTTGAGACGCACTTCCTTCACTATAAGAAGAAGAGAGGTTCCGCCTAGAAGTACTACCCTCATATGCTACCCCAAGTCAAGGAAGACTGCCTCCTCACCACCTCATCCGTAGAAAGCTCGGTGCATAGTGCGGGTGTCCAAGTAAAGCCATAATCTATATGAGTCATGTGTTGTTGTTAAGTGCTCTACTTCGGCTCATTGAGATGACATGTGATCATAGCCTAGTGGACTCAAAGAATTAAGTCACCATGGACCTGAAAAGCCTTAAACCTAAGCCCTATAAGGTTCCTCTTAGAAATTAGGTGGATTAAGATCTTAATCAAGCTCCATTTCTCAATTTGATTCCAGGCTAGTTTAAATGTCAACTATCATCCAGAAAAACTATATACATATGTACAAAAAGATGCTTATTTACACAAATTTTGCAAACATGCAAAATTTTTAAAAAATGTTTTGAAATCATGAATGGTGATGCATGAAGTGCAAGTTTTGCAAAAAGATATTTACACATATTTACACAAGATTTTTGCAACTTTTTGATTTTCAAAACATTTTGGAAAAATTTTGTACTATATACATAATTTTGATACGAAAATATTTACACAAGCTTTACACAAAAGATTTTTTGAAATCATTTTTACAAAAATAATTTGTACACTAGCTATGTATGTGCAAATAAAAGAAGGTTATGTACATGAAAATTTTTAATTTTTTGTGGTTTTTAGCCATTTTATTTATTAACACACTCACACAAAGTACGAGTTATGGCTAAAGTATATATGAAATATATACACACCCCCTATACTTAGCTCGAACGATGTCCTCAGAGTCAAGAGCGATGAAGAAGACATAACTCGTGCTATGTATAGGGAAGTGAAAAGAGAGGCTATACAAAAGAAGAATGAAAAGTCAAGAGGGACTCAGGTCTCCCCCCTATACTTAGGATCAAGTAATCCTAAGTATAGCAGGCTGTATACTAAGGGAAAACCTGAGTGCAGAATGTACAGGCTCTACCCCCCCATACTTAGGGTGAAGTATCCCTAAGTATAGGCAGCAAAACAGGGGTAGCAAAATACGAGGAAACTGAATGAATATATACAAGAAGGAGGACATCACTCCCCCTATACTTAAGGTGGAGAACCTTAAGTATAGGCAACAACAGAAGTGATGGAACAGAACGAAGAACAACCCGGTGTTTCCACCCCCCTATACTTAGGATGAGCAATATCCTAAGTATAGCAAAAATAATCCTAAGCGAGACCTGGGGTGAAAACAAGAACAGAAGAAAGAAGGATTAAAATAAGACGAAACACGTATATACAAAAGAATACAATGTTGAGGTGCCTCTCAACAAGCGCTAGTTTTTACGCCCCTAGCTGGGCGCAAAGGCTAGGATAATGCAGTATCAAGGTTCAGGACGGCATCGGTAAGGCGAATGCCGTACTGTCGTCGTAGTCTCGGTGTGAGAACAACGACGAACTCAACAGTGTAAAGTAAGACACTCAGGTATGCAATCAGGCGGGTGTCTGCTACCGGCCAAAGATATGTGAAGAACTGATCGGGATCTGGCAGCACAAAAGAAATCCTCGGCTCTGGTTTAGACTGGAGTGAGAGTATAGAGCCGAAGAAATCAAACGTGGAGAAGGATGGATCAGTAATAGAATCCTCCACGTCAATCAGTGTCTCAAACAGGTATGGACAATCAAAATCAGGAGACTCTCTAAATAGACTGATATCCGATGAATAGAATGGAAGAAGATCAGGCAGATCATCGAATATCTCCAGGATGGGCTCATCCTCGCGAGGGTCGTAGAGGTGAGAATACTCAGAATCAGAATGATCTAAAGACTCGGTTCCGTGTTCCGCCAGATCGGAAACACTCTCAGTAGGTGAAACCGAGTACTCATCGAGTGCGGCATCCTCCCGCAGATAACCCTCGGGGAGAGATGCAGGATCAGAAGTGAGAAGAAGAGGATCAGGATCTAGATGGGCATCTGTGCTGCTATCAAGTATCCACTCAGTGCACCAAGCTGCATCATCATCTGAAGTGTAAGTCTCGGCCATCTGGAAGCAGGAGAAGGTACTAGTCAATATCGCGGAAGCTGGCAAAGTGTCTGCAGCTGATCCTCGCTCTGTGGCTATGCTGTCTGTCAGCTGGTCCTCAGGAAGTGTATCTATCTCAACAAAGTGGAGGACAAAAGGCTCGAGGACGGGACTCTCTGTGTCTATACTCTCAAAGTGGTGTCCCTCATCGAGCTGTGGCTGCTGGGCTGAGTCCTGGTGACTGTCTGCATCCGAAAAGTGTCTCTGCAGGAAGAAAACTGACTCCTCCAGGACTGGAAACTGAAGTGTCTGGGTCAATGGCTGCAAAAGCTGGGGCTCCTCCGGCTCCTGGGGTATCAGAAGATCTGATATCCAAGACTCGTCGACTGGGAACTCTGGAACTGACTCGAACTCCGACCGGCAGGCCAACGGGAACTCAAGTAGACTCTGGGTCCGAACCTCTGCTATCGCGGTCATCTCCTCTGTCAATGATGTGGCATCATCCAAATCCTCGTGCTGGTGTGTAGAAACTGTCTCATCATGCAAAGTGACACACCTTACTGGTACAGCATCGTCCACATGTGTTGTCCCGACCATGGCATCTCGCGAAGAAGATCTCTGTGAAAGTAACCTCGAGATGGTATCCAGGAAGTGAATATCGGAACTGCGGTGTGAACCGCCACATGTGGTAATCACCAGTGCTATCTGCTCTGCGGTCATCCCCCGCATGGAGATCTCTATCAAGTCTGTAAGTGGAAGTCCGTGCTCTGGAAATCTCCTCAAGAGGTCAAGAAACCTCGGCCATGCCTCGTGCAATGGCTCTAGGGGGTCAACTGAAAAGTCCATGATCAAAGACCGCATAAACTCTGCTCTCCGTGGGGGAAAGTATCTCTGTAAGAACTCTCGGTGTAGCTCTCCCCACGTCTCGAATGTCCTCCCCAATCATCGGTGCCATCTCATGGCTCTGTCGTGAAGCATGAATGGGAAGGTCCTGCTCATCAGCTCCTCTGCAGTGACGTCTGAATATCTCTGTGCTCTACAAAACTCCTCGAAAGCGGACAGGTGAAGATACGGCTCCTCGTGCGCCTCTCCTGAAAACGTCGGCAGTCGCTGAATGTAATCCAAATCCAAGACGAATGGACCTAGTGTAGAAGCTGACTGAGCTCCATGTGCTATCTGCTCCTCCATCCTTCTGGAATAGGATATGTCTGTTGATCTCCACTGCTCTCTCTGGTCCCCAACGGAGTGCGCTCTCAACTCAGCAACAATATCGTCCGGGTCTCGCATCTGCTCTAGCTGGTATCCTCGGACGTCTAGCACAGCATGCCCAGAGTGATGAGATGAAGGGGAGGGAGGGAGCGGGAGGTTGGTCGGAGATCCGACCTCCCTAGAAGGTGGACTGGAGTGATGGTCAGAAGACGGAGAAGAAGCCGTAAGAGTCGGCTCGTAGTGAGGGGAATCCATCATTCAGGGATAAAGAAGAAGAAGAAAAGAGAAATGAAGGGAGATGAGGGAGGGAGATGAGAAAGGATCGAAGGGATCTGGCAATCAAACAAGATGAACAAGCAAACCCCCAATTCACCTACGCACACTAAGCTGAAGACCGAAGGGATCGGTCAATTATCTTGTCAATTGTATTTTAGGTGATCATCCAGTCTATCAGAGCGATTACGTGAGGTCAATAGGTATCCAGATCTTTCTCAACCGACTGTCCCGTACTGAAAGCCGGTAATCAGTCAAGGAAAGATCGGAGGCTCTATCCTAATGTGCGGATCACTCTCTCGCTCATCCAAACCAAACAAGGAGGGGGTTACTCTCCCCAAGACAGATTTTTCGTGAAGTGTCTTTTAGGTCAAGTATGATTAGCAGTCCCGATTTTATTGTTTTTGTTTTTAGATATTTTTCAATAAAAAGAAACGACTAACGAATTTTTCGGTTCTCCTGGTTATTAAGTCCAAAACAGGGGGGAGAAGACGAAAAAGCCGATGCACGAAAAATCAATGATGCATGCAAAGTCAGAAATGCGTACCTGTCTCCAGCTCTCTACATGCAATATGATCCGCGCATAAAAGTAAAGACAGAAATAAAACTAACCTAAATGATGCAGCGGTAAAAAGCCGAGTCCTAGGTGAGCAAGTCTAGTGAAGAGCCGTCTAACCGGTCACCGACCTCCAAGCCAAAGAGTCCGGTCTTGGCCCGTCCCTCCTCTGTCTGACAAATCGGGGGTAGGAGTGAGCGCTTTACAGGACGGGCTACGGCATGTAGGCTACGGAGGCAAATGAATCGGTTATTTTTATTATTTATTTTAAGTAGGTCCAATTATCGATCTATGGGAACAGATATGCAATTAGGTGTGTGGATCCTACTACTTACGGCACATTCACCAGAAAATCCTAAGTCTAGGGGGCTCGAGCAAAAACCGCGAAAAATCGGAAAAGACAGAAAAAAAAGAAAAGAAAACCGCGAAAAAGCCGCGAAAAACCGCGAAGGTCCTAATGGGTCCCCCGAGCACACCGGTGCTCGGCGAAACAGACCTGCTACATTCAAGTCACAAGAGTGTCCAAGTCCTGTCCCTGTATTATTACAATAATAATAAAAATAAAATAAAAGCCTAATCTAACCTCACCCACTCAACTCTCTCCCTCTCGCTCTCTCCTGCGGCTTCGTAGAGAAAGAAGCTGCCTCCAAGTTCCTCGGCTGCACCGGCTCCTCGAAAGTCGCCTCCGCGGTCCTCGGGCCCTCGCAAGAGACAGAGATGAGTGGTCAGAACCAATAATAAAATAATAATCAAAGGAAAATAAAGACAAATGAAAAATAAGGGTATATGTGCAAAAATATAAAATAAAATAAACCACACAAAATAAAACAAAAACAAAAACAAAAGAAAATAAAAATAAAGCAGAATAAAACAAAAAGAAACTATAAACAAAAACCGCGAAAAGCCGCGAGCTCCGAAAAGTCGCGAAAAGCTGCGAAAATAAAAACGAAGAGAAAAATAAAAAGAACTACTAAACCGTGCTCCCCAGCAACGGCGCCATTCTGATAACAGGCCTGGCCACTAGGGTATGAGGTACAGAAATAGGGTCGTTGTGACCCGAGCAATCAGACCATGTATATCAAGAAAAATCGGACCACTCAATAAATCAAAGATCGATCAAAACAACGGATAGCGGTCCAGCTATGAGATTAACCTGGTATAGCACCCAGGGTCGAACTCAAGGAGCACGGGTTGGCCAAAGGCCTACGAAGTAGTAAAAATAAAATAAAATAAAAGACAAGTATTTTTAATGATTTTTAGTGATTTTTATATTTTTTTGGATTTTTAAATGTGAAGAAAACAAAGGAAACACAAAAGCAAGCAAGCTTTAGCTAATTATTAAATGTGTCAAAAATCAAGCAAAAATTCAAACAAAAATGTTTTTATGTTTTTTAGGTTTTTTTATGTTTTTGGTTAATTTTTGATAATTTTCTGATATATAGTTTATTTACTAAAAATCAAACAGTAACAAAAATGCAAGGTACTGTCCAGCCAGGCCCAAAATCCCTAAATAAAATATCCAAGGATCTCAAAAGGGCCTGGAGGTATTTTTCCTGTAAACTAGGTAAAACAAGGAAAATTTGAGTACCAAAATTATTGTTTTTGGGTTTTTAGATTATTTAATATAATTTTTATGGGTTTTTAGGTGTTTTTAAGTTTTTATGGTTTTTAATCAGTGAAAAATAGCCAAAATTGGCTCGAAAATCAAGAAACACAAAATAAACAGTACCTAATTTTTATAGAATTTTTGAGGGGGTTTTTATATTTTTTTGGGATTTTTAACTCTAGACAGTGGCTGAAATGAAGGTTTTTGAATTTTTAAAAATAACAAATGAACTCAAAAATGTCCTCAAAAATTCTCAAAAATCCTACAACATGGCAGGAGCCATGTGTCAAATTTTCAACGAATTTGGAGGTGATTTGATATTTTATTCAAAAATAAAGGAAAGCAACAGTGCACGGGAACCTTTCTGCAATTAAAACAAAGTTCTGGACCCCTAGAACAACAACCCTGAAAAGTGTAGGGGTAGGAGTGCAAATTACCCCCCAGGCCACGCACGATGCGCGTGACTCAGGCCTGGAGGGACCTGATTGCAAATCCTATTAATAAAAATATAAAACGTAACAGGGCAAAAATGTTGGGCCAATAATGCAAATACACCAAAATACCACGTGTCGAAGCACGTGTTCACAACTGGCAGGGGTATAATTGCAATTCAAATAAACATAGAGGACCACAGTGCAATTTTCACAAAAACAAAAGAACTACACTAAATATTTACAGGATTAAAAACTAAATGCAGAAAGTAAAGGGGCCTAAGACAAATTACCCCTTTTATTAATGTCGAGGGTCGGATGGACGACGCGTGGCAGGTTGGACGGATGGGATGGTGCGCCGCACACCAGAGCAAACCCTCGAATCGATCCGACGGCTGGTATGTGTCCACGTGGATGATCGGACGGTGGTGCTGCAACGTGGGTCTGCGAAGAAAGCCTCGCTCGGATCGGACGGATGAGAGAAGGACACGTGGCGAATCTGACGGACGAGGCTAGCTGGTATCTCTCTCTCCGCGCGAATGGTCAAGATCGGCCCTCGAGATGATCGGACGGTGACGCCTCACCCAGGATGGATGGCTCAGATGATGACTGGGGCGATGGAGACGATCTGACGGTCGGCGAGGACGCTGGAAGAACTGGTCGTCGGCGACTTTCGCCGGCCCTCCGTGCGCGCGATGGTCCTCGTCTGACGCTCCTGAGGTGCGGGAGAGCTTCGCCGTGAAGCCCCGCACCCGATGCTCTGCTCCGATGGAGGCGAGGAGCTCCAGAGAGCTCCGGCGACGTGGATGACCTGGAGCGGCTGTGCTCTGAAGTTCCGACCTCCAGATGAGGTCGATAGGCCTGGATACCTGCACAGGAAGAAAGAGGGGTCGAGGGTACCACAAGTGTATCTATTATATGATTTCACTATTATATGATTTCACTATCATTTTAGGATATCTATTGTATAAACAAATTATTATGTGTAATCTATTGTATACACAACCTAGGGAGAAAACCTAGGATTATCGTGAAGCACCTCAAGTCTCTCATTCATCTCTAGCCTCAAAAAGTCCGATCTTGGCTCACCCCTCCTCTGTGCTCAACACACTTGAGCTTAGGAGAAAGCGCTTTGCGGGGCTCGCTGTGGCACAAAGGCTAAGAGATAAACCTATGGTATATCCAAATCATTATGCCTAACCTATTGTATACACAACCTAGGGAGAAAACCTAGGCTTATCAACCAAACAAATCATAACTAGGGGAAACAAGCAAACCTAAGCATATCATCAAGCAAACCTAGACAAATCATACATATTATATACTAAACAAATCAAGCAAACCTAAGTATATAACCAAAACAACAAAATCCAATGGGGAAAAACAACTCTAACAAGAATATCAACTAAAATAAACAAGAATAAAAGTAAAGGAGTGTTGATAGTTACCTGAAATGAAGATTAATGACCTCGGAAAGCAAGAAGGAGCCGGAGGAGACGCCGGGGCGGAGAGGGCGACCTTGGGGCGGCGGGTTTGGAGATGGGAGAATGGGATGAAAACGCAGGTCGAAGGGGTTTTTTTCGATCTGACCAATGGGGACGGTCGTAATGACCGTCTCCATTGGTGACGATCGGCGACGGTTCACTAAAGACCGTCTCCTCTGAGAAGGAAGAGGGGACGGTCAATAAAACCGTCCCCTCTGGACGACCACTTTGGTCCATCGTCAGAGGCGACGCCAACAGAGGAATAAAGGGGACGGTCAGGACCGTCCCCAAAGCCCTTGCAGGGGGCCAAGAACATCCAGTAGCGTGGTCGAGGCAGAGGGGACGGTCACTATAACCGTCCCCTATGGTCGACCTCTTTGGTCCGATCGCTAGAAGCGACGCCAACAGAGGACCACTGGGGACGGTCAGGACCGTCCCCAATGCCCTTTTAGAAGAGCCGAAAATGTCCAGTGGCCTGCTCAAACCAGAGGAGACGGTCATCGGTGACCGTCCCCTCTGGTCGACCTCTTTCGTCCAATCGCTGAGGCGACGCCAACAGAGGAATAATGGGGACGGTCATGACCGTCCCCAAAGCCCTTACAGGAAGGTCGATAACGTCCAGTAGCCTGGTCAAACCTGAAGGGACGGTCAACGTCGACTGTCCCCTTTGGTCGACCTCCATGGTCCAATCGCTAGAGGCGACGCCAACAGAGGCACAATGGGGACGGTCAGGACCGTCCCCAAAGCCCTTCCAGAAGGGTCGAAAACATCCAGTGGCATGACTCAAGGCAGAGGAGACGGTCATTAGAGACCGTCCCCATTGAGTATGGTTATTGGGGACGGTTGCTTGATGACCGTCCCTAAAAAGAGGCATTAGGGACGGTCGCTCATAAACCGTCGCTAGTTGTCGTCCCTAAATGGGGCAATTCCTATAGTGTCTACGCTAATCTACGGGCTAAAGACACTACCTGATGGTTGCTGTCGACTGGGCTGAAGCTCGGCGAGCTTCTGGTCATTGCCTGCAAGGGGGCGTCGCTTCCCCGAGGCTGAGTGCGCTCGCGGCGGCGCACGGCGGAGTCAACCACTGGATCAATGGATTCCTTGCAACTCGGGCCTCGCTTCCACTCCAACGCACGCGCCTGTCACTCGGGTGGTCTGGAGGAGCTCCTTGGCGGCGAGCAGGGGTCCAAAGATGGCGTGAATAGGTCACCGGTGACGACGTTAAATATGGTGGAAGATCCGAGAAGAAGGAGGTCGGGCGGGTGGCACGGAGCTCGGATCCTCCAAACCCACCCCGGGCGAGGGTCCTAGATGTCCAGCATGCAATCGGAGCCCGGGGTTAGAGGTAATGGCGCTCGGATCGAGCGGGTGGAAATTCGAGAAATCGGGTCGGTCAGCTGATCCGCAAAAGAAGAAGGTCCGCGGGGGAAGTTGACCGGGGTCAACAAACCCCCGTGGACCAATCAGGAGCCGCCATTTATTGAGATTTTGTTTCTTTATTTTAGCCTAGAATATGACCTAATTTATAAAAACTTAAAACATGAAATATTTTTATTTTATTTTTTTCTATTTTTTGGTGATTTTTAATTAATTTTTGGAAATAAAAATGAGGTATTTACACTATGTAGCTATATATAGGTATATGTACATTAGGTAGGTTTTTGATTTTTGATTTTTAATTATTATTTTTGTACAATTTTATTCCTATTTTATATCTTATTTATTTATAGAATAAAATAAGGGATAAAAGGGTATTTTTATTTGGTTTTTATTATCTATGTATATAGGTGAAATAAATAGTTATGTACAACTATATACATGGCATATGTACAATATGTTTTTGTTATTTTAATTTTGTTATTTTTATTTGATTTTTGTTTTGATTCTTTTTATTTTATGTATTTACAATATATAACATAGAATATTTACAAAAAGTTTAGAAAATAATTTTATTTATTTATAAGGTTAAATAAATAAGGAAGCATGGTCTATGTACATGGTGAAAGGGTATTGTTGGTCTTTTTGATTTTCAAATTTTTATTTTGTTTTTAATATTTTCTAAATATATACAAATATGTACAAGCATATTTTTGGGTGAGGAAAATATAATTTTATTTATTTATATAGATATTTACACTAGAGCCCCTATCTCCCTCTACTTGGCTTTTATGCGGTCAGGCCCATGC
Source organism: Ottelia alismoides (assembly GCA_037367405.1). Lineage (NCBI taxonomy): Eukaryota > Viridiplantae > Streptophyta > Magnoliopsida > Alismatales > Hydrocharitaceae > Ottelia > Ottelia alismoides. The sequence continues at coordinate 695,067 of JAZKJV010007393.1, forward strand.
TGAGCCCTCCCTTGGGTTAGGTTGCTCAATATTTATTCTAAATATTTCCCTCTTTTTCTTTTTAATCTTTATTCTTTTATTTTTGCACAGAAACATGCTAATTATAGGTTTTTACACAATGCATGCTTTTGCTAATTATTCCTATTTACAAGTATCTACATGCATTTGCATAGGTTTTTGTAGCTAAAATATAAGAATAAAGAGTGATGAATGGGTATTCATCAGGTACATCTCTGGCTCGCCCGCAAGGAATCGATACTTCAGCAAAGTAGGGAGCGGCTTCACCTCTGGAATGCTGGGTGCTGGCAAATCTGGCTGCGGAAGAAACTGAGTGAAAGCTGCTAAGTCTGCCAAATCTGCTTGGGAAAGTGAAAGCGTACTCTCGCAAACTGGATCAGGAGAAGGCTGCTCAACTGCACTGTCTCTGGTCTGCTCTGCATCTACCTCCTCCTCATCTGTAGGCTCAGGTGGAATCAGGTCTGGCATCTGATCATCACAATCAGCCCAATCAGACTCTGAATCCTAGGGATCTGTATCAACCGCGGTGGCATCAGTACCACCGGAAAACAAGGTGGCCTCAGTACCACCATCGCTAAACATCGTGCTGCGATCAAGGACCGGCTCTGCTGCCTCTATAGTATCCTGGACCAAGGCTGTGCTCTCCAGACTCTCCTCTGCTATCATCTCGGCATCAGCTGCATCTGAAAGTGAGAGGATGGTCTGTGTCTCAAGATCTGCCCAAGCTGCCTCATCATCTGTGATCACAAAATCACAGTCCTGGTGGATGTCTGGCTCTGCGTCCGTCAGCTGCTCTGAGTCTGTACTCGCATCTGAGCAGGCTCTGAATCTAGCTCTATAGTCCTCGACCGTCTCTATTTGTATGCTCTCGCCCTCGACGCGAAAGTACACCTTCCCGCTATCATGATCAGTCACCGCCTTGGTTGTGGCCAAGAACGGACGACCAAGGATGATGGGGGTATCGGCCACTGACTCAGGGATCTCCATGTCCAACACTAAGAAGTCCACGGGGAAGTTCAGGCCCTGAATCGTGACGATAACGTCTCGTAATAACCCCTTCGGCCTCTTGACAGATCGATCAGCGAACTGAAGGACTGTCCTGCTCTGTCGAAGAGTGCCCAACTCAAAGCGGTCGAGAAGGGCTGCCGGAAGAAGGTTGATCGACGATCCGCTATCTAGTAGAGTACGGTCGAACCTCTGCTCACTGATCTGGCATCTGACATACGGGGCCCCTGAATCTGGCCTCTTGGCCGGCAGACGGTTCTGGATCGCGAAACACGTGGCTTTCGTCAGCACATGTATCTCTGAAGTGTGGTTCCTCCTCCTCCTCCTGGTTGTAGTCCTCTCTCTCAAAGATCGCTGGAGAAGGGGGATGTGCTGCAAAGCCTCCTGGAGGGTCAGCTGGATATGGAATCGATCGATCATGCTCTGGCTGAACTCCTCAAGCTCTCTCTTTTTTGGATCTTTTTCTTTTTTCTTCCCCTTCCCCATCTGAAGGGCTCTAGGGAAGGGGATCACAGGGTCCTTCTCAGATGAAGGACTAGGAAAAGGCCTAGACGGTTCGATGACCGGATCCACACATACATCATGCACCACAGTGGGACCAGAAGAAACTAAACCTTTTCCTTTATTCACACCAAAGTCCTGAGATACAACACGGCGAGGAAAAACAACATCTCTCTCTATACTAACACCGGTGGCCTCAGTACCACCGTGGGCTGGCTGTGCTGCTGCTGCTGGTAGACGTCTCGCGGCATCAGCACCGCTGGCTGGCTCGGCTGAACTGGTGGCGTCAGTACCACCTCCTAGATCTGGTGAAGCGGCGGCCTCAGTATCGCCGGTGGGATCAGCATCCTTGGTGGCTTCAGTGCCACCGTCATCATCTGGAGCGGCCTCAGTACCGCTCTCCTCCTCCTCATGTGGCGCCTCTGAAGTGTCCTCGTGGTGAAGCTCAGATGAGGCGCCGCCGCCTGCTGGGGTCCTACCGCTCCTAAGTGTGACAAAATCAGCATCAAATAGATCCGAAGATGTATCATCAAATGGGTCACTAGGAGTGGCAAACTCAGTATGTACTACCTGCTCAGATTTCCTCTTGAGGTTGTTCGGGTTCGGCTCAATCTGGGCTGGAATGGCGGCCTTCCCTCTCACCAAGTCCCGCATCTCCTGGCGGAACTCGTCCATCTCCCGTCTGAATGTGGCCTGCTGGTCCGTGAGGAGGCGTGCGATGTCATCCAAAGCAGGGCTCTCGTGGGAACCCGACGGGTAGCCTCTCTGTGGGTGAGGCTGCTGGAACTGCTGCTGCTGGTGCTGGTAAGAGGGGTATGAGGAAGGGTGCTGCTGCTGAACTGGGTGAGCCTGCTGCTCACATCTCCACGACTGTCCCTGCTGTTGATAGGGATGAGGACCGAAGGATGGCTGGTGCTGCTGATGTGCTGGGGGCTGCTGCTGCGGCTGGTGGTGATCTCTCTGCTGGGAGTACTGCCCTCCCTGTCCTGGCGGCTGCTGCTGGGGCTGGGTACCACCACTCCCCCACCTGAATCCGGGATGGTCTCGTCGGATCCCAGGCTGGGGGCGGTCATACCAAATCCCGTTGACATCCATCAACGGCTCGGCATCGTAGGGGGCTGGCGGGAGTACTGCCAGAGGCTGGTCCGGCTGGTAGACCACCATCTGCATCTCTGGAGATGGTGGGGACTGGTAGGTGGGCTGCGGATGCTGGTACGGCTCCGCCTGTACAAGATGGACCTGTCTAGGCTGCACGTGGGTGCTGGAGCGCTGGGACGAGCTGCTGCTGCTGCCGGCGTCGCCTCGCGACTGAAGACGGGGCTGAGAAGCCGTCTATGCCTCCTGGAGACACATGAGCTGTGTCTTCATGTCGCTCAGAACCTGTGCCATCTGCTCCATCTGCGTGATACTCTGGCACTGCTTCTTCTCGATCAGCTCCATGCGGTCCAGCTTCTCGCTGATAATGCCCATTTCCGCAGCTGACGACTCTGCCTGTGCTGCTGCGGCTGCGGACGAACTGGATGGACCTGCATCTACCCGTGCTATCCGCTGGTACTGCACGGGTCCTGGCTGATGTGGCTGGGTCTTCTGAGTATACAACCTGGTCTGAGACATCACCATATAGTTCTCGGCCATCTCCTCGAAGATGGCCCAGACCTGGTCGTGGTCCTTGGCGAAGTAGGACCCGCCGCAAGAAGCATTCACCAGGCCCTGTAGCTCTGGTGTCAACCCGCTGAAGAAGCTCTGCACAAGGTTCAGCTTCGTGATGTTGTGGTGCGGGCATCTGTCCAGGAGCTCTCGGAACCTCTCCCATGCCTCGTGAAACTGCTCGTTGGGGAACATGGAGAAGTTGCTGATAAGGGCCCTCGCTGCATTCGTCCGCCCGAGTGGATAGTACTTGTTCAAGTACTCGGTGCGGAGCTGCTCCCAGGTATAGACAAACCTCCCAAGATGCTTCAGCCAGGTGGCTGCTCTATCTGCCAGTGAAAACAGGAAGGCTATAATCCGGATCGTGTCCTGGTCCACATGTCGGTCATGGACAGTACTGCAGATCATCAGAAACTCCTGGAGGTGAAGGTGGGGATCCTCAGTGGCAAGTCCGTGGAAACGAGGAAGCATCTGCAGGGTGTTCGGGGGGAACTTGAAGTCCCCCACGATAGCAGGTACCACCACCAAATGGTACATCAGTGTAGATCCGGGGTTGTGCAACTCCTGCATCGGTCTAGGTGGTCCTCCTCCTCCCGCGGCTGCTGCCGCTGCGGCGGCGGCCGCTGCTGCTGCTGCTGCTGCGGCTCGTGCCTCTGCATCCGGTATCTCCTCGGGCTCGCTCTGCTCATCTCGCTCTAATCGGAGGCGCTCCAACTCTCTCCTCATCTCAATCATAAATGCTCCCTGATCGCGTAACTACTGCTGAACTGTCTCTAATGAGGCGATCAAGGTGGAGTTGATCTCTCCCTGATCCATCACAACGTGCTCAGTGCAGGAACGATCCTCAGAACTGCCGGCCATGGCGACGTCTGCAAAACCAAACGAGCCCAACTCAGGTGCTGTCAAATGTATCAATCTCTCCTCGGGCTCGTGTCTCTCAGGTAGATCAGAAAGGGGGTCGAGGGGGAACAGGGTGGAGTCGTACTCGGGCTCGGAGAGCGGGTCTGAGCTCTCGCGAGCCAACCTAGATGAGGAGGTAGACGTGCCCGAAAGCGGTGCAGCCAGAGGCTGCCTAAGAGACCGTCTACCCATCATCTTGATCTGGCGAGTAAGGCGGATGAGATCTGGAAAATTACGATCAGAAAACAAACCCCCGGTTCACCAACGCAACGCGAGCTGAAGACCGTGAAAGTTCGGTCAAATTATCTTGTCGATTTTATTTTGGTGAACACACAGAATATCAGAGCGCTTACGTGACCTGTTGGGATATCCGATGCTAACCCAACCGACTGGCCTGCACGGAAAAGTCGGTAATCAGTCGGGACTAGCAACGGGGGGCTCTACCTAGGGTGCGGGTCACTCTCTCGCGCATCCAAACCAAACAATGAGGGGGTTGCTCTCCCCAAGACAAAGTTTTTAGGGTGAGCGAGTTTTAAGATCAATAATTCTTAGCAGTCCCAATTTTATGGTTTCACTTTTTTAATCTTTTTCAAAGCAAACAAAAGGCCTAACGATTTTTTCGGTTCTCCTGATTATTAAGTCCAAAACAGGGGGGAGAAGACGAAAAAGCCGATGCACGATAAATCAATGATGCATGCCAAGTAAGAAATGCGTACCTTGCCTCCAGCACTCTACATGCAAGATGATCCGCGCATAAAAGTAAAGACAGAAATAAAACTAACCTAAATGATGCAGCGGTAAAGCCGGGTCCTAGACGAGCAACTTCTAGCGAAGAACCGTCTAACCGGTCACCGACCTCCAAGCCAAAGAGTCCGGTCTTGGCCCGTCCCTCCTCTGTCCGACAAATCGGGGGTAGGAGAAAGCGCTTTACAGGACGGGCTGCGGCACGTAGGCTACGGAGGCAAATGAATCGGTTATTTTTATTATTGATTTTAAGTAGGTCCAATTATCGATCTATAGGAACAGATAATCAATTAGGTGTGTGGATCCTACTAGTTACGGCACATTCACCAGAAAATCCTAAATCTAGGGGCTCGAGCAAAAACTGCGTAAACACCGGAAAAGGCAGAAATAAAAGAAAAATAAAACCGCGAAAAAGCCGCGAAAAACCGCGAAGGTCCTAAGAGTCCCCCGAGCACACCGGTGCTCGGCGAAACAGACCCGCTACGGTCAAGTCACAAATGTCCAAGTAGTCCAAGTCCTGAGTCCTGTATTATTACAATAATAATGAACAAAAATAAATCTACCCTAATCCTCACCCACTCAGCTCTCTCTCACTCTCTCCTGCGGCTCCGTAAAGAAAGGAGCTGCCTCCGAATCCCGCGGTTGTGCCAGCTCTCGAGAATAGCCGCCTCGGTCCTCGGGCCCTCGCAAGAGAAAACAAGTGGTCAGAACCAATCAAATAATATCAAAGAAAATAAAGGCAAATGAAAAATAAGGGTATATGTGCAAAAATGTAAAATAAAATAAACACTCAAAAGAAAACAAAACAAAAATAAAAGAAAGGGAAAATAAAGCAAAATAGAATGAAAATGAAATATAAATAAAAAGCCGTGAAAAGCCGCGAGCTCCGAAGAGCCGCGAAAAGCCGCGAAAATAAAAACGAAAAGAAAATAAGAACAACTACTAAGCCGTGCTCCCCGACAACGGTGCCATTCTGATAAGCTATCCTGAGGGCTAGGGTATAGGTGCTAAATTGGTCGTTGCGACCCAAGCGATCAAGTCAGCTTAATCAAGAAAAATATCAGACCACTAAACACAAATAAAATAGATCAAAACAAAGCAAGCGGTCCTGCTAAATGTTTAACCTGGTATAGCACCCAGAGTCGAACTCAAGGAGCACGGGTTGGCCGAAGGCCTACGAAGGAGTAAAAACAAATCAAATAAAAGACAAAATATTTTTTTAGTGGTTTTTAATTATTTTTATATTTTTTTGGATTTTTAATATGTGAAGAAAACAAAAGAAACACAAATAAGCACACTTCAATAATTTATTTAATGCGACAAAAATCAAGCAAAAATTCAAACAAAAATATGTTTATGTGTTTTATATTTTTTTATGTTTTTGGTGAATTTTTAGGATTTTTCTGATATTTATTTTAATTTCTAAAAATCAAACAGTAACGAAAATGCAAGGTACTGTCCAGCCAGGCCCAAAAGCCCTAGATAAAATATCTAAGGGCCTCAAAAGGGCCTGGAGGTATTTTTCCTGTAAACTAGGTAAAACAAGGAAAATTTGAGTACCAAAATTATTGTTTTTGGATTTTTAGATTATTTAATAGAATTTTTATGAGTTTTTAGGTGTTTTTAAGTTTTTAAGGTTTTTAAGCAGTGAAAAATAGCCAAATTGGCTAGAAAATCAAACACACTAAACTAAACAGTACCTAATTTTTATAGAATTTTTAGAGGGGTTTTTATATTTTTTGTGATTTTCTAGTCTAGGCAGTAACAAAAATGATAGTTTTTGAATTTTTAAAAATAACAAATAAACTCAAAAATGTCCTCGAAAATTCTCAAAAATCCTACACCATGGCAGGAGCCATGGGTCAAATTTTCATCGAATTTAGAGGTGATTTGATATTTTATTCAAAAATGGCAAGGGGGGTACTGTGCACAGGGACTGAAATGCAAATACCCTAAGTTCTGGGGGTCCCGGTGCAAAATACCCAGCAAAACACGCGTGCGGCGCGTGCCTGGGGCACTCAGGGACCTCTATGTAATAAAAATAAGGTCCAGGGACCAAATGGTAACACGTACCAAAAATCCGAGGACCTCAGCTGCAAATTACCCAAGAAATCACGCACATGCGGAATTAAACCATTCACAGGGGCATAAATGCAATTACTCAAAAAGTTTCATTCATTCATAAACATCCAGAACTACAGGGGCATCAATGCAAATATGCCAACAAAACACGTGACGAAGCACGTGGCTCACACAGGCAGGGGCATAAATGCAAATATCTAAAGTACGAGGTCCAACATGCAAAATACCCTAAAACTAAACAACTGACTAAAATATTTACAGGACTAAAACGAAATAAAAGATAAGGAAGGGCCTAAGGGTAAATTACCCTTTATTAAGTCGCCCGATGGATGCGCGCCACGTGGGTAGATGGACGGCTGGAAATGGGTGGCGCTCCAGGGCTGAATCCTCGACGTTGATCAGACGGTCCAGGCGCTGCCACGTGGAAGATCGAACGGTGGACGGGAGTAGTGGTTGAGCCTCGCTGGATCGACGGTGGAGATTGACCCTCGAAGGATCTGGCGGTCGATGCTGCTCCTCGAATGGACGAATGAGATCAAATCTGGAGCTCGGGGTCGATCGGACAGCGGAGAAGGATGGTGGACGAACAGGGCTCCGACGAACTTCGCCGGGCTCGTGACGGCACTGGTCTCCTCCTGGCGGCTCGCTGAAGATCGGAGAAGAAAGCTGCGGGCCCTCCGCGTCTAATGGAGGCCTCCGATGACCCAACCGAGTCCTGGGGAACTCCGGCGAGGTCGGCGGAGGCGGAGCAGCTAGACCAAATGGTCCAAGCCCTCAGATGGGCTTGGATGAACCTGCAAAGTGTGCCATAAAACTCGCGGGTCGAGGGCAAAGTGCCTCGACCCCGTTAGTCGTGGTGAAAGTGGTCGGGGAAGCGAAGTGGTCGAGCTCCGGCGAGGGGATGGACGGAGGAGCTCGAATCCCCAGCTCCTGTGCGAGCTGGGTTGAACGGAGGTGCGGAGAACGTGCGTGGGAGGAAGGCGGAGGCGACGATGGATTCCGATGATCGAATGGGGGTGTGAGGTGGTCGGAATCGACGAAACACGGCGACGGTGAGATTTGGGGGAAATCTGAAATTGACGAAAAGGAAAGGGAATAGGGTCTACCTGGGTGGATGAATCGACTGTGCTGGAGCTGGGGGTGCTCCCGGTCCTCGCCTCAAGGAGCGTCGACGTCTGAGGCTCTGGCTCCTGCTCTGGGCGGAGCACGGCGGTGCTGACTCGCCGGATCAGTGGTATCCGGCCCCTCTCCTCGCTGCGACAGCACCTGGAGCGAGCTGTCACTCACACTCGAGCACTGGAGGTCACTGGGGGTGGAGCGGATTAGCCAAAGATGAGAAATGAGGAGGCGGAGCTGGAGCTTTATATGCTGGAGAGTCCGGGAAGACAGGCGCGGGTAGGGCGTGGAAGCGCGCGGATCCCGATGCAGGAGCTCCGGCGAGGGTCTCGGGTGTGACACGAAGGAGTCGGACCCGGGGTTTAGGCGAGATGGAGTCGGGTCGAGCGGGTAAAAATCCGAGAAGGGGGTCCGGTGCTCGAGTCCGTGGGAAGTGGTCCTGGGGGGGGGCCAGTTGACCGGGCGGTCAACATCCCCAGGACCCAATGGGTAGCTGCCACGTGGAAAAAGTTTGGAGCTCAAAAATAGGGCAGCTAATGGCCGATTTTGCAAAAACTTAAAACATGAATTATTTTTATTTTATTTTTTTCTATTTTTTGGTGATTTTTAATTAATTTTTGGAAATAAAAATAAGCTATATACATAGTGGGGCTGGGTATAGGTATATATACAATATGTAGGCTTTTGATTTTTGATTTTTAATTATTATTTTTGTACAATTTTATTCCTATTTTATATTTTATTTATTTATAGAATAAAATAGAGAATAAAAGGGTGTTTTTATTTTATTTTTATTATTTATATACATAGGTAAAATAAATAGTTATGTACATCCATATACAAGGTATATGTACAATGTATTTTTGTATTTTTAATTTTGTTATTTTTATTTGATTTTTGTTTTGATTCTTTTTATTTTATTTATTTACAAAATATAACAAAGACTATTTACAAAAAGTTTAGAAAAAAAATAACTTTATTTATTCACAAGGTTAAATAAATATATAAAGGCATGGTCTATGTACATGATGAAGGGGTCTTTTTAATCTTTTTGATTTTTAACTTTTTATTTTGTTTTTATCTTTTATAAATATATACAAGTATTTACAAGCATATTTTTGGGTGAGGAAAATATTTTTATTTTATTTACATAAATATATACACATGAGCCCCTATCTCCCTCTACTTGGCTTTTATGCGGTCAGGCCCATGCTGAGCCCTCCCTTGGGTTAGGTTGCTCAATATTTATTCTAAATATTTCCCTCTTTTTCTTTTTAATCTTTATTCTTTTATTTTTGCACAAAAACATGCTAATTATAGGTTTTTACACAATGCATGCTTTTGCTAATTATCCCTATTTACACATATCTACATGCATTTGCAAAGGTTTTTGTAGCTAAAATATAAGAATAAAGAGTGATGAATGGGTATTCATCACTCACTCAGTCTAGATGTACCTAAAAGCAATGTGGGCTTTATGAACCCCAAACAATGAACGGTTCTTTACGAATTTAATTTAAGTCAAATTTATCTAGCAGTCCCTTTTTTTAGTTTTTTGGGTTTTCAATTTCTTTGAATATTTTTCAGATCAAGCCACCTAATGATTTTTTGTATTTTTCCATTATGTCCTAAGTGATATAAACACAGGGGAGAGAGGTCAGAAAAGCCGTGCAAGTTGTCACTAAAATGGAAATCTCACCTTAGTGACTAATGATGCATGCAAAGATAGAATTACTTACAGTGCTTCCCAGCTCTCTCCATGGGGGATGCAATGAAAAATTGAAATAATTACACATATGATGATATGCAAAAGCGAGAACGCACCCTAAGCAATAGCTTCTATTATCGGGAAGAACCAAATGGAGATTATTCAGAATTCAAATCCAAAAGTCTGGTCCCTGAAGTGCATCAGTGTCTGCCACAGTGGATCCTGCAAGGGATGTATAGAACTTCTCTTGGCGCTTGATTTCAAGCCCGAATAACCAACAATTAATTTTGACTAAGTCCAAGCGTGTATCACTATAGGTACATGCAATGTTATTAGGGCTTTAGACCTAGCTACGCAGTCAAGCAACCTATTATCTGAGGGCTCACTCACAGAAAACATATATAAACAAAGGCAGAAATCTCAAATCATGGGAAACAAATAAGATAAAGGTGGTAAAACACGAAAAAATCCGGTATGAGGCCCCTAGGTGAACAGACACCCGTGCACTGTACCTCATGTGGTGTAGAGAGTAATGTCCAAATTAATTGCAAATTATTTTGCACAAATTAAATCTCTCTCTCACAAACACAAAATAGAGAGTGCTATTCTAGGCATGCTTCTTTCCTCCTTCCTTGTTCTTCTCTCATTCTCTCTCCTGGTCGGCTCAAAAATAGAAAGCCGACCTCCACTTGCCTCGGGTACGCCCACCTCCTAAGAGATAGCCCTAGTCAAGCGGTCCCTCGCAAGAAAGATTTACAAGAAAAATGTATTAGGACAGTCAAATAATTATCAAAGAACAAAAATCAGGAAATGCAAGTAAATAATGAACAACTATATATACAAAAATATGCTACAATCCGTTGCTCCCGGGCAATGGCGCCATTTGATAATTGAGATTTTACGAGGGTCTGAAGTAATCTAAACGAGGCGAGAACTACAATGTCGTTGAATCGACCGCTTACGAAATCCTAATTAATCAACAATTAACCAACGAGAATAAAGCAGTAATGAAAATATGGTGTGGATCAAAATTTATTTTGAACCCTACAATAAAATACGTATAGCAATAAGAAGAGTAGGGTGTCGAACACATGAACACACGATGTAGCACTTAGTATTATTTATAAATAAATAATATAGGTATATGTGTTTATATAGCTTTGCTCAATATTAGTCAAATAATGTGGGTTTTTAATTTTTACTTAATAACATTATATATATATATGTATATGTATTCTGGTTTTATATTTTTTATATATTATTTTTTTTATTTTTAATTTCTTTTTCTTTTTATAAAGTATAGCTATATATAAGATATATGTACAATGCAAGCTAATATAATTGTAAATATAATTAAAATATCAAAAAATTACAGAAACAAATATTTTTGGAATTTAAATAATTATTTTACTATTTTTTGTAATTTTTAGTTAATTTTGCTAATTTTTATATTTTAAAGTCAAAAATACCTTAAACATGGATAAAGTAATAGGCCGAAGCTAAAATAGAGATAAAAAATACAAACAGTATCAAATTTTCTCCAAAATAATTTTAATATAAAAATAATAATAAAAGAAATTTATATAATATAAAGCAATATTTTTTGGAAATTTTGGCAATTTTATAGTTTTTTATAAAGGTTTTAAGGGTTTTCAATGTTTAAGTATTTTATTTTTTTTATTTTTAGTGATTTTTTATCTGAAGGCTAGAAGTACTTAGATGAAAAATACATTTTTTTGGGAATTTTTCAAAAAGATTTTCTAAGTTTTTTTTGGCTTTTTAGGACAAGTAGTGACTGGTTGTGCATTGTTTGATTTTTAGAAAATAGAACGAGGCATAAAATACAAATGTAAGTTTATAGCATGAACAAGCATGCATCCAGGTACCTAATCCTATTTTTGGTGATTTTTAGGGCACAGAAGTGCTTTTTAATAAATAGAAAACAAAGCACAAAAAATAGTTGGCCTAGCAGGGGTATAATTGCAAATATAAATAAAGGTGAGGGTCCCAATACAATTTCACCCAAAATTTAACATTAATATTTAAATTTTACATATTAAAAGACAGTTGCAATAACTCATGAGGCCTTCCATGCAATTTTCACAGGATAAAGCGTGTGCATGTACGTGACTCTAGTAGGGACTAAATTGCAATATACAAAAGTTCAGGGGGCTACGTGCAATTTGTTCATAAGTTTTTAAACTACATAAAATATTTACAGTGCTTTAAAGAAATTACAAAAAACGGAGGGGGTTCATGGTAATATACCCTCTTATGCGCATGTGATCCAACCGTCCTGGAGTCGCCATGTGTCTGATCGTGCGGCCTCCTTCATGTACCCCTTCGTGGATATTCAATGGTCCAGATTAGATCCGGACCATTGTTCTTGATCGAACGACGATGAGGGGCTCTGCAAGAACAAGCAAGAACAACACTTTGGCGAACTTCAATCCGTCATTCCTTCGAGCTCTGGTAGTCTTTCACTCTTCCTATGTGCCCATCAAGTAGATGAGCCTCCTCCGCATGCTACGACAGGGCCCAGGAGAGGCGAGAGGGCCCTAGATGCTCCAGCGAGGTTGAACCACCTAGAGCAGCTCCAGGTGGTCGTTGAGGTCCCAGGAGCGTTGACAGTCCTGCAAGTAAGCACCAAAACACTCATGGGTGCGAGGTCTACCTCCTCCACTCAGGTGTTGGACCAAATAACGGGGAAAATGGTATGGACGAAGAACTCCAACTAGGTGGTCGCGGAGGAGCTCAAAGTCCTTAAATTTGAGAGAAATCGAAGGGGATTTTTTGAATAGATTATAGAGAACGTGTAAGGGCAGATTACAGTGAAATCAACCTGGAGCTCGAGCTCCAGGTCAATGAAGGGTTTGTCGATTACTCCTACTCCTAGCGATTAAAGGTGAAATTAAAGGCTTAAATGAAACCTATGGGCAAGAGAGTACCTAAGATGCGAGGAAAATAATGCTCAACAGATCCTGGGGGCTCCGGAGAAAAAACCGGACAGAGGAGCTCCGGTGGTGGGGTGGATTCGGCTCCTCCGCTCGGTCTCCTTGCCGCAGACGACGGTCTTCGCTTGCTAACACCAAGGCGGGGCCTTCAGGCACGATTTGAGGGGCTAAATCTTAGAGGAGAGGTCAAAATAAAAAAAGGAGCATTGTGGGTATATTTACAGGAGAGCTTTTGGTGATTTTCAAGGGACGATGGTGTGAGATCGATCGGTGGTTGGTGAGGATTCGGTGATGGGCGAAGATGAGGGATGAAGAGGCTACAGGAAGGTGCTGGACTCGAGGGCAATGAGTGAAGATGGAGGCGTGGAGAAAATGATGAAGTGGTGCCCTCGTGAAGCTCTAACAGAACTCATAGGGTAGGCCGAATAGTTGACGAGTTCAATAAAAGGACGTACATGGTTGGTCCACATGGACCAATCAAGGAATTCCAAGGGGAAAATGCCTTGGAAATATATAATAAATAATAATTACTTTTATATTTTTAGGTTATAAAATAAAAAATATTTCTAATTTTTTGTAGTATTTTATACGTATTTTTATTTATTTTTTAGAGTTGTTTAATTATAAGTTACTTTTTAGGGTTTCCTTTATAGGTATATTTACCTATGTTTTATATATTTTATTTTTATTTCATATTTTTGATTTTATTATTTTCTTTTGTTATTTTATATATTTACAACTTATTATTATATACTTAAATATATTTTTATTAAATTTTTATGGTCTAATATGTTCACTTAAATAAATATAGGTGTATTATTTATATATATATAAGTATAGGTACTTCATCTATGGATTTTATATAAGTATTTTATTTTAATGTCTTATTTATGGTTTTATTTTAGTTTTAATATGTTCATATACTATAAGTAAAATTTATAAGATTATAAAAATATGAAATTATAAAAATACTAAAGAATAAAATGAATATTTTATTCGGGTATATTGTACAATAGGGGTCCAAAACCAACTTTCACACCTTAACTCCAAAAATATAAAACAACCTTCATTAAATAACTTATTAAAAGTTATATACAATTAAAGGTGATTTTGATACATTTTGAATTTTTATTTAGAAGATATGGGTCTGTGAAGTTTGGGTTTTAGGATTTTATTCTATGTATAAAATGTACATTGTATGTTATTTTTACATGAAATAAATTTTGTATTTTTATATACATTATTATCTGTAACTTTCATGTACGAAGTTTCTTTGTTTAAGTTGTAAATAATAAATAATAAAATAGGTTCCAAAAAGTAATTATTGGCCTATTTTGTAGAGTGATTTGTCTGTGTTTTCTATACACTTAGCTGACCTATCTCCCCCTACTTTATTCCTTGTCGACTAAGTCATCATGGTGACTGAGTCTTGGGGGCTAGGGTCACTTCATTGTCCTTGACACTTCGCTCTTTTTTCTTTTATTTCCTTTATTCTTTTATTTTGGCAATAAATACCATAAATGTACAATATTTTATACAATATTTAGTATGAAATAATGAATGTTTATTTTGATAAGTTATATATTCATGCATTTAGCTTAAAGGCCAAAACGAAAGAATAAAGATGTTGAAATGGAGATTCATCAACCTTCCCATCCTCTGCCCATGAACTTGCCTCCCTTTCCTCCATCCCCACCCCCACTTCCAACAACTCCGCCACAAGCTTCACGTTCAAGAATTTCTCCGTGAAGTGCGGCCACATCACCATAGGCACCCCTGCTGCCAGTCCCTCCAGCATCGAGTTCCACCCGCAGTACATCACGAATCCATCGATGCTCGGATGCCAAAGTATCATTACCTAAGGGACCCATCCCCTCACGATGAAGTACTGATCTAATCCATTCCTCTCCTCGAATTCCCAACCACTCCACCTCCTCTCTCACCGCTTTGATGATCCACATAAATGGGTAGCCCAACCGCTCTAAACGATGCCCTTTTCCTAGTTTGTCCAGAGGGCAGCAACCATTGACCTTTGGTAACTATCTTGTCCAACCCTATCCATCCTATCAGACCTCGTGCAAGGCTAACTTCTTCGATTTTCTACGCCACCACCACGCTGTCCTTCACCTCGAGACCACCATCCTTCTAACCTCTCCACCTCGGACATCCTCGCCCATCACCTAATCTCCACCTACCCTTTCTCCCTCGCACATCATCGCTTCTCGAAACTCGTCGATCACCTTTTTATAAATGTTGCCCCTCTCCATCGTTTTGAAGTTTGATCCCTCTTATGGAGCTTTTAGATCATCATATCACCTTCTAGGTCATGCTGCTTGTGACAAGAGTATTATTCCAGTGGTTTGCAGCAAGGAGAAGCCTCATCGGAGGCAATCCAAATCACCACCAGAGCCACCTCTGGTCGGTTTTGCCTTCCGGGCCTCTGACTTAGTTGAGGCTATTTTCCCATTCATTCTAGGTAAACCTTATTCCCTATTTCCATTTCCAAGCTTTTATTGTCATTAACCGCTCTGTTTAGCTGCAATCAATCGGCCCTAATTTGAACTGGAGCTTGAGCTTTAGGCCAAATTACTTGTGAATCGACCGTATGTATGTTTCCTGATCATCCCACTACATTTCCCTTCACGTTCTATGCTTTTTCCCCCATCCAGCCAACCCAGATACATAGTGATCTAGGATTCAAGCTCCATCAGTCACCTCTCACCGAAGCTTCATCCCTATTTCATCCCACTTGCATTCCAGCTTCAAGGATTGGCTGAGGAGCACACCCTCGAGCCTCCTAATCTTTTGGTGTAGGTTTCATCGCTTGGAAACCCCTTTGGAACGAGAGAGAGAGAGTACTTGGAGCACCACCAAGTCACCTAGAGCTCGACAGACCCTCAAATCATCGTCGAAGCCTCCTCAGGCTCATCTGAAGCCACTAGCACCTGCAGAGGAGCCCCAGCATCATGTATCCCTGTTAGATCTCGAAGACATCGTCGGACGACGGAGTTATCGAAGGACAAATCTCATCGGAGCACGTGTTCTTCGTGGTTCTTGCAGACCACTCGCCAACCATCGGATGAAGCTCGCAGCCCAGATCTAATCTGGGTTCTCCACTTTATTCAAAACGGTACGCAATCTGGACCGAAGGAGCTCACGTGGCGTAAGAAGAAAGGTTGGATCAACTGGGCATAAGTGGGGTAAATTACACAATACCCTGCTCGCCTTTTCTTCTTTCAAAAATAGTTTTGTACATATTTTTATCATATGAAATTAAGTGGAAAAATTACAGCAAAGCCTTCAAACCTCTTGTGAATTGCAAGTTAATCCCCTACTAACTCAGATCACATGGCCCCCCACATGAGTTGGGTATTTTATACTTGTACCCTCGCAGCTTTGGATATTTCGATTTAATATATAAAATCAACTTCAGTACAAAGTTTGTGGTTCTTTTGCACATGTTCCCTTGCAATTAATTTTTATTACATAAATACCCATGTGAGCTTAGTAATTTTTTATGAATGCTTTTCCATTTTCTAAAAATAGTAGGCGTATGTCAAAAATCATGAAAAAAATAGATGGATGTGCCTGATGACATGCTTATTCACAATGCATATTTTATTTATAATTCCATTCACATTTTCTATTTTATTCTCATTTTGCTTTAAAAAATACAAAAAATATATAATTCTGATCAAAATTTCCAAAAAAATTACATAATGTTTATTATAGTATTTTATAACTATAAACCAAAAATCACAAAAATAACAAAAGAAAATCCTAAAAATTACAAACCCTTGCTAACCGAGAAAAAATTGAAAATATTTTTGAAAATCACACAAAAATAAGTTTTTATCATATATTTTTATATACACTATTTACTGTATATATAAATTAGTTTTGAGAAAGTTTGACCCTATTTACTATTTTTAAATCTCAAAACAATTTGGAATATTTACTAAGTCCTTGATTTTTTATATTTTGAAGTTTCAACATTTCTAAAAATTAGCAAAAATATCCAAAAAATAAAAAATAGAAGAAAATATAAAAACATAAAAATATTTTATTTTATATTTTTTGACTATATATAGATATATTTATTAATATTGCCCTATATTGTATTATATACTTATACATTGTTATATTATTAGTAATTACGATAAATACCTTATAGATATTTTTGAATCCTTTAAAAAATAAAAAGGACTATACTTTCTTGTATTTTCAGATTTGTTTATATATATTACGTATATTACTTATATTATACATATTATATATATAGTGATATTTATACCCTTATTATATATTAAAAGAAAAAGAAATTAAAATTTAGATAATTATAAAAAGAAAATAACAATTAAAAAATAAAAATTATAAATTTAAATAAAATAAAAAATTTAAAATCCATAAAAATATTAATTAATTTAGTGAGTAAATAGTATACATTTATACATTATTATTTATTTATAAATAATAATTGTGCTACCATGACTTGTTTCATGAGTGCGACACCCTACTCTACTTTTCCACTATATACATTTTATTATAGGATTTATAATAAATTTTGACCCATCTATTTGATTTCATTGTTTGATTAAATTAGTTGTGGGTTGATTGTTGAATTTATCAGAGTGCTTCTCGTCGGTCGCCTCAGCAACTACGGTCCCACCTTGTGTGGACCGCACGACCGCTCTTCTAGGTCATCTCTGGTATTTAAATATGCGCAACGAGGGCCCAAACCTAACTTTTGCAGCTTATCTCCAAATTGAATGAAACCATCTTCATTAAATAGAATTTTATTTTATGAAAATAAAGAGTGAGTTTGTTGAATTTTGAGTTTGTATGGAGAAGATACATGCCTGCAAAGTTTTCTTTGTTGCTTTTTATTTTGTGTGTCCCTGGAACACTTTGCATTATTTTGAGTGAAATAAATTTTCTATTTTTCTTTTTTATGTATAATATTGATGTTCAAAGTTTATTTATTTGAGCTATAAAAATAGGAAAATAAAATATGTCCCAAACTGTAATAATTGGGTTATAAAATTAGAGTTTTTGAGATGTATTTTCTATACAATTGGTCGCCCTATCTCCCCCTACTTTATTCCTTGTCGACCAAGTCATCATGATGACTGGGTCTTGGGGGCTTGGCACTTCATTCTTTTTCTTTCTTTTCTTTATTCTATTATTTTGGTAATAAATATGGTATTATATACAATATTTTATACAATATTAGTTATGAGTTATTGAGTGTTTATTTTCACACAGTAATAAAATATGCATGTATTTAGCTAGGGAGTTATGATAAAATGAATGAATAAAGGTGATGAAATGGAGATTCATCACATACCTACTTTTTGAACAATAACCTATATTAGTTTGGTCAAATAGTTTGCATGTCTATTTTTAAACATGCATTTAGTATTTTCTTGTAACATCATTTTAAACAACTCATACTATTTTGCAAATAACTCTGAGACATATAATCCATAATAAATCTAGTATCATCTCAATTTTTGGCTTGCAAAATTATTACTATGTTGTACTTTAAATATCCAAAATAAAAAATACACTAAATATTTGCCTTATTTTATTTATTATAATCCAATTTTGTTTAAGCATTATCAAAAATTCAAGGATTATGCCTCTGGTGTAGGAGTCTAAGACCTCCAAAAAGAATTTGAATGCTCCTTATATTTTGACAAAAAACCTAAAACAATTAAAATCTTAGAAAATTTAAATATAAAAAACCAAAAACCTTAGAACTCCAAAAAATAAAAGATCATTTTATACTATTGGATCTTATCTATTGTTTAAAAATATCTATAGATATGTTTAGATTCATCCCTATTTTTTACATATTTTTATTTACTCTAAGTATCTACTTGAATTGTTTTTACTTCTACAAAATACTAAAAATACAAAAATCTGAAAATACTTCACAAAACAGATTTTCAAATTTAAAATACAAAACTATTTTTTTCTCGACCTAATTTAAACCCTTGGATTATATAAAAAATCTGTAAAATGTAATAGAAAAACCTTTAGTTAAAAATAAAATTTTTTTTAAAATAAATAAAAATAAAAAATCATAAAATCATAAATGACAAAAAACATAAAATGATTTTATCTATGGGAACCGTACTAGCACACATTCACCGCTTTTTTTGTTTGTAGTCTACACAAATTACGCAGCTTTATATACATTGAAGTTACCACCATTGAGTTTGACCTTGGAGCTTGTTTAAGTAAAACAAACTTCTGCACATCACTTACACAACCTTGAAAGTTTTATTTGAACAAGGTACCCCTCATGCTACACGATTGGTAATAGCATTATCTTATCACTCGAGGAAATCTCTATCTCATCAACACAAAAAGGTCAACTTGCATTGTGAAGGAAAATGTGATATTTTCATACTACGCAATTATAACAAATTCTCTTTGGTTATGGTGACAGCTGCTTTTTCATTATGGGAAGAAAAACTACCCAAACAAACCTTTTAGTGGATGGTGTCATGAGAGACCCATTCCTTTCTTTGTATTGTAATATAGGCTCTAAAAACCCTTCTTCTTTACATGGATTTACTTTTATGATAAGTTGTTAACTTAAGCTAACTAAA
This sequence comes from Ottelia alismoides, assembly GCA_037367405.1. NCBI lineage: Eukaryota > Viridiplantae > Streptophyta > Magnoliopsida > Alismatales > Hydrocharitaceae > Ottelia > Ottelia alismoides. Next base: position 714,362 of record JAZKJV010007393.1, read on the forward strand.
AAGGGAGAGGATATGTCATCTAGATGTCTGATCTCCTGTGATGGTGAAGACTCGATTCCTCATTGTAATGAGTGTAAATTCATCACAAACTTACTTGAAAGATTTATCTCAAGTGCTAATTATTGGATTAAAGCTTTATTCCTTGTAGTCAAGAGAAATTTCGCTAGCGCCAATTGGGATGGGTGGGTCGGGATAACCTCCTATGAATAGTAGCATTTTGGATAGTTATGAAGGTTGAAGAGGGTTGGAATAAGGAATGTGATGTAATGTCACATTAATTTGTGATAGAATTCCAACTCAGGAATGGAGGAGGATAAACTGGATTACTCCGAGGTAAACCCGATAACCACACGGACCCCAAGTTTCACCTCCACGTGTTGTGTTCTGTTTTGGTTTGGCTGGAAAGAGCATTGTGATTGATTATGGAATAATTGCCATTCTAGTTTCGATATGCTTTACTATCATGCCTTAGTTGTTGGCTCACTGAAGAAGGATGTTTTCTTCTTGGACCGTTTACTTCAAGACTCTCTCAAGATGAAGATGATGAACCTCCATGATTCTCATCTTTCTTCTATGGCTTCTCCTGAACATGCTAAAGCTCCCGCATCTTCCTCTTTTTAGATGGTTTTTTTGTTTCAAGGTCTTTTTTTTTAGCGCAAGTCTATCCGGGCTGCACTATTTTAGCTCGATTGGAATCCATCCTTCATGATTATCATTTTTTATTTTTCTAGTCTATATCATGGAAAATGGCAATATAAAATTAGATATAAGCATATTAATAGGGAAAAATGAGACTGCTTCCGCCCTATTTTCCACCGTTTTTAAAAAAAATAAAGCTATATATGTTCACCACTATATCCACTAATATGTCATTCCAATTTCTTCAGAAACAGAGACTCTTATGTCTTCCATCTATAATATTTAATTTTAATGATCTTATAATTGTTGTAATTAATATGTTCTATATAGAGCATAAGAGTTTTTGTTTCTGACGAAATTGGAATGACATATTAAAGGGATATAGTGATGAAAATATATGATTTTATTTTTCGAAAAAATACAAAAAATGTTGGAAAATGAGGCGGGAGCTGCTCCATTGAACCCTTATTAATATTGGTGCTACACAAAAAAATAAATTTGGGGGAGTATGAAGTACATGAATAATTAAGGTTGAGGTTGTTTTCTTGAAAGAGATAATTTTGGAAAATCAAATGAGCCTATTTGTCGGTTGTTGGCGGAAAAAATCAAAGATCAGCTTGGTGGTTGATCTAGAGGAAGTGTTGTGCAAGATCTTTCTAAGGTATGTATGATCCGGTTTTCAAAGTTAATTATGGCAAGGTTTTAAAAACCGAACGGAATCGACCGGTTCAACCGGTTAAACCAAGAATCGGAAGAAAAACGGTACAATCACCTGATTTTTATTCAGAAAATAAAAATCATTCAAAACCGGTCAAAATCCGGTTGAACCAATTGAACCAAACCACCGGTTCAACCATCCATTTTTGACAAAAATGTATTTTTTTTTATATTTGATAAAATGTAAACTTTTAAAAACTATTCATAATCTCCTCTCATTCTAACCCAGAATATAGTACTCATGTATCTCTTCTCCTTCCACATGTGTCAACAATCCATTATCACATCTTCCTTCCTGCCATATAAGCATTACCTCTCTTCTCACATATTGCATTAGTTTATCTACTTCCAACAAGGAAGAATATGTTGTCATAGTTATACTACGAGAAGTAATGCATTAAAAACACTTGTTATTAATTAAAGTTTAAATAGATTTAAAATTGTCAATTTTATACATCACACATACATATGAATTTTACAAAAGAGTACCCTTTTTGAGTTTTTCTAATAACATTTATACCCCCTAACATTTAGCAATGTCTTTTACGCTCCTATATTCTTAAAAAATCCACAATATTATCCTTATGTTGGTATAATATAGGAGCACACATGTACTCATAAAATATCACTACCATCCATTTTGTAAAAATATAGGGGGCGCACAATTGTAAAAAAAGTGAGTATACGTGTTATTGGAAAAACTTGGAAGGACATGAGTATATAGATCCTCTAAAGATATGATGTAGCATTTTTCATATCTATTTGTATGATACTACCGGTCTTATTCGGTTCGACCCGGTTAAGCCATACGAACCAAACCAACAGTACAACGGTTCGGTCTTTTCCGATTTTTATAAAATGCTAACGTCATCACCGGTTCGACCAGTCGGTCACATTGGTCCGACCATAAAAATCAAAATCAAGGCTTGCCCAATTTGATGTCCGGTTCGATTTGCAAAACCTTGGGTTATGGTGCAATGTTCTTCTCCACTCATCTAGAGGGTGTTTTATTGGTATCTTGGATTAAAACTAACTCTTTAACTGTCCTTTATACTTAAATTCGTTCGGGAATTGACATCCCGAAACACATAAGCAGATCGTCCAAGTGAAATCAAATGCTGGCTGAAATTATGGGTCCTTTTCTCGTCGTTTTTGTATGGGTGTTTTTCTGGGTTAAAATTTTTTTGGGATATAAACTGTGATAGATGTTAATCCTTGTACTCTGACACGTAGAGTTTTTTTTCCCAGCAGTAAATGGTTTGGGTGAGTTTTATGAGCGAGCATTTCTGCTTGTGGATCCCTTTTTAGTTGATGACCTTTGATCGATTAAAAAACATTGTTGATTGTTGGGTTAGGGTTGTCCATAGTGTTCAATGCCAAATAATATCTGTATTAATTGCTCAGCCTTAACCATTTCACGAGAAAATGATGCGCTAGTTAGATCCTTAGCTGTTATAGCCAAGGGAGCATGTAACTTGATAATATAATTTAAGTTCCAATCTATTTATGTGATGTAGCTATTCAGATAAAAAAGGAGTTCGATTCTTCGACTGTAATGAAACAGGTTCATGTAGGAACACGCATTGTGTAGGATTCTTTTGGATACCCCAAAAAGCTTATCAGAAATAGATGGGTCGAGCTTGAGCCAGGTTGGCCCAAATTGCTTACACATCTAACAACAACGCTTAGAAATCTCATAGATTCCTCATTCAATGTTGATACAATTAGAAAAGGTCAAGTTCCAATATTCTCATATAGTTCCTTATTAAAGATCTTGGGATGTGTTATACCTTACACTTTTAATTTGTTATAGGTAAGACCTCAGGAAATGGAGGTCCATTCAACACAATATACTATATTCACGTCGATTTGGATTTTAGAACGGATGAAGATCAAAATATCCAGAAGAACATTTCTTAAAAAATAAAGCTTATATCACTTAGTATATATGATAGATCATTTTTTTAACATTGTATGTTTTATTGAGCTAGCGGATCGAGTCCAGTTTCAAACCACTCGACCCAGACCATGTCCAAAAAATCACCTAAGCTTATACTTTAAAATCATGTCCATTTAAATTATCAGTTGCCTGTGGGAGAGTCACACGAGTGTCTTGAGGATCACTCCATCTTATTTTTCTACATTCTAGTGAGCATAACTATTGGCATTCGAAAAAACACACTAGAGAAAGAGCTAGTGGTGCAAGCATTGTGCCCTAACTTCATTCTCAAGTCCGTGCACAATTGCGAAGAAGCTCTTCGACACTTCCCTTTTCTCTAGTGGTTTTTTGATGTGTGCTCGAGTGTAGGAGATGCTACAAGTTGGAGTGAGAAGATTCCATTTGGGAGTACAAATTTGTTTTCTCATCTTTGGTGAAATCTTTCATCTCCATCTTTTTGTCTTGTTTTTGCGCTATTCCTTTGGTTGATACACCAACTAGAAGAGTTCGGTTGGTGTAGCTTATATGGAAAATAACTTTATCATCATTTATAGTGGAGTGGTCTGGGACATGTCGACCCCGTGATTTTTTCTTCCATCATTTTTTGGAGGTTTCCACGTTACAAATATTGTTGTCCTTGTGGTTGTTGTTTGTGGCTTGATTTACCTACTCAATTTGTTCATGGAGTTGTTCATCTTTGTTATTCGATTCGAGGTTCTCATTTCCATGCTTCAGCAACATTGTGCGTTAGATTGTTCTCAACACTAATGACACAGATCATCGCTACACCAGTTGTTTAAATATTTGTGTAATTTCATTTTAATTCTAGTATGACTTTTCTATCTATTAGTTAATAATATTATCTTAGTTTGGTGAAGATTGGTGACGATAACATTCAGAAGAGAGATTCCTTTAGGTGTATGGGATCTATTCTGCAACATGATGGGGATATTGATGGAGATGTTACTAATATAATAAATGTCGGCTGGCTAAAGTAGAGAGGAGCCTCTGTTGTTCTCTGTGATAAGAAAATTCCTTTAAAAATTAAAGGAAAGTTTTACAAAGCAGCCGTGAGACCTGCTATACTCTATGGATCTGAATGTTGGCATGTGAACCATAGACATGTGCAGAGAATGGTTGCAGCAGAAACTAAAATGGTAAGGTGGATGTATGGACACGCACGTAAAGATCGGATTCGGAATGATGTAATCAGAAAGAAAGTTGGTGTAGCTCTTATCAAGGATAAGATGCAAGAAAACCGCTTAAGATGGTTTGGTCATTTGCGAAGAAGATCAGCTGATGCATCAGTTAGGAGATGCGAGTGTTGGGATGTTGAGCCGGATAAGAGAGGGCGAGAACGGCCCAAGAAGTGTTGGAAAGAGACCGTACGAAGGGAGCTTAGTTTTGTGGGAATAAGCACGGGATTGACTCAAGATAGATCTGAATGGAGGCGAAGAATCCATGTAGCCGACCCTACTTAATTGTGGGAAAAGGCTTTGTTGTTGTTGTTGTAGTAGTTAATAATATTATCTTGAATGAAAGAACTTGTGACTTATATCTTAAGCTAATTCAGTTTTATATAGCTTACTTTAAGAAAAAATTTCATTGCAATAACGTTTTTCCAGCTTAAGATGGTTTGTTTGTATTGTGATATGGGATCTTTATTTCTTTTAGCAAAGTTGATATAAAGAATCTGTCTATTTTATCTTGAAACGAGAGCATACAGATCATCCAGAAGTTGATAATAGGTTTTAGGTGAAAACACTATAGGATGGAGAAAATTTAAATAAAGCTATGAAACATGCATGCATGACTACTGCTCAAACAGGAAAAATATTAACGTTTTGAATATATGTTTTAAGAAAAAGTTGCAATTCCAGATAAAAAACAAAGATATAATATCCATGGTAATAGCTAATTTCATGTGTAGATCTAAGTTGCTTAATTTATTGTTGGTTGTTGCATACATAGGAACTAGATGAGAGGTCTTAAGGAGTGACATAAATTACTTTTCAAGTGGGAGAAAATATTGGATTGAGAATAGGATGCAATAAGACACTAATATATTGGTATCTAATTAGTTATTGTAACCATTTTATGTTGGTTTCAACATTTGTATCCATATCAATTGTAAGACGAGTTTAGATATGAATATCACTTTTATACCCACAACGTCAATATCATTATCCATATTTGTATATCTATTTTTAACATATTAATACAAGTTGTAGATTTATATACTTGATGTTATAATCATGAAATAATATTTGTATATCTATTTTTAACATATTAATACAAGTTGTAGATTTATATACTTGTGATTTATAATCATGAAATAAATAGTCATTGTATTTACATTATGAGAAAAAAGAGTATGCTCCCTCCCATCTTTTTTTTCGTATTTTTTGAAATGAAACATAGGGAAATTCAGATCAGCATATATCTCAATGTTGTCATTCAAAATTCAGATTAATTCGAGACGTCTATCCCCTCCACCAAGATTGCCAAATTTTACGGTCTCGGAATTGCTGAAATGATATCCTCCATATGGATACGTTAGGATTGTTTGTTTTAGACGAAATTTGAAACAAATATTCCACTTATTATTATAAATAAATCCCCTTAAGGTTTCATTTCAAAAAATCAAAAAAAATTGTGGAAAAAAGTGGGAGCGTGCTCTATATGCTTTAATTAATTCTTTTACCATCCATATTCGATCTGTATTTGTACGGCATCCAAATGCATTTTGAGGTTATTGTAACATATTATCCATATCAGTCAATATCTATATCCTTCTCTATTTATGTATTTTAAAATAGAAAATGATATTGTAATAATTAAATCTATATATGTATGTGCGTGCATATTTAGTTGAGAAAAAAATCATGAATTTAATATTAATACTAACATATTATATATAAATTCTGAAAACATAAGGTGGTACGTAACTTTCAACATATGATTGGACTTTACCAATACTAATTGCATTCTGTCCTGAAAGTTTGTTAGATATGATTGTTTATTTTATTTTATCTTAAATTGATGTAGCTTAAGAATGTTCCTTCAGATTTAAGTTGCAGAAATTCTGTACCTTCACTACAACAAAAATACATTGTGGCAATAAATTCTAGCAATAGAAATTTGTCTTGTGGCAATAGATTCAGACATTAGCGTCGCAAATACTTGTTGCCAAAAGCTAGGTAGGGTAGCCAAAGTTTTATTGTAATTGATAATTGTTGAGAGTAGTTAGCATTTATGTATTTGTTATTTCTTTTTTTTTGTTTTTTCCATTTGGTTATTTGCCCTCTAACATTTCTCCTCTATATATAAAAGAACCCTATGTCCTCCTGAATAAAAATTTTAGTAATTTTCCGCCACAACATCACAACATATGGAAATATATCATTTGATATTATTTGTTAGGAAAATTTTAGTAAGGGAATTTGGGCGGTAAAATTTTCCTTGGCCAAGAAATATTTGGTTGTTAAAAAAATTCTTCGCCATAATTTAGTTACCGAAAGAGTTTTTTTGCCGTGCATTTTGATTGAGAATATTGCCACATCGACTCCCATAATTATTATCTATATTTTCTACTAATATCTCATCCTAAAATACCTCACTTCTGACTCTCCACTCATACTTGACTTCATAGTGTCTAAATTCTCACGAAAGAACTTAATCTTAAATTTAATCATAAATTGATTTTGAATTGGATATTAATCTTATGATAGCCCATGATATATATATATATATATATATATATATATATATATATATATATAGGGGGCCTTTCAAATAGGACGCAGTCCTTCCATTCCTAAGGAAGGCCGCCCCTTTTTTGTATAAAACAGGGCACTTTAGTAGAATACGTATATAGTTTGTATTATAGGTGCACGTTATAAATACAAAGCCGCATACAAAACTGCGCATTATAATACAAACATTAAAACTGCACATTATAATACAAAACTGTTTATGTATTCTACTAAAGTCATCCTGTTTTATACAAAAAAGGGGATGGCCTTCCTTAGGAATGGAAGGACTGCGTCCTATTTGAAATAAATCCTATATATATATATATATATATATATATATATATATATATATACCCGGTTATAGATAAAAACATAAAAAAATGACATTGATAGTTAATGAATCACATATTCATTATAACTACTTGCTCGAATTAAGTAATAACTGACATAATCTCCATGTCCTTGTCAAAAGAACAAAACTAAAATCACTCAAATCCATGATTCATGTAACATATTTGTAACTTTGAGTTAAATCACTCAATAAAAATCTGTGAATATTTAGTTATACTCATTCTCGTAAAAATCTGTGAATATTTAGTTATACTCATTCTCGTAAATATACTCCAAAAGATACGAAATAATCATTTGTTTTAAATTATATAAAAATATGCAAAAAAAATAAAAGACCAGAAGAAGAGGTAAAATGAAGGTTGTATGCATGCATACATGTATAAACTGACCGAAGAAATATAAAATGAGCCATAAACATATTTTTGGCCTTGACCTTAAGACCAAGGTTGTAGACTTTGGTGGACACGATAAAAGTAGAAAAACTAATAAGGAAAACCTCAAATATAGTATCAAATGTATTGAACATGGTTCATTCTACATGTATATAACACATATATCCATACCAACATCCATACATATTTATAGTTAACTCCTTTATTGTACTTGTTTTTCCACTTATGTATAAAAATAACCATAAAAATGGAACAATGAATCAAAAATAGTATCTTCAATAATCGAGAGGGAGATAACAATCCTAATTGTACAATCAAACAACTTCCGGGGCATGTATCCATTTTAAAATAACTCCAAATATTTAGACTCAGCTTTAAACTTTATCTTATAATAAATAGTAAACTATAACAATCACGTAAAAATCCTTATGTCAAAGGACTTCGTTTTCGTATTTTGGACCCTCGTATAGTTGTCTCACAAACAAACGAAAACTTCAAAATCTTCTATGTTTTTTAATAACTCCAATTGACTTATTTTTTTGTAATATTTTCATAAATATGTATGGGAAAATATAAAAATAAATCAAAAATACTAACCCTTCATAGCCGCCAATAAAAAAATCAACTCTATCATTATATGCCTATAATCATAGCCTCAATATGTAATGCATACAAAGTCCAATTCAATTGTAAACTTTAAAACTCATTGAGAAGAGCTTGTCAGTGAAAATTAGGTTTTGTATCCATATTGTGTTATATATATAATATGAGAAAAATGTGGTTGTCCCTTAAGGAGAGCTAACTTAGCTCCCCCGTCCTATTTTCTTCAATTTTTTATTTTTTTTGAAATTTTTTTCCGTGAATATTCATCACTATATCCCTATATTATGTCATAAAAATTTCGTGTGAAACAGAGACTCATACGGCCTCCATCCAGACAGTCATTTTTTTAACGGTCTCAAGATTTTTTAAATCGGCCCTGTCTGGATGGAGGTCGTAGGAGTCTCTGTTTTGCATGAAATTTGAATGACATAATATACGGATATAATAATGAATTTACATAATTTTTATTTTCAAAAAAATAAAAAAAATATGCGAAAAATGGGGCGAGGGAGCTAAGTTAGCTCCCCCTAGGGGGCATACACATTTACCCTATATATATGGGAAAAAGGACCCTACACCGGCGGGTGCAGGAAATTCCCTACACCCGGCCTAATTTTTCATTGTGTTTTTTATTTTTTTTAAAATGAAACCTTGTGGAATTTAGATCACCATGTATCACCATGTTGTCATTCCAAATTCAACTTAATTCGACACTTCTATCATCTCCATCAAGACTACCAAATTTTAACGGTCTCAGAATTGCTGAAATCGACCCATTTTAGATGAACATGTTAGGAATGTTTATTTTACATGAAATTTGAAACACTTATTCCCCTCAACTTGGCTAAATGGGGTTGCCCCTGGGAGTAGCCAACTTGGCTACTCACACCCCTATTTTTCCCTCATTGACCCTGTTTGGATGGAGGGTCTAGGAGTCTCTGTTTCTGACGAAATTTTAATCAAATATTAGAGGGATATAGTGATGAATATACAAATTTTTATTTTCCAAAGAAATAAAGAAATGAGGGGAAAATAGGGGTGGTAGTAGCCAAGTTGGCTACTCCCAGGGGGCAGCCCCATTTTACCCATATATATATATATATATATATATATATATATATATATATATGGGGTTGGGGAGCATGCACCCAGGTGCATGTAATTTTACATGCACCGGGGTCTATATCTTGCACATTTTTTTAGTTTTTTGGAAAACGTCATCATGTATATTCATCTATATATCCCTCATATATGTCATTCGAATTTCGTCAGAAACAGAGACTCATATGCCCTCCATCTGGAATGGGCCGATTACTGCAATTCTAAGACCGTTAATATTACCCGTTCTAGATGGAGGGTATAGGAGTCTCTGTTTCTGACGAAATTCGAATGACATATATGAGGGATATATAGATGAATTTACATGGTGGCGTTTTCCAAAAAAACTAAAACAATGTGCAAGATATAGACCCCGGTGTATGTAAAATTACATGCACCTGGGTGCATGCTCCCCAACCCATATATATATATATAGGTATGTATGTATGTATGTATGTATGTATGTATGTATGTACGTATGTATGTATGTACGTATGTATGTATGTACGTATGTATGTATGTACGTATGTACGTACGTACGTATGTACGTATGTACGTATGTACGTACGTACGTATGTACGTACGTACGTATGTACGTACGTACGTATGTACGTACGTACGTATGTACGTACGTACGTACGTACGTATACGTAACTGTTCTTGAATAGCTTCCTTCAAAATAGCTTCTGCTTCCCCTGTGAATGTTTTGGTAGAAGATATAATTTCTTGGAATTGAGGTTTATTCTTTTTTAAGTAGGTACGTAACTGAACAAGAAATTTCTTTACCTGTCCAATTTCTAACGAATCAAGATATCCGTTCGTTCCGGTATAAATAGTAGCTATTTGTTCATCGACTGTAAGAGGATTTGCTTGGGATTGTTTAAGCAACTCACGTAATCGTTGACCTCTTGCCAATTGATTCTGAGTAGCTTTATCAAGATCAGAAGAGAATTGTGCAAAGGCTTCTAACTCCGCGAATTGAGCTAATTCCAATTTTAATTTGCCGGCTACTTGTTTCATGGCTTTAATTTGAGCGGCGGATCCTACTCTGGAGACAGAAATACCCACATTAATACGTACGTACGTACGTACGTACGTACGTAACATACGTACGTACGTACGTACGTATGTATGTATGTATGTACGTAGGTACGTACGTACGTACGTACGTACGTACGTAGGTACGTACGTAGGTACGTACGTAGGTACGTACGTACGTACGTAGGTACGTACGTAGGTACGTACGTAGGTACGTACGTAGGTACGTACGTACGTACGTACGTACGTATATATGGGTAAAATGGGGCTGCCCCCATGGGAGGAGCTAACTTGGCTCCCCCAGCGGTATTTTGCCCGATTTTTTTATTTTTTTGAAAAATTTCTAGTGGATTTTATTCAATATATCCCTATATTATGTCATTAAAATTTCATGCGAAACAGAGACTCCTACGACCTCCATCCAGACGGGATCATTTTTAGCAATTCTGTTACCGTTAAAAAATGACGGTCTGGATGGAGGCCGTAGGAGTCTCTGTTTCACACGAAATTTTAGGGATATAGTGATGAAATTTCACGGAAGAAATTTTCAAAAAAAAAATTGGGCAAAATGGGGTGGCGGAGACAAGTTAGCTCCCCCGAGGGGGCAGCCCCATTTAACCCATATATATATATATATATATATATATATATATATATATATAGGATAGGGAGTATGCACCCAGATGCATGTAATTCTACATGCACCCGGGCCTATAACTCCCACATTTTTTACTTTTCCGAAAAATACCACCATGTATATTCATCTATATATCCCTCCTATATGTCATTCCAATTTCATCAGAAACAGAGACCCCTACGTCCTCCATCTAGAACAGGTCGATTACAGCAGTTTTAAGACCGTTAAAATAATGTGTTCTAGATGGAGTACGTAGGGATCTCTGTTTCTGATGAAATTGGAATGACATATAGGAGGGACATATAGATGAATATACATTACGGTATTTTTCGGAAAAGTAAAAAATGTGGGAGTTATAGGCCCGGGTGCATCTAGAATTACATGCACATGGGTGCATACTCCCTATCCTCATATATATATGGAGTTGGGAGCCTACACCCAGGAGTGTAGGTAACTACCTACACCTGACCTTTTTTTCATTATTTTTGTATTTTTTGAAGGAAACCTTAGGGGGGATTTGCTTAATATATTGAGAGGAATATATGTTTCAAATTACATGTAAAACAAACATTTATAACATGTTCATCTAGATGGGGTCAATTTCAGCAATTCTGAGACCGTTAAAATTTGGCAGTCTTGATGGAGATTATAGGAATCTCGAATTAAGTTATATTTTGAATGACGATGGTGGTATATAGTGATCTAATTTCCTCAAGGTTTCATTTCAAAAAAATCAAAAACTAAAGAAAAAATGAGCCGGGTGTAGGTAATTACCTACATCCTGGGTGTAGGCTCCCTTTTCCATATTGGGGAAGCTGCACCGGCGGGTGTAGCTAACTAGCTGCACCCGGCCCTTTTTTTCATTGGTTTTTTATGTTTTTGAAATGAAACCTAGGGGGATTTAAATCACCATGATATCAAACCAATTTCAAGTAAAGTCGACATTTCTATCATCTTCATCAAGGCTATGGCATTTTAACGGTTTCAGAATTATTGAAATTGACCATATCTAGATGGGAATGCTAGGAGTGTTTGTTTTGCATGAAATTTGAAACACATATTCTTGTCAATAAACTAAGTAAATCTTCATAAGTTTTTTTTTCAAAAAAAATAAAAAACCAATAAAAAAGGATCGGGTGTAGCTAGTTAACTTCACCCGCCGGTGCATACTCCCTTTTCCCATATATATATATATATATATATATATATATATATATATATATGAGTTAAATGGGGCTGCCCCCATGGGGGAGCTAACTTGGCTCCCCTCGCCCCATTTCGCCTGGTTTTTTTTATTTTTTTTGAATTTATCTTTCGTGGAATTTCATCATTATATCCCTATATTATGTCATTAAAATTTTGTATGAAACAGAGACTCCTACGACCTCCATCCAGACAGTCATTTTTTAACGGTAACAAAATTGCTAAAAACGACCCTGTCTGGATGGAGGCCGTAGGAGTCTATGTTTCGCACGAAATTTTAATGACATAATATATGATATATTGATAAAAATCTACGGAAGAAAATTTAAAAAAATAAAAAAACCGAGCGAAACGGGGCGGGGGAGCCAAGTTAGCTCCCCCAGGGAGCAGCCCCATTTTACCCTATATATAGGGTAAAATGTGTATGCCCCCTAGGGGGAGCTAACTTAGCTTCCCCCACCTCATTTTTCGCGTGTTTTTTTTATATTTTTTTTGAAAATAAAAATTATGTAAATTCATTATTATATCCCTATATTATGTCATTCAAATTTCATGCAAAATAGAGATTCCTACGACCTCCATCCAGACGGGATCGATTTAAAAAATCCTGAGACCGTTAAAAAAATGACTGTCTGGATGGAGGCCGTAGGAGTCTCTGTTTCACACGAAATTTTTATGACATAATATAGGGATATAGTGATGAACATTCAAGGAAAAAAATTTCGAAAAAAAATAAAAAATTTGAAGAAAATATGGCGGGGGAGCTAAGTTAGCTCCCCCTATAGGGCAGCCCCATTTTCCTCATATATATATATATATATAGGGTTAAATGGGACTGCCCTCTGGGGAGAGCTAACTTGTCCCCCCCCCCCCCCGCCTCGTTTGCCCGATTTTTTATTTTTTTTTGAAAATTTCTTCCGTGGAATTTCATCAATATATCCCTATATTATGTTATTAAAATTTCGTGCCAAACAGAGACTCCTACGGCCTTCATCCAGACAGCCATTTTTTAACGGTAACAAAATTTCTAAAAACGACCATGTCTGGATGGAAGCCGTAGGAGTCTCTGTTTCGCACGAAATTTTAAGGATATAATGCAGGGATATATTGATGAAAATCCACGGAAGAAATTTTCAAAAAAAATGGACGAAATGGGGCGGGGGAGCCAAGTTAGCTCCCCCGATGGGGGCAGCCCCATTTTAAATACGTATAAATACAAAACCGCATACAAAACTACGCATTATAATACAAAAATTAAAACTGCACATTATAATACAAAACTGTATATGTATTCTACTAAAGTCATCATGTTTTATACAAAAAGAGGATGGCCTTCCTGAACTTAGGAAGGATTGCATTCTATTTGAAAGAAATCATATATAGAGAGAGAACCCTATTTTCACGTTTGATTATTTGCATAGAAAATATCTTACATTCTTTTTACTTGGTTCTAATTCTATAATTGTTTCTCGATTTTCTATTTTCATCTAAAAGTTTAAAATTTTAAAAAAATAAAAGAAAAAAGATACAAAATATGTATGTTGTGCTTAGTATAAATATACTTATATATAGAAATTTTGCATTTTTGTACTTTGTATATGAAGAACATAAAATCCTCCAAAAGCATTTCCATGTGCTTTATATAATTTAAAATCATAATAAAACGTATATGACATGTGGTATTAACAAGAGAGAAAAAAGTAAAATCAAATAAACTAATAATCATGTATAATATACCTATAAATATGTTCTTTATTTCATATCTTTCAGACCAATCTAAATTCATAAAAAATGCCCTTCTACAAAGTTGGAGATCTCAAAATTTTAAACAATTTTCATTTGTACTTTTTGATTTGAGGGCGTCCACTATTTTTTAGGAATTTTACAATATTTATGGAACTTTATTTTAGGTATTTGAATGCCTAGACAACACCTGAAAACTTTTTAGAAGTTGCATTTTGTGACCTAATTAGTAAATCCTTTCATTCACTAAATGTTTCCTATTAAATACATATCACTATAAAAAATTAAAATACAAGTTCATGTCATTCTACCTCCCATAACTTTTGTATTCAAAATTATTATTATTATTATATTTCATAAACCAAAACCTCCTAAAATTTTGCACAAGCTTAAAATATCACTAAAAATCTTGTACTCAACAAAATATTTCAAAAAAACTTGTAAATTCTATATCTTATTATATTTTTATACATATCTAATAATCAAAAGAAAAAATATAAAACATACACCATAAAATCAAAAATCATTTAAAAATCTGTAAAAAATCTATAAGATCTTCCAAATTTAGAAAGATACAAAAATATCTACATTTTAGATATTTTAGTATATTTTCATGTATAAATAACTACAAAATTATGTCATATTTTGTTATTTTGAAGGCATTAAAATCTTTTATTCAAATTATTCAATTTATTTTCACAATAATAGTTATTAAAAAATAAGCAAATATCACAAACACTGGAAAAAAAATACTTAAAACCCAAAAATATCCAACTTTATTTTCGTAGCATTATACCTATATTAGAAACTAATATCAATCATTTAAACATACATAACAAATTTTATTTTTATAATAAAAACTCATTTCAAGAATCTTTTTAAAATCCTAAAATTCAAAAAAAAACAAAATATAAATGCATAATAAATATAAAATCTGTACATATATTCAATACATATGTATAACCAAAATCCAAAAACATTATAAAAATAAAATAAGAAAAATGCCTTAAAAATCACAAAAGGCCCTAGATAATCCTTATTCACTACATAGTTTATCCACTCCACCTAGCAGAAAAGTTGCCTCCCTTAGTTCGATACTAGTTTTCATAAGCGAGTCTAAATAAAGCATAAAAATTATTTGACGAGCTTGTTTCTCGGAATATAATAAACATATAGCTAACGAAATTGAAAAAAATGAACCATCAACCATCTTGATTGTGACATCATCACATGTCGAATATTAGGGGTGCACATGGATCGGATAAAATCCGTAATCCGATCCAATCCGTTGGCATTGGATTGGATTGGTTTGGGTTTATAAGTTCAATAGATCGGAACGGATTAAAATTTTACAAATCCATTCATTTATGGATTGGATCGGATTATTATCAAAATCTGATCCAATCCGTTAATCCGTTGATAAAAAATAATATATAATAATT
Source organism: Ottelia alismoides (assembly GCA_037367405.1). Lineage (NCBI taxonomy): Eukaryota > Viridiplantae > Streptophyta > Magnoliopsida > Alismatales > Hydrocharitaceae > Ottelia > Ottelia alismoides. The sequence continues at coordinate 729,919 of JAZKJV010007393.1, forward strand.
TATTTCTTATCATTTAAGCATATTATATATTTAATTTTATTTGAAAGTTATATTAAATATCCAAGCTATTACCTTTATAGTTAGAATTTATTCCAACTCAAGCTTTACTCCACACCACTTGATGGAAACCCCCTTACCCACCTCACTTGTTGGTTTTGAAAAAGCATTTCCTACCGACAATGTCCTTCGAGCCCTTCCAATTTTTCCAAACAAAACACCCTTCTAAAAAAATAATACCTAATCCTAAACAACCTTGGGATCCTTCCAAACAATACATCCTCTTGTGTCGCACACATCTCTACCCTTAGGCACGCACATCTCCGCCGGATGTTGTCATCATCCCTAGTTGCATGCATGCACAACCCAATCTTTCTCGCGTACGCATGACCAGACCTCTCTTGCACACGTATAGCCAGATCTCTACCTTAGCTGTTTACAGTCTCGTCCTCAGCTATGCACACCTCGTCTCCGGTATTAAAAATCCGAACCAATCCGATCCAATCCGTAATCCGATGGATCGGATTGGATTGGATTTGCATGTTTAATGGATTGGATTGGATTGAAAAAATAAAAAATCCGTTAAGTGTGGATTGGACACGGATTGAGCCAAAATCCGATCCAATCCGATCCATGTGCACCCCTATCGAATATGTATTGATATGATCCTCGGATGAGCACTTTTGATCTAAACATGCCAAGACCAGAAGACATCATGAATCTATATTCATCTTTCTTTAGCATGCTAACAAGTCTCTCTAACAAACTACAAGACCATCCTCTTGATCCCGATCCGAATCACGACCTTCTTCTACTTTATTTGTTAGTTCTTTATTTATCTAGTTTATTTTAAAGATGACACACACTTATATATATATACATATATATATATATGTCATAGTCGATCGCTTGTATACTTGTTTATATGACTACAAGACAATTTAGCCAAGATAGTAATTACAAAGTATGAACTACATATTGTCAGATTGCAAAAACTCTGAGTTCATTTATTGAATCAAAGTTGTAATGGTGTATTTTATATATTACTTGGCAAAGTTGTAACCTCAAGCTATACTATCAGAACTTTCCAAATCAGAATAGGTCAAAGAAATTAGAATTGATCGACTAGTTTTTTCACTGATCGACCATATTCCTTTCACTTATCGACCAATGTGTTTACCTAATCGACCACCTGGTTTACATGATCGGTCATATTTTGAATACAGTACCCCAATGACAATCATATTATTGATAACTTTATTAGAATGATCGATTAACTTGATATGTTTAATTACCCCAATTTGCATGGTTGATTATTGATATCAAATCTTGTTGATTTCTTTCTTATTTTGTTTCCAACATATAATATTTTCTTTCACCCCTATTTAAGGGGTCTCATATCCAATGTTGGAAGACATACAACTCACTCCCACTATGTACAAGTGAAGAAAAATATTTTTTGAGTGATATTCTCTTATTATATATTGGGTTATTCGAGTTATTCGATATTTCTAAGAAAATAGTTCTGAAGATAGTTTCTTCAAGAAAATCTTTCAGCAAGCAACATCTGATTAGTCTTCCAGTTCTTCTAACACCAATCAGAACATTTTTGGTATGATACAACTATTGTGGTATTATTCTTTGATATATTATTATTTACACACGATAATTAAGATATAATTACATGTGCATATATTTTGATATCATCTGTAATTATCTGTGTTGTTGTTTATTTAGATATAATTGTTCGTATACATTGAGAATTATACATGACATTACTATAAAAAATATTGTGAATAATGTTTCAATATTCTTTCCATAACCTCTTTCTACATGAACTTTTGGTGTTAGATCTAAAAGTTTACAAGTTGTTCTTGGATCTGTTGTGTATGGTCTATCTATGGAAGTCTGCAGATAGCTAAAGCTTGTCTACCATCGATGTTACCGATGAATATACATTCATTCACCTTTATCCCTTTATTTTATCTTTAAATCTCTAGTTAGATACATGTAAATACATTTAACTTGTGTAAATTAACACATTTATTCTTGTCCGTAAATAATACATTAATTCATGTATTTAACTCCAAAATAAATGAATAAAAAAAGGAAAATAAATGAAGTGTTATGAATATTGACTGGCCCTAAACTCTAAGACCAATTTCATATAGGATTTTTACCCAACAGACCCTATAAACTTTGCCAATCACCTCCACAACCTTTTCCATAACGTAATTAGCCTATCGACCTTATAAATTACCCCAAGAACCCTCGGAGCTTCGAACAGAGTAACCACAAGGTTCATAGGGTAAGAGTTGGCAAGTTTACAGTGTCGAGGGGAGAATTATGTTGTTTCAAAGGTCGTGGAGGCAATTGGCATAGATTATAGGGTCTGCCGGGTAAAAATCCCATTTAATATTGACTAGATTGATAAGGAATAAAGTATGGAGAGATGAGTAATAATTGAATTTTGACACGGTTAAAAAGTGTGCCGGTGTAGAAAATCGCTCGAAACAAAATTAACACACCAAATCAGAGTTTGTTTCACTATTTATTTATGCAGGTAAGTGTGCCTAGGTCAAATACAAGGAGGCAGAAAATCGCACTTGAAATTCTCGAGTGAAGAAAATATTTTGGTAATCTTTCTTATCTCTCTTTTCTTTTCTTCTTCAAAGAGAAAACTCTTTTTATATTTTTAGTTTTTTATTTTCCTATTTTTTAAGGGGATATTTTTCAAAATATTTATCTATAATATAGTAGGTGAAATAATATGTGATACAAGTGATACTATATAGTAAATAAAATGACTCGAGCAGCAGGCTCAAAAAACAACTCAAAAAGAAAACACAACGTATCGAAAATCGATTAATAAAATACAAAATAAAATGCGATGAAAATTGTCGAAATTCGATACAAAATAAAGTGTAAAAAAACTACGATGTAATAATACATTCTATAGACCACAATGTGTCCAGGATAGTCCAAATGTTTAAGTAGACTAGTACAAAATAAAAGATAAATGTTATCCTGCAATTAGGTCCCTAGTCAGGGACCTAATTATAAGAAAATTCTGGAGTTATTGCAATTAGGTCCCTATATGGGGACCTAATTGTAAATAAAGAAAACTCTGGAGATGGGAGAGAATTCTGGAGTCTGGCAAGGCTTAATATGCACTTTCACCACACTGATTCGCTGAACGGTTGAGATTAGAAGCTCGGGCGTGATCTGAGCCATCCAGATGCCCCGCGCGTCGGCATCCTACTACATTGTTCTTGATGCATTCTTCCTAAATCTTGACACTGGTGGCGGTGCTTCTTCAATCTCTGGCGATATTCAGCTATGGCAAGTGGTGGTTGTCTTCTAGCAGATCCAGGAGGAGGTCACCTACCTCCTTCGAGCTCGCATGCAACGGTGCTTTATTGAAGAAAGCGGCAACATCGATTGAAGATTCTACTAGGGTTGAAATCCCAGATGTAGTTCTGCTGCTTGATTGGCTTTAAGCGGGGAAGTAAGCTGATGCTCCAGATGAAGATAGTTGAATGCTTCCCTCCAGAAGTCGATGACTTCCTGCAAGCAAGATATTGATGCTCAATTCATAATGAATCGACTAAAGAATTATGTATAATGCAGGTTCAAAATAGTGTTCCAAAGAAAGAATAACATATGCAAAATCAATCTAATCGAGAGGATTTTTTAATTTGAATTGAATCTTGGATTCTCAATAGGTAATTAGAGTAATATAAGATGGGATTAATGTCCTAATTCGAGCATGAGGTTCGAGGAAATTGGATGAAAATGGAGGAATACATGGGAGATGAGAGTGTAACGCTCTCTAGTTGTTTCTCGATGGACGATCTTCCCGGAGCTCAACATCACGCAAGGCGGCGATTCAAGGCCAAGCAAGCCTTGGAACTGCTCCACCTACGATCCACCTTCCACACGAGATGGAACTCAAGTGTTGTCACCACCGGCAGTGGGCGAAGCAAGGCGAGAAAGGAGGACGGTCGGCCAGTTTAATTCTAGTGAAGGAGAGTTAGGTTTGAACTGACAATATTTGGGGTTGATCGGGTAGAAGCTAGGTAAGATCCTAAGGTTGGCGTGAAACTAGGTTATTGGGTCGAGAAGATGGAGGGTGGAGATTGAACAATGGATGAAAGATGGACGTGGAAGAAATAGGTGAAGTGGATCAGTTGCAACAACCTGCAACCAACTTCTTGTTGAAGAAGATGGCCCACATGATAACACATGTCAGCACCTGGTAAGCCATATTAATAAAATACTTATAAATCCATTAATAAATATAAAATGGCATTATTTAAATTAGGTATAAAAATAAAAAAATGTAAATAATTAAATATATAAATTTATTGAATAATTTATTTTTATAGATAATTAATAATTAATGAAATATAAATATAATATCAATAAATAAGTATATAGTATACTTAAGAAATAGGGTTTTGAGTTTTAATTTAATAAATTAATAAATAACACATCATTTTTATATTCTACTAATTAATATAATAATGAATATGATGTACGTGAATTTTTATGGATTTTAATAAATTAATATATATATATATATGTATAAGTTACATATTTCATTTTCATATGTAAATTAAGGTTTTTATTTATTTAAAATATTAAATAATGGCTAAAAATTATGAAATAATTAATATATATAATTTACATGATAAGAAAATGACTAGAAATTATAAAATCATTAAAACTATAAATAGTATGTTCTGAATAAAATAAATAGCTCAAAACCCAGTTGTCATTAGTTCCCAAAATTGACTTTTTACAAACGAACTTCGATTTTAGTGAAATTATCTTCACTAATTAGAGAATATTATTTTATGAATTTAAAGGTGGGTAGAGTGAAATTGGAGTTCATATGAAGAAATTATAATGTTCGAAAGTTAAGAATTTGACAACTTGAAAGTTGGATTTCTCGGTATATATACAAGATAATATTTTTAACTTATTTTTATATTTTCCTATATATTTTTAGAAATATATAGGAAAAGAGTTTGGTGAAAATTTTATATAAATGAGTTAATTAAAAATCTTTGAAGTTTTGATAATTAGTTGATAAAAAATGAAAGAATGTTTAAAGTGAATAATTAATTCTATTTGTGGCTTTCTTCCTTATCTCCCCTACTTATTTATTTGTCGACCAATCCATGCAGACTTGATTTTGGGGGTTAGGTTATATAAATATATCTTTCAGGTATATTTATATTTTATAATCATATTATACATATATATTTATTTATAATCTGCCTTCTTTTTTTCTTTCTTTTTATTATTTTATTTATTTACATGATTTTAAAGCATAAAAAGCATTTTTATTCATGATGATATTTTTATAAGAAATAGAAATTAATGGATATTTACTTGTATTTGTTAAGAGATTTAAGATAAAATGCAGAAAGAATGTTAATGAATCATGGATTCATCAACCCTCTATACTTAACTTTGCTAGTTCCTCAGCAAACACTTATTTGAAAAATAAGGGGAAAAGAAAGAAAGTTGGAATGAATTTGTTTTCATAAACCAATTCATGCGAACGGACAAAGGACGAAGCTTGGTCAAGCCGAAAACAAGCATTTTGTCGGATCCTTAACTAGGATTGCAATTTTAATCTCAACAACCCTCAAGTTCTACATATCCTTATTTAGGTTCACCTCAACATCCAGCTCAGATCCACTTATCCATATCGCAAACTCTATCAACCTTGAATTCAATTTGTATGGTGTGTGAATTGTGTTAGCTCTTCATGCTTAAAGAAGCAAAGAAATTGCTCATCCCAATAATATACTCCCATTGGATCCTCATCCAGCTACTCTTTCCTCAAGGAGGGGGTATTCCCTTTTAAGGTTAGGTCGTGATGTTTCATCCACAATAGAGAGAATGTAGAAGAATGAGAAAAGAACTAGAGTGTGACCAGTGTAGTCACATCTCCTTGTGAAGCCCAACTAGTGTAGCTAAGTCTTCACTAAGATGTGCAGGCTTTTGGAAGCTTGGACCATTGTGGTCATATTTGGTATTTGGTGGTTTGCTTATTTGTGTTAGAATTTGTAATGTTTCTTGCACTGCATCAATCTTTTTGTGCCTCGATGAATATAGCATCTTTTCATTCCGTCAATTTTTTTGAGATCTTGGAAAAATTATGCCAACAGATCCTTCCTTCATTTGAAGCATTATTTCAACCCCACAACTATCATCTTTATATGTATATGCCACTATACAAGGATGAAAATGCACTACTAAAATGGAATGCCCTTTGCCACCCCCATGCAAGTCGAGCTAACTGCAAAGTGCATGTGTCCAAAATTGGTTCATTGATGAAGAGTTAAACAGATGACACCAAGTGTTCTACTTTGGCAAGATTAAGTTGACTTCCCAAACATGGTCTCATGGAACCCAAAGATTTAAGTCAATGAACTGAAGAGTCTAAATTCTAGCTCCTAACTAGGATCCTTACAATGAAAGCTAAAGGCCATAATCTAGCTCCATCCTTTAGACTATTCCCAATGTTTAGTTCGAGAAATCAAATTTATTCTGAAAATATACTAATACAAATGCAACCATGTTTTTGTGAAGTACATTTTCTGAATTTTAATCATTTTATGGATTTTAAAGATTTTACAATTTTTATGAATTTTAGGACTTACATTTTTATGGATTTTTCATACATAGGCACATGTACAAGAATTTTAAACGATAAATTACCAATATTTTATTTGAACTGAATAACTAATGAATTTTACAAGTTTTATATACAAAGAGTTTTATAAAGATTAAATTATTTTTATACATGGTTTAATAAATAGGAGTTTAAATAAGTATTATACGTATTAAATACAGATTTTAAATTAAGAATTTTACAAATATTTTACTTATTTACAAGGATTTTATAAATAATAAATAAGTGGATTTTAAGTAAAAATAACCCTTACCCACTTTTTATGGATTTTATAGATATAAAAAATACATAAAAGTATGAGTTATGTACGAAAGTATATATACAATATATATGCACCCCCTATACTTAGCTTATGTTATGTCCTCACAGCATGAAAAGAGACAAAGGAAGACATAACTCATGCTAAGTAAAAGTGGTTGAGAATAAAAGAATAGAAGACAGTCGACCCCCCTATACTTACGATCTAGTCATCGTAAGTATAGTGGAAGAAAAAAATGAGGTAACTGAGGAAAAGGAATATACAAATGAAAGAACAAAAGAAGAAAGGGGAAACGAAATCAATAAAATCACTCGGTACCCCCTATACTTATGATAAGCCATCTTAAGCATAGAAAAGAATGTGGTAAAAAATTAGGGACCAGTGATTAGTGTAAAAGAAAGGAAAATAAAAGAAAAGTAAAACGAACAACATCAAAAATGCAAATCAACGGGCAATCGGTCCCCCCTATACTTAGGATCTGGTATCTTAAGTATATAAAGGCGAACAAAAATGGGGACAATTGGGATCTACAAAGAATATACAAGTGGTGGATGACTCGACTCATCCCCCTACATTTAGGGTAAAGTATCCCTAAGTATGGAAAAGAATATCAACAAATGAGGTACGAGCGGAAGAACAGAAACTAAGATAATTACAATAAACCACGAATGTACAAAGTAGACAATGTTGAGGTGCCTATCAACAAGCGCTAGAGTTTACACCCCTATCTGGGTGCAAATGTTAGGATAAAGCAGTATCAAGGTTAAATACAACATTCGTAGGGTGGATGTCATACTGTTGTTGTCGTCTTCGTGTGAGAACAACAACGAAATCAACGATGAATACAATGACACCCGAATAATCAATCAGGTGGGTGTCTACCAATATTGTAGAAGTCACCTGACTAACCCGACTAGTAGGTCCGACTAGTCTAGTCAGTGGGGTGACCGACCGAGTACCGATTAATTCCGACTAGGTCCACTAGTCAACCAAATTTTGCTTAGAGATGCCATAGTTTTTAACTTTTTTAAAAGCAAACTTAGTCTTATACGCTTAATGTTTTATTTAATTTCAATTACTTCTTTTGATTCATTACGCTTGTTAAAGAATATATAAATCTATGTAAATATATAATAATATATGTATAAAAATGATTTATATATTTAAGAAATCAAAGCCAATTAAAGCCTGACTAAATCCAATTAATCACCCGACTGTCGATTAATCCTTAGTTAATGACCCGACGGATCGAGTACCGATTACCGACTTTTGTAACCTTGGTGTCTACTACCGGGTAAATAGATGAGAAAATAAAGTAAGGAACCGATAGCACAAATGGTATCATCTGCTCGGGATTAGTATGGAGTGAAATAGTAAAAACGAGAAAGTCAAACATAGAGAAAGAAGTATCAGTCAAAGATTCTTCTACATCAATCACCATCTCAAGCATGTATAGTAAGTCAAAATCAAGAGACTTTGTAAGAAAACTGGTATCTGATGTACCCGATGTAGAGAAATCATAGAAATCATCGAATATCTCAAAACATGTCTCATCCTCGCAAGGGTCGCTAAGGAGAGACAACTCAAACTCAGAAGCAGAAAACTCGGTCTCTTGATCTAACAAATCAGATACACGCTCAGGAAATGAAATCAAGTACACAGAATATGGTGTTTCTTCCCGAGATAACCCTTGGGGAAGAAATCAAACTCATTAGTGAAGAAGACGGTATCATAGTTTAACTAGGAATCTACGCCACTGTCGAGCACCCACTCCTCACACCACAGTGTCACGTTGGCTGAAAACTGGCTATGAATAATATGGAAATAGGAGATGGTACTCGTCCACCACAAGGTTGCTGATGTGTCTGAAAATGATCCATGAGCTATGGTAATGCTGGCAAATATTTTGTCCTCGGAAAATGTGTCAATCCCATCAAACAAGAGGACAAGCTTCTCAAATATGGGACTATCAATGTATGGCATGTCAAACTAGTGTCCCTCATCTAGATATGGATGGTCATGACATGGATACTTAAAGGACGGCTGAAACAACTTGGGCTCCTCCTCCATCTCCTGGAATACCTGAAAAGTCAATAACCAAGAATCATGAACTATGAAGTGCGGTATTGACTCAAACTGCGACTGAAAACCCCTTGGAAATTTGGCCAGTGTCTGAAGAGGTAAACTCATGGTGATTGTATCTCCGTCTATCGTCTATGTTGATGAAGTCAGCATACTCATAGTGGAAAGTGATTGTGCTCCTAAGTCACGTTGCTCATCCATGTCTCCAAAATAATGCCTTTTCATTCCAGCAAAAAATCTGCCTAGGTCTCGCATCTGCTCAGTGTTGTCTCCACGGATCTTAACTCCTAGCTCATCATGCCTAGTAAGACTCGAAAGTAGAATGGGAGGGAATACAGAGGGTGGGAACGGAGATAGAGAAAGAGAAGACGAAGAAAGAGATGAGAGGTTGATCGGAGTTCCAACCTCAAGACACGGTGGATTATGCTGTGAATGAAGAAAGAATGGAGCCGCAAGATCCGGCTGAAATGAACAACGACCCATCATCATGATAGAGGAAATGATGAGAGATTAAGACAGATAAGGGTGAGAGAGGGAGAAAATAAAAAGGAGAAATAAAAGTGAACACAGAAGGTGACTACGAAAGACCTAAAGAACACGTAACCGACTCACGTCAATCACATACAGACACAAAGTAAACCCCATATTCACCTACTCAACTCGTTGATAATGGTGAAAGATCGATCATTAATCTTTTCCATTTTAGAGTTAGGTGATCACACAATATATCAGCAAACACACAGGTGTAGTCTCCTAGAACATATCGTGTTTGAATCGGCGGAACATACCAACTCAAACAATTCTACTTCTGCTTAAGTCTGAGACAAGTGCTTGCAGCAATAACAGGACCCGAGAGTGAGTCCAAGCGCTTAGGGCACAAGTCCATGGATTTGGGCTCTACTGCTTATATTTTGTGTGCCTTACTCGCTCAGGAAAGTACCTGCATACAATGAGGGGGTTGCTCTCGCCAAATAAAGAATGAAAAAATTATGTTTGATTTTAAGAATTGAGTTCAGTTAGCAGCCTCGACTTTATATTTTTTATTCTCACTTTTTTGGATATTTTCAAAAATATCTAACAGGATGTCGGTTCTTTTTAATTTTCAAAAATGGTAACTCACGGAGGGAGAATCATAGAATGTGTTGGAAGACGATGACACGTGCATAGATAGAAATCATACCTTGTGCCGGCAATCTACATGCAAGTGATCCGCGAAGAATTGTAAAACCTATTCTAATATATGCAAAAGCGAGAAAAACCAAGTCCTAATCAAGATCTCTAGCGTAAGAATGAATAATTTTTCAAATCAGTGAATTATACCTAAATGTGGATTAGGGATATGAGTTTTACTTTTAGTCGTTTAATCAAACAAGCATGCAACACTAGGCTCCCCGTAAATGCGTGAAATAAAGAAAATCAATAAAAACCAAAAATTGTAGTGAGGTCCCCTAAGTGCATCGGCACCTGATGGAACATATCCCGAAAAATAGTCAAAATTTTGTGTACAGTCGGGATGTCCATAGTGGACCCCTTTCTACAAAGAAAATGCTGGCAAGTTCCCCTTCCTCTCTCACAAAAAATATAAAAAGGGGTAAGTTCCCTCTCTCAAAAGAAAACAAAAATTAATGTCTGGAAAAAATAAAAAAATAGCTGCGTAGATAATTCGTTTTACCCTCTACAACTAGATCAGAGTAGAATGACCCAATCACTGCACTATCAACCGAGTCGGTTCCCTAAGAAGTCGGCTAATCATGCAAGCCCTGCAAAATGAGTTATCTCAACATATAAAAATCAAATAAACACTCCAAAAAAATAAAAGACTCAACTGACTCAAAAATCGAGAAAAAGACTCAAGTAAAATAAAGAAAAACTAAGAAAAGAAAAACTAAGAAAATAAAGAAAAATCAACGAAAGAAAAAACACAGAAAAATCTCAAAAAATAAAAGAAAATAAAGGAGAAAAAATCAAAAGAAAAAGAAAACAATAAAAAACCGTGAAAAATCAAATAAAACTGAGAAAACATGAAAGACGAAAATGGAGAAATAAAAGAAATATCATAAAAAAAGAAAAGTTGAAAAATCTCAAGCAAGGATACGCCTCCCCGGCAACAGTGCCATTTTGATAACTGGATTTTGCCAGCGGTTAAAAAGTGTGTCGATGTAGAAAGTCGTACGAAACAAAATTCAATTAATAAAACAAAATTAACAAACACTCAATCGGAGTTTGTTTCACTATTTATATATCCAAGTAAGTATGTCTGGGTTGAACACAAGGAAGCAGAAAATCGCACTCTAAATTCTCGAGTGAAGAAAATATTTTTGTGATATTTTTCTCTCTCTTTTCTTTTCTTCTTCAAGGAGAAAACTCTTTTTGTATTTTTAGTTTTTATTATTTTTTATTTTCCTATTTTTATTTTATTTTCAAAGGAATATTTTTCAAAATATTCATCTACAATATAGTAGGTCAAATAATATGTGATATAGGTGACACTATATAGTAGATAAAATGACTCGAGCAGTTGGCTCGAAAAACAACTCAAAAAGAAAACAAAACATATCGAAAATCGATGAATAAAATCCAAAATAAAATGCGATAAAAATCGTCGAAATTTGATGCAAAATAAAGTGTAAAAAAATACTACGATGTAATATTAGTACACAATGTGTCCAGAATAGTCTAAAAGTTTAAGTAGAACAAGTACAAAATAAAAGATAAATGTTATCTTGCAATTAGGTCCCTAGTCAAGACCTAATTGTAAGAAAACTCTGGAGTATTACAATTAGGTCCCTACACATAGATCTAATTGCAAATAAAGAAAACTCTAGAGGCGGGAGAGAATTCTAGAGTCTGGCTGGGACTAATATGCACTTTCACCACAACGATGTGTTAAACGATTGAGATTAGAAGATCAAGCGCGATCTGGGTTGTCTAGGTGCTCAACGTGCCGGCATCCTGCTATGCTTGTTCTTGATGTGTTCTTGCCCAATCCTAACACTAGCGACGGTGCTTCTTCAATCTATGGCAATCTCCAGCTATGGAAAGTGGTGGTTGTCCTCCAGCAGGGCAAGGAGGAGGTCACATAACTCCTCCGAGCTTGGCTGCAATGGTGTTTTGTCAAAGAAAGCAGCGTCAACAATTGAAGATTCCACTAGGGTTTGAAACCCCAGTTGTAGTTCTGATGCTTGATTGGCTTTAAACAGGGAAGCTAGGAGATGCTCCGTACGAATATAGTTGAATGCTTCCCTCCAGAAGTCGATGACTTCCTGCAAGCGAGATATTGATGCTCGGTTCGTAATGACTCGGCCAAAGTATTATGGATAATGTCGGTTCAAAATAGTGTTCCAGAGAAAGAATAACAGATGCAAATTTAATCTAATCGAGAGGATTTTTGAATTGGATTTGAATTGTGGATTCTCAATAGGTTATTAGAGTAATCTAAGATATGATTAATGTCCTGATTCGGGCACAAGGTTCGAGGGAATTAGATGAAAATGGAGGGGTACCTACAAGATGAGAGTATAAGACTCTGGTTGTTGCTGGACGAACGGTCTTCCTGGAGCTCAACGTCACGCAAGGCGTCTATTCAAGTCCAAGCAAGCCTTGGAATAGCTCCACCTACTATCCACCTTCCACATGAGATGGCCCTCAGGTGCTGTCACTACTGGGAGCGGGTGGAGCAAGGCGATAAAGGAGGATGGTCGGCCAGTTTAAGTTTGGTGAAGGAGAGTTAGGTTTGAACTGACAATCATTGGGGATCTTAATTTAGATTGTTCGGCTAGAATTTAGGTATGATCCTAAGGTTGGCGTCAACTAGGTTATTGGATCGAGAAGATGGAGGGTGGAGATTGAACAATGGATGAAAAATGGATGCGGAAGAAATAGGCGAAGTGGACCATGCAGCAACTTGCAGCCAACTTCTTGTTGAAGAAGATGGCCCATGTACTGACACGTGTCAACATCGATAAGCCATATTAACAAAATGCCTGTAAATTCATTAATAAATATTGAAGGACGTTATTAAAATTATGTATAAAAAATTAATTAAATATATTAATTTATTAAATAATTTATTTTTATAGATAATAAATAATTAATGAAATAAAAATATAATATCATGAAATATGTATATAGTATACTTAATAAATAGGATTCTAATTTTTAATATAATAAATTAATAAATAAATCATCATTTTTGTATTTTATTAATTAATATAATAATGAATAATATGTATGTGATTTTTATGTATTTTAATAAATTAAAATATATATAAATAAATATAGGTATAAGTTACATAGGTTAATTTCATCTATAAATTAGGGTTTTTGATTTACTTAAAATAGTAAATAATGGCTAAAAATATGAAATAATTTTTATGTAATTTACATGATTAAGAAATAACTAGAAATTATAAAATCATTCAAATTATAAATAGTATGTTCTAAATAAAATAAATAGCCCAAAAACCCAGTTGTCATTAAGTCTCAAAATTGACTTTTTGCAAATGGACTCCGATTTTAGTGAAATCGCCTTCATTAATTAGATAATATTATTTTCTGAATCAAAGTATGTAGAGTGAAACTAGAATTCATATGAAGAAGTTATGATGTTCAGAAGTTGAGAATTCGACAATTTGAATGTTGCATTTCTTGGCGTATATATAAGATAATATTTTAACTTATTTTTATATTTTTTTCTATACATTTTTAGAAATAAGTAGGAAAAGAGGTTGGTGAAAAATATGTACGAATGAATTAATTTAACATCTTTGAAGTTTTGATAATTATTTAATAAATAATGAATGATGTGTAAAGTGGATAATTAACTCTTTTGTGGTTTTCTTCCTTATCTCCCCCTACTTATTTATTTGTCAACCAATCGATGCTGACTTGGTCTTGAGGTTAGGTTATATAAATATATCTTTCAGCTATATTTATATTTTATAGTCATAATGTGCATATATACATATTTACAGTCTGCCTTATTTTTTTCATTCTTTTTATTCTTTTATTTATATAGATGATTTTAATGGATAAAAATGTATTTTTATTCATGAATGACACTTTTATAAGAAATGGAAATTAATGGATATTTATATGTATTTGTTTAGGATTTTAAGACAAAATGCAGAAAGAATGTTAATGAATCATGGATTCATCAATAAGGGCAAAAGAATAGAGACAAATACACAGAACCCTAAAAACCCTAGTTATTCAAAACACTGTATACATCCATACTTACACTATTTTATACACACTCATGTACACATCAAATAAATATATTTTCAACATGAAACAAGTACATGATAATGCATAGAAAAATTCAAAAATAATAACCAATAAAAATGATGTGCGGTGCATATGGTACACACAAATGAAAAGGTTGAGAACAGAACTTCACATGTCAATATCTCCTCCATATGGTCGCGAACAGAACTTCACAGATCAATATCTCCTCCATATGAATTCAAAATTCATCAAACTCACTTTCATTACATTTAAAATTAAATTATCTATCTAATGAAAGTAGTTTCATTCAAAATGGGGTCAAGATACAAAATTTGACTTTCTGGGGTATTGTTGTGCTATGTATCTGTATAATATTCATATATTTTATTCTTTATATTTTTACTCTCCATATATTTTTAAATTTTATATATTATTTGAAACCTATTAAAAACATAAACATGAAATAAAACCATTAAAAATATATTGAAATAAATAACACTTTAAAATACATAGGAATATTATACATATAATGCTTATACATATATTTAGTTATGTATGAAAATAAATTCATAAAAGTGAAATAAAATATGTAAATATGTATTTAATTATATTATAAATATATAAAATATGCAAATATGATAATAAATACATAAAAAATCAAAATACATTACATAAAACACATCTATATATACCGATAAGTATACTTGTATAAATTAACACATAAAAAATAAATCGATATAAATAAAAATCACCTAAAATAGTACATAAAATTAGTAGAAACTTTCATGTTTTAAATTTTTATTTAATAAAATCATTTTATATTTTATTTTCATTTTACTTCCATTTTGAGGCCTATTTTATCCTGACTTGGTCCACGTGGATCAATCAGGAGGCATCTTGAGTTGACTTAGGTCAACTCCTCGGTTTTCCTTTGGACCGATCCATGGTGTGTGTTTTTCCTTTCTTCGCTAATTTCTCTAGCTAGCTCTAGATCTCTTCTGCCCCCAACTTCTTCAGCAAATTTCTTTGCCTTGGATGCAATTTTCACATGGACCCAAGCTTCACCAGAGTCAACCATCGACTCTGTCAAAACCCCTAGGCGAAGGAGGGCATCGAGTCAACATGTATATATTATCTCCTCCTCTCGATTTTGAATTGCAATCCATTCTAGAGCACTGTAACCCCTAGGATCTTGACCTGGAGTGCGAGCCTGGTAACAAACGGTGAGCTTCACAGATCTGAGGGAGGAGAAGGTGTTTAGGATCGGATTCCACCCATAGTCGTCACAGCTCCGATAGTTTCTGTACCCCGACTCTATAGGTTAGGTAAGTTGTTCTATCTTCATTTTTCTTATTCGTAGTGTAATCATTGGTTGATGAATCTCCATTTCATCACCTTTGTTCTTTAATTTTGGCCTTAAATACCTAGTTAAATGTATGTATATGTCAATAATTTGTCAAAATAAATACTCTATAAATTGCGTAAATATTGTATAATTATTGTATTTAATTTCAAAATAAAGAATAAAGGAAAAAATAAAAAGAATGAAGTTTCAAAGAAACTGAGAGACCAACACCCCAGGACCAAGTCATCAGGATGACTTGATGGACAAGGAATAAAATAGGGAGAGATAGGGCAGAAAAATTGTACATAAAATACACAAAAATCCAAGTTTTTAATTCATATATAATTCCATTTTGGGACCCATTTTATTTTTTATTCTTATACCTTAAATAATAAAACTCTCAACATGAATATTGCATATAAAAATACATAGAAATATAGAAAATTGATTTCACTGAAAAAGAATGTACAGTATGCTCGAGAGAAAGAAAATAAAAGGCCATAAAGAAAACTTTATAGATATGTACCTTCTCCATATAGTCTTAAAATTGACCAAACTCACCTTTATTGTTCATAAAATTAAATAAGCTATTTAATTTCATTTAATTTAGAGTTAAGATTCAAATGTTAGGTTTTGGGCCCTTATTGTGTAGTACACATGTATATTATATTCAATATACTTATTCTTTATATTTTTACTTTATTTTTTATAAATTTGTAAATAGTATTTAAAACATGTGTACTTATTTAGAATAAAATAAAACCATTAAAAAGAAAATAAAAAACCAATAATGCATTCAAATACATAGAAAAAATGTACTATTATATACCTATAAGAATAATGTACATAATTAATTAAGTATACAAATAAATTCAGAAAAATGTAATAAAAATACCTAAATATGTATTTAAATAAATTAAAAATATATAAAAGAATATAATAATAAAATGTAAAATACAAATTAAAAATAAAATATAGAAAATACAGTATTTTTGCCTATATTTATACATTTAAAAATTAAGTTATAATATATGACCTTGTAAAAATAAATAAAAATATGCATTAAATACTAAATAAATTTATAAACATTTTTTGTATTTTAACCTAAAAATAATTAATTCGCCTATTATTTATTATTCATTTTACAAGGTATTTTTGGTCTGGATTTATTTTGTTGGTCCACATGGCTAACCAAATTACAGTGTTTGTTGACCTTCGGTTTACGCTTAACGCCAGCCGCCTTGTTAGACCTCGTTCCTCCCCTGTTTTCTCCCATTTTCCATGCCACTTCCATGCACAACCTCTCCCTTGATCCCTTCAACCATCTAATCCCATCACGGCCATCACCTTCGTCGGACATTGAATCTCCACCAACCCCCTCGCCATCGCGCACAATCAATCCTCGAAAACCATCGACCTCCTTCAATAAAATCTCCACCTTCTTTGCCATTTTGCCCTTTGGTCCTTCCTGGAGTGTTCTTAGCCCCTCAAAATACCTCTGAAGTCCGCAGTTGGTGACAGGAGTTCGCGGGTGATGTTTTGCAGCGAGGAGGAGGTCACCAAAGGAGATCCAACCTCATCACTGGCGACCAGCCGAAGGTTCTACTTCTTTGTCCCTTGACCGAATTGAGGCCCATTTTCTTCTTTATTAATTAATGCCTTAGATTTAATTCCATTTCATGTCTATAATTTCATTTCAGTGCTTATATTAGGTTAATTTAGGAAGCCCTAATTTGACATGGAGCTTGAACTCCAGGCCAAATACTATGTTCCTGATTATTCCTTGCCTCTATCATCACCCCACTTCGTTCCTCTCTACCTTCTCCACCTTATCCCCATCATTTCAACCCGGATCTTTCTTAGATCCAGCAAATCGAGATTCAAATCGCAACCCCGCTCCTTCTTTTGTGTTGCAGCTTCAACACCCTGTCAAGGAGAAGCCCTCGAGCCAAGGGATTTTTGGTGCAGGTTAGATGCTTTAAAAACCCATCCGGATGCAAGAAAGGCACCTGGAGCAGCTCTAGGTCATCTTGAGCCATCAGAGCTCCTAGTGCTTCATCGAGACTACATGAGCCTACCTGCACGCACGGGTGACTCCCAGGAGTACGTAGCCATTGTTGGAGAGAGGAACCATCGTCGGAGGACAAAGAAAATCGAGATCGAAGCAAGACCCCCTCGGAGTTCTTGTGTGTTCATCCAGAGGCTTCCCCGATCGTTCGATCAAGAATATGACCTAGATCTAATCTGGGTCGTCTAATTAATTCGAAGGGGTACGTGACATGGGCCATTAGATCTGACATGGGAATAAGCAGGAATAAAGATGGGGAATAAAGAAAATAAGGGTATATTCTCTGTTCGTCCAGAGGATAGGAATAAGGAAAATAAAGAGGAATAAGGGTGGGTAACTATTATTGTTTGTTCGGCGGACAAATGAGGGATAAGGAATAAGGTTTGAAAGTTAGTTAAAAATATTGGTTATTATTAGATTAGGTGAGTTAAAAGATACCGTAAAAGGCTAGCATGTCATCATCATTTACATGCCAAAAACATCAAAGACGAGAACCAACACATAGCAGCAAACATAACAAGATCCAAAATGTTGGAATCATATAAAAATTGAAGTGCTAGACATTTGAGAAACCACTAGAACCATGGTTTAAAAGTACAAAACATCCAATATCTTGACAGCAGCAAGCAAGCTCAAGGAGGATTCGCAGTCACAGCAGCCTGGGTGGGCGTCCAACTTAGAAAGCCCTAGAGACATTTCACCTTACCAGTTTCGAGGATTTCAGTTGTTTGTAGATGTAGCTCCCCTTCTTAATCTCGTCTTGGTAATTGTAGGCTCTTCTTTATTGTTGGAACTTATGTTATTTGTAATACTATTATGTTACCTCGCCACGCACGAGCAGAGCGAAAACTCGGGTCCCCTCTCCTATGGAAGCAGGAGACATCAGATTGCGTATTGAGTATTCATCCATGTCTTTTTTGTTCCTGATGAATACCCATTCATCACTCTTTATTCTTATATTTTAGCTACAAAAACCTTTGCAAATGCATGTAGATATGTGTAAATAGGGACAATTAGCAAAAGCATGCATTGTGTAAAAACCTATAATTAGCATGTTTTTGTGAAAAAATAAAAGAATAAAGATTAAAAAGAAAAAGAGGGAAATATTTAGAATAAATATTGAGCAACCTAACCCAAGGGAGGGCTCAGCATGGGCCTGACCGCATAAAAGCCAAGTAGAGGGAGATAGGGGCTCATGTGTATATATTTATGTAAATAAAATAAAAATATTTTCCTCACCCAAAAATATGCTTGTAAATACTTGTATATATTTATAAAAGATAAAAACAAAATAAAAAGTTAAAAATCAAAAAGATTAAAAAGACCCCTTCATCATGTACATAGACCATGCCTTTATATATTTATTTAACCTTGTGAATAAATAAAGTTATTTTTTTCTAAACTTTTTGTAAATAGTCTTTGTTATATTTTGTAAATAAATAAAATAAAAAGAATCAAAACAAAAATCAAATAAAAATAACAAAATTAAAAATACAAAAATACATTGTACATATACCTTGTATATGGATGTACATAACTATTTATTTTACCTATGTATATAAATAATAAAAATAAAATAAAAACACCCTTTTATTCTCTATTTTATTCTATAAATAAATAAAATATAAAATAGGAATAAAATTGTACAAAAATAATAATTAAAAATCAAAAATCAAAAGCCTACATATTGTATATATACCTATACCCAACCCCACTATGTATATAGCTTATTTTTATTTCCAAAAATTAATTAAAAATCACCAAAAAAATAGAAAAAAATAAAATAAAAATAATTCATGTTTTAAGTTTTTGCAAAATCGGCCATTAGCTGCCCTATTTTTGAGCTCCAAACTTTTTCCACGTGGCAGCTACCCATTGGGTCCTGGGGATGTTGACCGCCCGGTCAACTGGCCCCCCCCCAGGACCGCTTCCCACGGACTCGAGCACCGGACCCCCTTCTCGGATTTTTACCCGCTCGACCCGACTCCATCTCGCCTAAACCCCGGGTCCGACTCCTTCGTGTCACACCCGAGACCCTCGCCGGAGCTCCTGCATCGGGATCCGCGCGCTTCCACGCCCTACCCGCGCCTGTCTTCCCGGACTCTCCAGCATATAAAGCTCCAGCACCGCCTCCTCATTTCTCATCTTTGGCTAATCCGCTCCACCCCCAGTGACCTCCAGTGCTCGAGCGTGAGTGACAGCTCGCTCCAGGTGTTGTCGCAGCGAGGAGAGGGGCCGGATACCACTGATCCGGCGAGTCAGCACCGCCGTGCTCCGCCCAGAGCAGGAGCCAGAGCCTCGGACGTCGACGCTCCTTGAGGCAAGGACCGGGAGCACCCCCAGCTCCAGCACAGTCGATTCATCCACCCAGGTAGACCCTATTCCCTTTCCTTTTCGTCAATTTCAGATTTCCCCCAAATCTCGCCGTCGCCGTGTTTCGTCGATTCCGACCACCTCACACCCCCATTCGATCATTGGAATCCATCGTCGCCTCCGCCTTCCTCCCACGCACGTTCTCCGCACCTACGTTCAACCCAGCTCGCACAGGAGCTGGGGATTCGAGCCCCTCCGTCCATCCCCTCGCCAGAGCTCGACCACTTCGCTTCCCCGACCACTTTCACCACGACTAACGGGGTCGAGGCACTTTGCCCTCGACCCACGAGTTTGCTGGCACACTTTGCAGGTTCATCCAAGCCCATCTGAGGGCTTGGACCATTTGGTCTAGCTGCTCCGCCTCCGCCGACCTCGCCGGAGTTCCCCAGGACTCGGTTGGGTCATCGGAGGCCTCCATTAGACGCGGAGGGCCCGCAGCTTTCTTCTCCGATCTTCGGCGAGCCGCCAGGAGGAGACCAGTGCCGTCACGAGCCCGGCGAAGTTCGCCGGAGCCCTGTTCGTCCACCATCCTTCTCCGCCGTCCGATCGACCCCGAGCTCCAGATTTGATCTCATTCGTCCATTCGAGGAGCAGCATCGACCGCCAGATCCTTCGAGGGTCGATCTCCACCGTCGATCCGGCGAGGCTCAGCCACTACTCCCGTCCACCGTTCGATCTTCCACGTGGCAGCGCCTGGACCGTCTGATCAGCGTCGAGGATTCAGCCCTGGAGCGCCACCCATTTCCAGCCGTCCATCTACCCACGTGGCGCGCATCCATCGGCCGACTTAATAAAGGGTAATTTACCCTTAGGCCCTTCCTTATCTTTTATTTCGTTTTAGTCCTGTAACTATTTTAGTCAGTTGTTTAGTTTTAGGGTATTTTGCATGTTGGACCTCGTACTTTAGATATTTGCATTTATGCCCCTGCCTGTGTGAGCCACGTGCTTCGTCACGTGTTTTGTTGGCATATTTGCATTGATGCCCCTGTAGTTCTGGATGTTTATGAATGAATGAAACTTTTTGAGTAATTGCATTTATGCCCCTGTGAATGGTTTAATTCCGCATGTGCGTGATTTCTTGGGTAATTTGCAGCTGAGGTCCTCGGATTTTTGGTACATGTTACCATTTGGTCCCTGGACCTTATTTTTATTACATAGAGGTCCCTGAGTGCCCCAGGCACACGCCGCGCGCGTGTTTTGCTTGGTATTTTGCACCGGGACCCCCAGAACTTAGGGTATTTGCATTTCAGTCCCTGTGCACAGTACCCCCCTTGCCATTTTTGAATAAAATATCAAATCACCTCCAAATTCGATGAAAATTTGACCCATGGCTCCTGCCATGGTGTAGGATTTTTGAGAATTTTCGAGGACATTTTTGAGTTTATTTGTTATTTTTAAAAATTCAAAAACTATCATTTTTGTTACTGCCTAGACTAGAAAATCACAAAAAAATATAAAACCCCTCTAAAAATTCTATAAAAATTAGGTACTGTTTAGTTTAGTGTGTTTGATTTTCTAGCCAATTTTGGCTATTTTTCACTGCTTAAAAACCTTAAAAACTTAAAAACACCTAAAAACTCATAAAAATTCTATTAAATAATCTAAAAATCCAAAAACAATAATTTTGGTACTCAAATTTTTCTTGTTTTACCTAGTTTACAGGAAAAATACGTCCAGGCCCTTTTGAGGCCCTTAGATATTTTATCTAGGGCTTTTGGGCCTGGCTGGACAGTACCTTGCATTTTCGTTACTGTTTGATTTTTAGAAATTAAAATAAATATCAGAAAAATCCCAAAAATTCACCAAAAACATAAAAAAATATAAAACACATAAACATATTTTTGTTTGAATTTTTGCTTGATTTTTGTTGCATTAAATAAATTATTGAAGTGTGCTTATTTGTGTTTCTTTTGTTTTCTTCACATATTAAAAATCCAAAAAAATATAAAAATAATTAAAAACCACTAAAAAATATTTTGTCTTTTATTTGATTTGTTTTTACTACTTCGTAGGCCTTCGGCCAACTCGTGCTCCTTGAGTTCGACCCTGGGTGCTATACCAGGTTAAACATTTAGCAGGACCGCTTGCTTTGTTTTGATCTATTTTATTTGTGTTTAGTGGTCTGATATTTTTCTTGATTAAGCTGACTTGATCGCTTGGGTCGCAACGACCAATTTAGCACCTATACCCTAGTCCTCAGGATAGCTTATCAGAATGGCACCGTTGCCGGGGAGCACGGCTTAGTAGTTGTTCTTATTTTCTTTTCGTTTTTATTTTCGCGGCTTTTCGCGGCTCTTCGGAGCTCGCGGCTTTTCGCGGCTTTTTGTTTATATTTCATTTTCATTCTATTTTGCTTTATTTTCCCTTTCTTTTATTTTTGTTTTGTTTTCTTTTGAGTGTTTATTTTATTTTACATTTTTGCACATATACCCTTATTTTTCATTTGCCTTTATTTTCTTTGATATTATTTGATTGGTTCTGACCACTTGTTTTCTCTTGCGAGGGCCCGAGGACCGAGGCGGCTATTCTCGAGAGCCGGCGTAACCGCGGGATTCGGAGGCGGCTCCTTTCTTTGCGGAGCCGCAGGAGAGAGTGAGAGAGAGCTGAGTGGGTGAGGATTAGGGTAGATTTATTTTTGTTCATTATTATTGTAATAATACAGGACTCAGGACTTGGACTGCTTGGACATTTGTGACTTGACCATAGCGGGTCTGTTTCGCCGAGCACCGGTGTGCTCGGGGGACCCTTAGGACCTTCGCGGTTTTTCGCGGCTTTTTCGCGGTTTTATTTTTCTTTTATTTCTGCCTTTTCCGGTGTTTACGCGGATTTTGCTCGAGCCCCTAGATTTAGGATTTTCTGGTGAATGTGCCGTAACTAGTAGGATCCACACACCTAATTGATTATCTGTTCCTATAGATCGATAATTGGACCTACTTAAAATCAATAATAAAAATAACCGATTCATTTGCCTCCGTAGCTTACGTGCCGCAGCCCGTCCTGTAAAACGCTTTCTCCTACCCCCGATTTGTCGGACAGAGGAGGGACGGGCCAAGACCGGACTCTTTGGCTTGGAGGTCGGTGACCGGTTAAACGGTTCTTCGCTAGAAGTTGCTCGTCTAGGACCCGGCTTTACCGCTGCATCATTTAGGTTAGTTTTATTTCTGTCTTTACTTTTATGCGCGGATCATCTTGCATGTAGAGTGCTGGAGGCAAGGTACGCATTTCTTACTTGGCATGCATCATTGATTTATCGTGCATCGGCTTTTTCGTCTTCTCCCCCCTGTTTTGGACTTAATAATCAGGAGAACCGAAAAATTCGTTAGGCCTTTTGTTTGCTTTGAAAAAGATTAAAAAAGTGAAACCATAAAATTGGGACTGCTAAGAATTATTGATCTTAAAACTCGCTCACCCTAAAAACTTTGTCTTGGGGAGAGCAACCCCCTCATTGTTTGGTTTGGATGCGCGAGAGAGTGACCCGCACCCTAGTTAGAGCCCCCCGTTGCTAGTCCCGACTGATTACCGACTTTTCCGTGCGGGCCAGTCGGTTGGGTTAGCATCGGATATCCCAACAGGTCACGTAAGCGCTCTGATATTCAGTGTGTTCACCAAAATAAAATCGACAAAATAATTTGACCGAACTTTCACGGTCTTCAGCTCGCGTTGCGTTGGTGAACCGGGGGTTTATTTTCTGATCGTAATTTTTCCAGATCTCATCCGCCTTACTCGCCAAATCAAGATGATGGGTAGACGGTCTCTTAGGCAGCCTCTGGCTGCACCGCTTTCGGGCACGTCTACCTCCTCATCTAGGTTGGCTCGCGAGAGCTCAGACCCGCTCTCCGAGCCCGAGTACGACTCCACCCTGTTCCCCCTCGACCCCCTTTCTTATCTACCTGAGAGACACGAGCACGAGGAGAGATTGATACATTTGACAGCACCTGAGTTGGGCTCGTTTGGTTTTGCAGATGTCGCCATGGCCGGCAGTTCTGAGGATCGTTCCGGCACTGAGCACGTTGTGATGGATCAGGGAGCTATCAACTCCACCTTGATCGCCTCATTAGAGACAGTTCAGCAGCAGTTACGCGATCAGGGAGCATTTATGATTGAAATGAGGAGAGAGTTGGAGCGCCTCCGATTAGAGCGAGATGAGCAGAGCGAGCCCGAGGAGATACCGGATGCAGAGGCACGAGCCGCAGCAGCAGCAGCAGCAGCGGCCGCCGCCGCAGCGGCAGCAGCCGCGGGAGGAGGAGGACCACCTAGACCGATGCGGGAGTTGCACAACCCCGGATCTACACTGATGCACCATTGGGTGGTGGTACCTGCTATCGTGGGGGACTTCAAGTTCCCCCCGAACACCCTGCAGATGCTTCCTCGTTTCCACGGACTTGCCACTGAGGAGCCCCACCTTCACCTCCAGGAGTTTCTGATGATCTGCAGTACTGTCCACGACCGGCATGTGGACCAGGACACGATCCGGATGATAGCCTTCCCGTTTTCACTGGCAGATAGAGCAGCCACCTGGCTGAAGCATCTTGGGAGGTTTGTCTATACCTGGGAGCAGCTCCGCACCGAGTACTTGAACAAGTACTATCCACTCGGGCGGACGAATGCAGCGAGGGCCCTTATCAACAACTTCTCCATGTTCCCCAACGAGCAGTTTCACGAGGCATGGGAGAGGTTCCGAGAGCTCCTGGACAGATGCCCGCACCACGACATCACGAAGTCGAACCTTGTGCAGAGCTTCTTCAGCGGGTTGACACCAGAGCTACAGGGCCTGGTGAATGCTTCTTGCGGCGGGTCCTACTTCACCAAGGACCACGACCAGATCTGGGCCATCTTCGAGGAGATGGCCGAGAACTATATGGTGATGTCTCAGACCAGGTTGTATACTCAGAAGACCCAGCCACATCAGCCAGGACCCGTGCAGTACCAGCGGATAGCACGGGTAGATGCAGGTCCATCCAGTTCGTCCGCAGCCGCAGCAGCACAGGCAGAGTCGTCAGCTGCGGACATGGGCATTATCAGCGAGAAGCTGGACCGCATGGAGCTGATCGAGAAGAAGCAGTGCCAGAGTATCACGCAGATGGAGCAGATGGCACAGGTTCTGAGCGACATGAAGACACAGCTCATGTGTCTCCAGGAGGCACAGACGGCTTCTCAGCCCCGTCTTCAGTCGCGAGGCGACGCCGGCAGCAGCAGCAGCTCGTCCCAGCGCTCCAGCACCCACGTGCAGCCTAGACAGGTCCATCTTGTACAGGCGGAGCCGTACCAGCAGCCGCAGCCCACCTACCAGTCCCCACCATCTCCAGAGATGCAGATGGTGGTCTACCAGCCGGACCAGCCTCTGGCAGTACTCCCTCCAGCCCCCTACGATGCCGAGCCGTTGATGGATGTCAACGGGATTTGGTATGACCGCCCCCAGCCTGGGATCCGACGAGACCATCCCGGATTCAGGTGGGGGAGTGGTGGTACCCAGCCCCAGCAGCAGCCGTCAGGACAGGGAGGGCAGTACTCCCAGCAGAGAGATCACCACCAGCCGCAGCAACAGCCCCCAGCATATCAGCAGCACCAGCCATCCTTTGGTCCTCGTCCCTATCAGCAGCAGGGACAGTCGTGGAGACGTGAGCAGCAGGCTCACCCAGTTCAGCAGCAGCACCCTTCCTCATACCCCTCTTACCAGCACCAGCAGCAGCAGTTCCAGCAGCCTCACCCACAGAGAGGCTACCCGTCGGGTTCCCACGAGAGCCCTGCTTTGGATGACATCGCCCGCCTCCTCACGGACCAGCAGGCCACATTCAGACGGGAGATGGACGAGTTCTGCCAGGAGATGCAGGACTTGGTGAGAGGGAAGGCCGCCATTCCATCCCAGATTGAGCCGAACCCGAACAACCTCAAGAGGAAATCTGAGCAGGTAGTACATACTGAGTTTGCCACTCCTAGTGACCCATTTGATGATACATCTTCGGATCTATTTGATGCTGATTTTGTCACACTTAGGAGCGGTAGGACCCCAGCAGGCGGCGGCGCCTCATCTGAACTTCACCACGAGGACACTTCAGAGGCGCCACATGAGGAGGAGGAGAGCGGTACTGAGGCCGCTCCAGATGATGACGGTGGCACTGAAGCCACCAAGGATGCTGATCCCACCGGCGGTACTGAGGCCGCCGCTTCACCAGATCTAGGAGGTGGTACTGACGCCACCAGTTCAGCCGAGCCAGCCAGCGGTACTGATGCCGCGAGACGTCTACCAGCAGCAGCAACACAGCCAGCCCACGGTGGTACTGAGGCCACCGGTGTTAGTATAGAGAGAGATGTTGTTTTTCCTCGCCGTGTTGTATCTCAGGACTTTGGTGTGAATAAAGGAAAAGGTTTAGTTTCTTCTGGTCCCACTGTGGTGCATGATGTATGTGTGGATCCGGTCATCGAACCGTCTAGGCCTTTTCCTAGTCCTTCATCTGAGAAGGACCCTGTGATCCCCTTCCCTAGAGCCCTTCAGATGGGGAAGGGGAAGAAAAAAGAAAAAGATCCAAAAAAGAGAGAGCTTGAGGAGTTCAGCCAGAGCATGATCGATCGATTCCAAATCCAGCTGACCCTCCAGGAGGCTTTGCAGCACATCCCCCTTCTCCAGCGATCTTTGAGAGAGAGGACTACAGCCAGGAGGAGGAGGAGGAACCACACTTCAGAGATACATGTGCTGACGAAAGCCACGTGTTTCGCGATCCAGAACCGTCTGCCGGCCAAGAGGCCAGATTCAGGGGCCCTGTATGTCAGATGCCAGATCAGTGAGCAGAGGTTCGACCGTACTCTACTAGATAGCGGATCGTCGATCAACCTTCTTCCGACAGCCCTTCTCGACCGCTTTGAGTTGGGCACTCTTCGACAGAGCAGGACAGTCCTTCAGTTCGCTGATCGATCTGTCAAGAGGCCGAAGGGGTTATTACGAGACGTTATCGTCACGATTCAGGGCCTGAACTTCCCCGTGGACTTCGTAGTGTTGGACATGGAGATCCCTGAGTCAGTGGCCAATACCCCCATCATCCTTGGTCGTCCGTTCTTGGCCACAGCCAAGGCGGTGACTGATCATGATAGCGGGAAGGTGTACTTTCGCGTCGAGGGCGAGAGCATACAAATAGAGACGGTCGAGGACTACAGAGCTAGATTCAGAGCCCGCTCAGATGCGAGTACATACTCAGAGCAGCTGACGGACGCAGAGCCAGACATCCACCAGGACTGTGATTTTGTGATCACAGATGATGAGGCAGCTTGGGCAGATCTTGAGACACAGACCATCCTCTCACTTTCAGATACAGTTGATGCTGAGATGATAGCAGAGGAGAGTCTGGAGAGCACAGCCTTGGTCCAGGATACCACAGAGGCAGCAGAGCCGGTCCTTGGTCGCAGCACGATGTTTAGCGATGGTGGTACTGAGGCCACCTTGTTTTCTGGTGGTACGGATGCCACCGCGGTTGATACAGATCCCTTGGATTCAGAGTCTGATTGGGCCGATTGTGATGATCAGATGCCAGACCTGATTCCACCTGAGCCTACAGATGAGGAGGAGGTAGATGCAGAGCAGACCAGAGACAGTGCAGTTGAGCAGCCTTCTCCGATCCAGTTTGCGAGAGTACGCTTTCACTTTCCCAGGCAGATTTGGCAGACTTAGCAGCTTTCACTCAGTTTTCTTCCGCAGCCAGATTTGCCAGCACCCAGCATTCCAGAGCTGAAGCCGCTCCCTACTTCGCTGAAGTATCGATTCCTTGCGGGCGAGCCAGAGATGTACCCAGTCATCTCCGCCGAGTTGACTGGAGAGCAGGAATCCTGTTTGATGGGGGTTCTTGAAAAGAACCGCAAGGCGATCGGATGGAGCGTAGCAGATCTCCATGGGATTAGTCCATCAGTGTGCTCCCACCATATCTATCTCGAGGAAGGGGCGGAGCCGTCACGTGAGTTCCAGCGGCGACTGAACCCCAACCTGAGAGAGGTTGTGATGAAGGAAATATCAAAATGGTGGGGTGCCGATTTTATTTATCCCATTTCCGACTCCAAGTGGGTCAGCCCCTTGCATGTGGTGCCTAAGAAGACAGGCATCACGACTGTGATCAGTGAGTTGGGAGAGGAGATTGCTACACGAGTACCCACCTCTTGGAGGGTTTGTGTTGACTACAGGAGACTCAACCAAGCCACCAAGAAGGACCATTTTTCCCCTGCCTTTTATTGACCAGATCATTGAGAGACTGGCAGGGAAGAGCCATTATTGCTTCCTGGATGGGTACTCGGGCTACAACCAAGTGGCCATCGCTCCTGAGGATCAGGAGAAGACCACCTTTACCTGTCCCTTCGGCACATATGCTTTTCGACGCATGCCATTTGGGCTATGCAATGCCCCAGCGACTTTTCAGAGATGCATGCTGTCGATCTTTTCGGACATGGTAGGGGAGTGTTTGGAGGTCTTCATGGATGATTTCTCGGTCTACGGCGACGGATTCGATTCTTGTCTTGACTGCCTAGACCGGGTACTCCAGCGATGTATCGAGTTTCAGTTGGTTTTATCTTGGGAGAAGAGTCACTTCATGGTGACTCAAGGGACGGTGCTTGGCCATATCATCTCCAACAGGGGCATGGAGGTTGGTCCGGCCAAGGTTGATGTCATTAGGAAACTCACACCGCCGTCCAATCTGAGGCAGCTACGGTTATTCCTGGGGCACGTTGGATTTTATAGGAGATTTATTCAGGATTTCAGCAGGATTGCCCGACCGTTGACTGACCTCTTGACGAAGGACACCGAGTTCCTTGTCGATGACAAGTGTCTTTCGTCATTCGCGACTCTCCAGCAGTGTGTCATTGAGGCTCCTGTCCTCCAGCCGCCTGATTGGTCTCTCCCATTCGAGATCATGACGGATGCCTCCGATTTTGCTGTAGGGGCAGTGCTGGGACAGAGGAGGGATGGAGTTCCATTTGCCATACACTATGCTAGCCGCACATTGGATTCCGCCCAGCGGAATTATACAGTCACAGAGAAGGAGATGCTAGCAGTAGTGTTTGCCCTGGATAAGTTCAGATCGTATATCATCGGATCTAGAGTGACTTTGTTTACAGATCACACCGCCATCAGGTACCTCATGGCAAAGAAGGATGCCAAGGCCAGACTGACTAGATGGATCCTTCTACTCCAGGAGTTCGACATTGAGATCAAGGATAAGCCTGGAGTCAAGAATGTGGTGGCGGATCATCTCTCCCGACTAGAGCAGCCTGAGGATTCTGAGCAGATTGACCCTATTAGAGATACCTTCCCAGATGAGGCGATTCTTGCTATCGCCTCACTCCCATGGTACGCCGATATTGTGAACTTTCTCGTTGTTGGGAAAGTCCCACAAGATTGGCCCAGGCAGAGACTTGAGACCTTCCTTGCGAAGGCCAAGTCCTACCACTGGGAGGATCCCATCCTTTACCACGAAGGAGGGGATAGCGTCTGGCGTCGGTGTATTCCTCAGGAGGAACACCATAGCGTCCTCACTTACTGCCACAAGCTTGAGGCAGGAGGACATCATTCTGGGAGGAGAACGGCACAGAAAGTGCTCCAATCCGGCTTGTGGTGGCCTACCCTCTTCAAGGACTCAGATGAGTTCGTGAAGAGGTGTACTGACTGTCAGAGGATGGGCACTTGTGGACAGCGTGATATGATGTCGATGCAGCCCATTCACTTCTGTGAGGTTTTTGACGCATGGGGCATCGATTTCATGGGTCCATTCCCTAAGAGTCAGGGATTTGAGTACATTCTGTTGGCCGTTGATTATGTGAGTCGTTGGGTGGAGGCTATCCCCGCCCGAGCCGCTGATGCGAGGACAGTTTGCAGATTTTTGAGGAAGCACATCATCACGTGGTTCGGGGTTCCACGAGTTCTGATTTCTGATGGGGGATCTCACTTCATCAACGACCAGGTGAAGGCACTTGCTAGCAAGTTCGGCATAGACCATCGTATTGCTACACCTTACCATCCACAGACGAATGGTCTAGCCGAAGTGTCGAATAGGGAGATCAAGACTATTCTGCAGAAAGTCGTCCGCCCTGACCGAAAGGATTGGTCACAGCTTTTGGAATCGGTCTTGTGGGCATATAGGACGTCTTTCAAGACACCTTTGGGCACATCTCCCTTTCGCCTCGTATATGGCAAGCCATGCCATTTACCTGTTGAGCTGAGGCACAAGTCACTTTGGGCAGTTACAGATATTTTGATGGATCCAGATGGTATGGGAGACCAGAGAAGGGCAGAGCTAGTTGCCCTGGAGGAGCTTAGAGATGCAGCTTTCTCAAGCAGCCTACATTATAAGGAGAAAGTCAAGGAGTGGCATGATTCTCATATCAGCCACAAGCACTTTGAGATTGGACAGAGAGTATGGCTGTTTGATGCGAGGCTACGATTATTTCCAGGGAAGCTTCAGAGCAAATGGAAAGGACCTTATCTGGTTAGAAAGGTACACGACAACGGTAGCATCGACATATCTGAGTTGTCTTCTGAGAGTACCTTTTGAGTGAACGGCCAGCGGCTCAAGCCATTTCTAGATCATGAGCCGCGGGTCGTTGATCTTGCCCCTATTCATTTTGCGTGAGATGTGGTCTTTAACTCACATCTAATGCATCTCACGCCTGAGTTTCACTGATCTTCCGCTGTATATAGATCCAGATGTCCATATCACCACATTCTTTAGTCCCACATCCCTTCCTTATCTTGTGATTATGCTATACTTAGGGTGCACTTTGCCCTAAGTATAGGGGGGATGTGAGACTTTTCGGGTATTTCTTTTGTTTCTGTCTACCCCTGTTTTTGCTGCCTATACTTAGGGATATTTCACCCCAAGTATAGGGGGGTAGACCCTGTACATTCTGCACTCAGGTTTTCCCTTAGTATACAGCCTGCTATACTTAGGATTACTTGATCCTAAGTATAGGGGGGAGACCTGAGCCCATCTTGACTTTTCATTTCTTTTTGTATAGCCCTTCGTTTCACTTCCCTATACCTAGCACGAGTTATGTCTTCTTCATCGCTCTTGACTCTGAGGACATCGTTCGATCTAAGTATAGGGGGGTGTGTATATATTTCATATATACTTTAGCCATAACTCGTACTTTGTGTGAGTGTGTTAATAAATAAAATGGCTAAAAACCACAAAAATTAAAAATTTTTCATGTACATAATCTTCTTTTATTTGCACATACATATCTAATGTACAAATTATTTTGGTAAAAATGATTTCAAAAATATTTTGTGTAAAGCTTGTGTAAATATTTTCATATCAAAATTATGTATATAGTACAAAATTTTTCCAAAATGTTTTGAAAATCAAAAGTTTGCAAAAATCTTGTGTAAATGTGTGTAAATATCTTTTTGCAAAACTCGCACTTCATGCATCATCCATTCATGATTTCAAAACATTTTTCAAAAATTTTGCATGTTTGTAAAATTTATGTAAATAAGCATCTTTTTACATATGTATATAGTTTTTCTGGATGATAGTTGACATTTAAACTAGCCTGGAATCAAATTGAGAAATGGAGCTTGATTAAGATCTTAACCCACCTAATTTCTAAGAGGAACCTTATAGGACTTAGGTTTAAGGCTTTTCAGGTCCATGGTGACTTAATTCTTTGAGTCCACTAGGCTATGATCACATGTCATCTCAATGAGCCTAAGTAGAGCACTTAACAACAACACATGACTCATATAGATTATGGCTTTACTTGGACAACCACACTATGCACCGAGCTCTCTACGGATGAGGTGGTGAGGAGGCAGTCTTCCTTGACTTGGGGTAGCATATGAGGGTAGTACTTCTAGGCGGAACCTCTCTTCTTCTTATAGTGAAGGAAGTGCGTCTCAACTTGGTCTGGTTGCCATGAGGTCTAACGACGGGAGTTGTGGGTTGCAATAAAGCTTCAAAAGAGGGACAGTCTACTGGCTCAAGAGGAAAAACTCCTTGTATATATGCTGCACATGTATATGTTGTATAGATGCACTCGAAAAAAAATGTGCAAAAAGAGGAAAACTCCAAAAAAGTGGTGGGTCTGATAGAAAATGATAATCCCACCGGAGTATGTATAGAATGCAATAAGCAAAGCTTGGTTTCATGATCCACCTGTTGTAGCTTGCAGCAGGGAGACTTGGCTACACTGGTCAAGCTCCCAAGGGTACTTGGCTACACTGGCCTTGACCCATTCTCTTCTTCCCCCTTTTCTTGAGCCGGTTGTACTTGAACTTAGAAGGGAATACCCCGCTCCTCGAGGAAAGAGTGGCCAGATTGAGGTCATAGAGTTACCTTGTTAGGGAAGGTTGTCAAGTTACCATTTCTGAGGTGGAGAGTTTAGACTTCACATTCACAGGACAAGAAAAGATTCATGGTCTTCAGGGTTTGTGATTGATGACTTGTTCTGATCTGGAGCATTGAGGAGTCTTGGTTATAGATTGGTGGAACTTAGAGGCTGTTAGGTTTTAAGCTTAAGTCTAAATAAGGTTCCGACACATTAATAATCCAAAGATCTGATCGAGCTCCATACCCCAATCTAATGAAGGCAAGTTTAATAATCAACCTTGATCAATGTACATCCTCTTTTTCTTTTTCTTTCTTTATGTTTCACTTCTTTTTCAAATAAGTGTTTGCTAAGGGACTAGCAAAGTTAAGTATAGGGGGGTGATGAATACCCATTCATCACTCTTTATTCTTATATTTTAGCTACAAAAACCTTTGCAAATGCATGTAGATATGTGTAAATAGGGATAATTAGCAAAAGCATGCATTGTGTAAAAATCTATAATTAGCATGTTTTTGTGCAAAAATAAAAGAATAAAGATTAAAAAGAAAAAGAGGGAAATATTTAGAATAAATATTGAGCAACCTAACCCAAGGGAGGGCTCAGCATGGGCCTGACCGCATAAAAGCCAAGTAGAGGGAGATAGGGGCTCATGTGTATATATTTATGTAAATAAAATAAAAATATTTTCCTCACCCAAAAATATGCTTGTAAATACTTGTATATATTTATAAAAGATAAAAACAAAATAAAAAGTTAAAAATCAAAAAGATTAAAAAGACCCCTTCATCATGTACATAGACCATGCCTTTATATATTTATTTAACCTTGTGAATAAATAAAGTTATTTTTTTCTAAACTTTTTGTAAATAGTCTTTGTTATATTTTGTAAATAAATAAAATAAAAAGAATCAAAACAAAAATCAAATAAAAATAACAAAATTAAAAATACAAAAATACATTGTACATATACCTTGTATATGGATGTACATAACTATTTATTTTACCTATGTATATAAATAATAAAAATAAAATAAAAACACCCTTTTATTCTCTATTTTATTCTATAAATAAATAAAATATAAAATAGGAATAAAATTGTACAAAAATAATAATTAAAAATCAAAAATCAAAAGCCTACATATTGTATATATACCTATACCCAACCCCACTATGTATATAGCTTATTTTTATTTCCAAAAATTAATAAAAAATCACCAAAAAATAGAAAAAAATAAAATAAAAATAATTCATGTTTTAAGTTTTTGCAAAATCGGCCATTAGCTGCCCTATTTTTGAGCTCCAAACTTTTTCCACGTGGCAGCTACCCATTGGGTCCTGGGGATGTTGACCGCCCGGTCAACTGCCCCCCCCCCCCCAGGACCACTTCCCACGGACTCGAGCACCGGACCCCCTTCTCAGATTTTTACCCGCTCGACCCGACTCCATCTCGCCTAAACCCCGGGTCCGACTCCTTCGTGTCACACCCGAGACCCTCGCCGGAGCTCCTGCATCGGGATCCGCGCGCTTCCACGCCCTACCCGCGCCTGTCTTCCCGGACTCTCCAGCATATAAAGCTCCAGCTCCGCCTCCTCATTTCTCATCTTTGGCTAATCCGCTCCACCCCCAGTGACCTCCAGTGCTCGAGCGTGAGTGACAGCTCGCTCCAGGTGCTGTCGCAGCGAGGAGAGGGGCCGGATACCACTGATCCGGCGAGTCAGCACCGCCATGCTCCGCCCAGAGCAGGATCCAGAGCCTCGGACGTCGACGCTCCTTGAGGCGAGGACCGGGAGCACCCCCAGCTCCAGCACAGTCGATTCATCCACCCAGGTAGACCCTATTCCCTTTCCTTTTCGTCAATTTCAGATTTCCCCCAAATCTCGACGTCGCCGTGTTTCGTCGATTCCGACCACCTCACACCCCCATTCGATCATCGGAATCCATCGT
The DNA here is from genome assembly GCA_037367405.1 of Ottelia alismoides. Classification (NCBI taxonomy): domain Eukaryota; kingdom Viridiplantae; phylum Streptophyta; class Magnoliopsida; order Alismatales; family Hydrocharitaceae; genus Ottelia; species Ottelia alismoides. The sequence continues at coordinate 764,228 of JAZKJV010007393.1, forward strand.
CGCCTCCGCCTTCCTCCCACGCGCGTTCTCCGCACCTCCGTTCAACCCAGCTCGCACAGGAGCTGGGGATTCGAGCCCCTCCGTCCATCCCCTCGCCGGAGCTCGACCACTTCGCTTCCCCGACCACTTTCACCACGACTAACGGGGTCGAGGCACTTTGCCCTCGACCCGCGAGTTTGCTGGCACACTTTGCAGGTTCATCCAAGCCCATCTGAGGGCTTGGACCATTTGGTCTAGCTGCTCCGCCTCCGCCGACCTCGCCGGAGTTCCCCAGGACTCGGTTGGGTCATCGGAGGCCTCCATTAGACGCGGAGGGCCCGCAGCTTTCTTCTCCGATCTTCAGCGAGCCGCCAGGAGGAGACCAGTGCCGTCACGAGCCCGGCGAAGTTCGCCGGAGCCCTGTTCATCCGCCATCCTTCTCCGTCGTCCGATCGACCCCGAGCTCCAGATTTGATCTCATTCGTCCATTCGAGGAGCAGCATCGACCGCCAGATCCTTCGAGGGTCGATCTCCACCGTCGATCCAGCGAGGCTCAGCCACTACTCCCGTCCACCGTTCGATCTTCCACGTGGCAGCGCCTGGACCGTCTGATCAGCGTCGAGGATTCAGCCCTGGAGCGCCACCCATTTCCAGCCGTCCATCTACCCACGTGGCGCGCATCCATCGGGCGACTTAATAAAGGGTAATATACCCTTAGGCCCTTCCTTATCTTTTATTTCGTTTTAGTCCTGTAAATATTTTAGTGAGTTGTTTAGTTTTAGGGTATTTTGCATGTTGGACCTCGTACTTTAGATATTTGCATTTATGCCCCTGCCTGTGTGAGCCACGTGCTTCGTCACGTGTTTTGTTGGCATATTTGCATTGATGCCCCTGTAGTTCTGGATGTTTATGAATGAATGAAACTTTTTGAGTAATTGCATTTATGCCCCTGTGAATGGTTTAATTCCGCATGTGCGTGATTTCTTGGGTAATTTGCAGTTGAGGTCCTCGGATTTTTGGTACGTGTTACCATTTGGTCCCTGGACCTTATTTTTATTACATAGAGGTCCCTGAGTGCCCCAGGCACGCGCCGCGCGCATGTTTTGCTGGGTATTTTGCACCGGGACCCCTAGAACTTAGGGTATTTGCATTTCAGTCCCTATGCACAGTACCCCCCTTGCCATTTTTGAATAAAATATCAAATCACCTCCAAATTCGATGAAAATTTGACCCATGGCTCCTGCCATGGTGTAGGATTTTTTAGAATTTTCGAGGACATTTTTGAGTTTATTTGTTATTTTTAAAAATTCAAAAACTATCATTTTTGTTACTGCCTAGACTAGAAAATCACAAAAAAATATAAAACCCCTCTAAAAATTCTATAAAAATTAGGTACTGTTTAGTTTAGTGTGTTTGATTTTCTAGCCAATTTTGGCTATTTTTCACTGCTTAAAAACCTTAAAAACTTAAAAACACCTAAAAACTCATAAAAATTCTATTAAATAATCTAAAAATCCAAAAACAATAATTTTGGTACTCAAATTTTCCTTGTTTTACCTAGTTTACAGGAAAAATACCTCCAGGCCCTTTTGAGGCCCTTAGATATTTTATCTAGGGCTTTTGGGCCTGGCTGGACAGTACCTTGCATTTTCGTTACTGTTTGATTTTTAGAAATTAAAATAAATATCAGAAAAATCCCAAAAATTCACCAAAAACATAAAAAAATATAAAACACATAAACATATTTTTGTTTAAATTTTTGCTTGATTTTTGTTGCATTAAATAAATTATTGAAGTGTGCTTATTTGTGTTTCTTTTGTTTTCTTCACATTTAAAAATACAAAAAAAATATAAAAATAATTAAAAACCACTAAAAAAATATTTTGTCTTTTATTTGATTTGTTTTTACTACTTCGTAGGCCTTCGGCCAACCCGTGCTCCTTGAGTTCGACCCTGGGTGTTATACCAGGTTAAACATTTAGCAGGACCGCTTGCTTTGTTTTGATCTATTTTATTTGTGTTTAGTGGTCTGATATTTTTCTTGATTAAGCTGACTTGATCGCTTGGGTCGCAACGACCAATTTAGCACCTATACCCTAGCCCTCAGGATAGCTTATCAGTTCCACGCAGAGTGATCACATGTCCTTTCGTTATTACAACCTTCTTTGTTTATGTCAAAGACCAGAATCCCCACGCAAATGATCATTGGATCTCGGTTCTTCTTAACTATGATGCCTATTCATTCAAGTCTTTGGGTAGCACCACCAGATCTTCAACAAGGTGGAAATTCTCGTATTTTGTATGTACATGTTCCTGCAGCTCGGAGGAGTATAGTTGTTTATATCGCAACGGCTATAAACCATTTCTTGTTCCTATTAACAAAACATCCCCTTTTTCATCGCTCTTCTGGAACCGGTATAGAAATTGGTTCATTTTCTACATTGTTAACCTTAGTGACTGGGGGCTTTCGGGGAAGACACATGTGGGGTACCTTTCGGGTGTGGGATGCTCGTGGGACCTCTATATTCATCTTGTTCCTTATTTACCTGGATGCACTGTGTTTTCAAAAGCTTCATGTCGAACCGGCTCCTATTTCAATCTGTGTTGGACCGATCGATATACCAGTAATCAAGTTTCCAGTCAACTGGTGGAATACGTTGCATCAACCTGGGAGTATTAGCCGACTTGGTACATCAATACATCTTTCTATGCCCATTCTAATCTTGTCCAACTTTGCTAACTCCCCCTTCTCAAACCCCTCCTCTTTCAACTGGAAACACGTCTTCTTATTCCATCTTTTAAGGAATCCCCCTGGACTGAGAGGGTTGGTGTGGACGGGGAGGGGAGGGATTGCACACGAGCCGAATGACGTAGGTACACAAGAGTACTGAGCGCAAAAACCATCTCTTTTTTATGGGTTCTACGGACCGATGCCTTGTTCTTCATCTGGGGAAAATAATCATATATATGTTGTTAATTAGAAGGAAAACAATCATAAAAATTTCCTCGTGTATCATTTGTAGCAGAACTATGAATGGGAGCTAGCAATCCAGACCGTATTGAAAAGATTCTTAAGACACAGCATGGAAGAGTCACAATATGAAGAAGCGAGGTCCAAGGATGAAGAAGAGGTAGAATTACGGAATGAATATGAGCTGTGGAGGAGACCCAAGGCATAAAAGAAGCATTTTCTACTGGATCCCGAAACCACCAGCCACCCCGACCTAATTCATGATGAGCCCACGAACTTCCTTGCGAGATGCCCACGGTTAAAAACAACCGACATGTCAAGATCAAAATGTGAATTTCTTCCTCTTCCTGGTCAAAGACCATTGTGTTCGCGTCGACGGTCCAGCAAAGAGGCGAAGCGTGTCTTATATCTATCTTATTTACAAAAGTTTTTTATGCAATGTCTCTCAGCATTTTTCTTCCATTTGGAGATGTTACAAGTATTTTGTATGTTGCTCATTTTTTTAAAACGCCTCTCATAGGAAATGGATGGCATGGCGGTTATGGTCGCGATGAGATACAACTTGGTCAATGCTAACATGATATATCTGCGGGCAGTCTTAGAGGAAGAATAGGACAGGGAGAATGTCTGTGGTGGTTACATCCCTCCTATTCCAAAGCATACCCCGTGTGTACGGGTCATATATGGATCCAAGAGATGTTATGAGGTCACATCAGCCGATCGTATGAGGTTTTTTGCATGTATCCTGACACTCACGCGTCCATGTGTCTGCCTAAAGGAAAGAGCATGCCTAAATGATTCGAGGCACCTAAAGACCAAGGAATAGCTCCCATATTGCCATACTACCTGAGTTACAATGCGAAGAATCAGGTGCTATGTGAATATTTCAAGCACTCATGTAATAATATTTCAAGACATCTCAACGATCTTCTTACACTCATCGGCTCCCTCAGATATCATTTCATCCACATGTCGACAGAATATTGTCCGATCTTGGACATTATATTCCATAATAACAACTTCTATCTATATTTCAAAGTAGGCCCTTGACACATGATTGCTTAAGTCTATGTAACACTAATTCAGGATAGTAACACAGAATAGTAACATAGAATAGTATCCACATGTATACACACTTAATGCTATGTCTACATCATACCTTTTCATGATGTCATCAGTGTTATTAATGGGACACTAATCTCTACGAATGTTCTGGCCAATATCATACCAAAAATCAGAAGCAGGAACCAGACACTGGCACAAAATATGATGGCATGTGTTGACTTCAACTACATATTCCTTTACATGGGAGAAGAGTAGGAGGGTTCAGAAGGTGACATGAAGGTGTTGAGGTGAGATTTGGATGAGGGTAATTTCCGAGTACCTAATGGTCACAAGTTTCTTGTGGATTGCGGATACGCAAACACGGATACCTTTCTTACGACATATCGTGGAGTCATCACGCACATGTCGTAGTTTAGGTCTAGGAGGGGTCGTCTGTATGCCAGGAGTGAGGAGACGTTCAACAACAAACATTCCCAGCTCCTATCTTACATCGAACGGACAATCAAGATCATAAAGGCTCACTTCAAGGCCATCAGTGGACGGACAGCTTCCCGAAACATATAATGGTTGTCAAGTGTGTTGCATTATCAATAATGTTATCCGTAAGGTTCAGGAAAGGATCATATCTACAGTGCATTTACCCGAAACTCAACATAAGGTCGAATACATGTTGTGTCCAGGTTTAGTGACGAGTACTTCGATAACAACTTCGTAAAAAATGATATTCGAGTCTTCGGGGAAAACATGTGAGCCTGAGAGATACGGCACGATGGTTTGCCAATAGTCATGTGGGAGAACGATTAGCCCTCTTCCTGGGTCGTCACCGATAATCATTCTTTTTGTATTCATCTTTCATGACTTACTATTGATAGACCTTAACCCTATGGTGTTCCAATATAGTATCGATGAACAATCTTTATGTGAAATTTATCCTATGCTTTTCATTCCAATTGTGTTGTTACTTTTCCCGCGATGAAGATTTCAAATCCAGATGATGATAGCCCACGTTCCAAATAGACGACCGGTGATGCGGTACCGGACATGGATGAGCAGCTACTACGGTGGCTAACCACCACTAACATAGACATTCTCTTGATTCATTTTTTTCTTATTACGGTATTCAAAATTTCTATTGGAAACAAATCTAGCAATGGAAAGCTTCATTGCGATCAGACAAGGACTCATAGGCGTAGATGCTACTACTCGGAGTATGCCCTCCTTCTCTTTAAGGACTTGTGCAGACACGAGGACGTCGAGGATCGATTGCGGTACACTTGCCCCAAAGAGGTAAGAGTTTGCTGTAAAAAATTAATTTTTTATCGATTTAAGCATTCCAATAAAGAGAATTATAAAATCATCTCCTTCTGAATAGAGATCAAGAGCTAAGGTTAGGGCATCAATAGGGGTGTCTATCGAGTTCAACGAGCCGAGTTGGCCTCAACTCGGACTCGAACTCGATAAGAAACCTAAGCTTGAACTCGGGCTCGATAAGGATCGAGCCCTGGATCACCAACTCGAACTCAAATTCGTCGAGTTCGAGTTGACTCACGAGCCTCTTATCGAGCCACGAGTTTCTGAGCTGGCTCACGAGCCTCGAAATGAGCTGGCTCACGAGCCTCTTATCGAGTCGTGAGTTTCTAAGCTGGCTCATGAGCCTCAAAATGAGCAGGCTCATGAACCTCTTAATGAGTCATTGTTCCATTTTATACGTTAAATTATGCAAATGACATTTGTAATTTTGATTTTTTTTATACTCTTTTGTGTAGCTTTTTGGGCAAGAAAAATGTTAACCTCTAGCTTAATCAAACTCAATGTGGAAGTTTTGGTATATATGTTTTTAATATTTTATTAAGAGAGAAAACGAGTTATCGAGTCGAGTTTCCGAGTTGAACAATGCCCAACTCGAACTCGACTCGATAAGCTAACGAGTCATAAAACCCAACTCGAGCTCGGGCTCGTTAAGATTTCGAGTCCGGCTCACGAGCCCTTAACGAGCCGAGCCCGAGTTGAGCTCATCGAGTTCGAGCTTTCCTGACAGCCCTAGGCATCAACGTTGCACTTGATGCTGGAGTCCTTAGCTACAGAGAAGGTGTTCCGGAAGACATAATAAACGTGATGGAATTTTCAGAAGAATTCTTTCATTGAGAAACTGGAGGAAACCCAATGGCATCTTCGAGAGAAGGAGAGACTAATTGTGCAATTGACAGGCGGATCAACTTCGACGCATGAGATTGTGGACGACTCATTGTGTGACAAGCATGTGATAATGTAGTCAATTATGTACATTGAATTTTATCTTCGTGGATTTTGATTTTTTAATATTCTAGTGAAAATTTCAATGTGTGTAAATGTCGATAATATATTTGTCTTTTACGGTTGCTTCAAACCCACCTAATCTAATAACAACCAAGGGCTTTAACTAACTTTGAAACCCTATTCCTTATCCCTCATTTGTCTGTCGAACAGAGAATAGTACTTATTCCTTTTATTCTCCTTATTCATATCCTCTAGTCGAACATAGAATAGATCCTTATTCTTCTTATTCCCTGCATTATTCCTTCTTATTCCCGAACCGAACACCCCTAACAGAATGATAAGATATTGTAAACAAGCATAAGGTTAGATGATAATTTGATAAAGTGCTATAACATGTTTTTTCATTGTAATTATTTCATTTGATAGTTGATTTTACTACACTAATAGATATATGATTGTTAATTTGTGATCCCTCATATATAATATCCTCGCTCTATCCCTATCTACCTAGTTCTATTCATTTGAGAACTTGCTACTCATAAACCAGTTGAGATGCTTTCTTTCTAACAAATTTCAAGATCTCATAGAGCATACTTGTATAAATTTCGTAATTTGTCATATTTATTTGTTTGCAATATTTAAAATCAACTATTATTCGGAATTTCTAGTGATTGCATGAGGACAAACGTTCAACATTATTTGGAAAGGATTTTTACCCGGCAGGCCCTATAATCTTTGTCAATTATCTCCACGATCTTTGAAACAACCTAATCCCCCCCCTAACCCTGTAAACTTGCTCCATCTTACCCCACAGACCATGTCATCAATTTTAACTTTATTTGAGTCAATTGCTTGGGTTAGTCTTGAGTTAATCTAATCAATGGAAATCCATAGGTGGATATTCCACCCCATGTTCTTTCCATAGGCTGGAGATTATATCCACGCAGGGCTCGAGGATAATATCCACACAGGTCGGAACTTCTGAAGGTATAGTTCTTCTTCTCCACCATGAAGTAGAAAATGCAGGGAGGACGGTGGCCCCTTTCTCTATGATCCCCTGCTATAGAAGAATGTCTGAACCCATGGGCATCGGGGAGGACAAGAGCCTGGCAGTAGCCTAATCCCGAGCACTCATCATCCCTAGCATTCTCCAGGCGACTGCATCCAGCAACGCAGCTGCCATAGTTGTCATCTTCAGTTATGAACCCGGCGACACCATCGCATCCGGCGACTGTGAAGACATTTTTGGTGGACGAAAATGCCATGGATTCAGCTAGGGTCACTTTGACTGCGCTTGAATTGGTCAAAATGCCGGAGGTGTTGTAGCAATCGTAAGCCATGGGGAGGAGGTCCCGGAGGAGTCCGGATCCTACGTCAATGCCGATGACCTTGATATTCTTATCTAAGGAGAAGGAGGCGCCATAGAGGTGGAAATCGCCCGTTTTCCTGATGTCCGGGGGGTTCTCCCATTTGATCTCCTCCGACGTCAGTTTTCCTAATGTCTGGGGGGTTCTCCCATTTGATCTCCTCCGACGTCAGTAGCCTCCTGTTGAAGAACAGGAGCTTCATCTCTGTGAAGATCGTCGATATCTCGTTAGGGGCTCTGGTCCGGGCGGGGTGGAGGCATGCTTGTAGTCACCCTCGGCAATCACCTCACGCAGTTTGCGGGTGAAGGACTTGGTTGCCTTCTGCCTGATCATGAACTCCTTGCTCCAGAAGTAGTGTGTCGTTGCAGTGCTGGCAATCAACCCGCCCTTAGACTTGTGCCTCAACTAACTACATTGGAGGGAGGGAGGGTATTGAAAAGGAGGTCGATGAAGATGTCATTTTTGTAAATTTATCAAACAATGAGGGTAATTCGCACCTCTTTTCCACAGAATCCGATTAAATTTAACAGGTGAATTGATGGGAGTTGACTACATGGTATTGGGTAAGGGTTAGCAAGTTTACGGGATCGATGAGAGAATTAAGTTGTTTCAAAGATCGTGGAGGTAATTGACAAAAATTATAAGGTCTGAGATCGGCATGGTGTTTAAAAGCTTTCAGTAAATTTTAAGAACTAAAAAAAATAGTCACTCCCTATGTCTAATCTATCTTGTACCTATTTCGTTCTAACTAAACTATTAATATGAATGTATCAATTTTGTTCTAAAGTAATAAAAGTTCAAAACATTAATTAGTTAATAAACATCATTGTCTCATCCTTAAAATGACAGGTTAGACGAAGGATCGCAAATCAACAATTGACATCCAAAGACAATTAGTAGATCATAGAAACCACCTCCTTTATTCCAAACCATTTAAAGAAGAAAAGGAATACATGGACGAAATCAAATATGGACATATTCATTTGATTTGATATGGCATTTCTTTTATACAACTTTGGCCGTTTCATGTATGTTTCAAAATGAATATAGATATGTATATCACCTCAGTATCCATAAATATTCATATATGCATTTTAAAATGGATAAAATGAGGCTACCCCCTATCATCTCATTTTCTCCGTTTTTTTTAAATATTTCCATATATTTTCACCATTATATTCTTTTATTATGTCATTCAAAATTCGTGTGAAACAAATACTCTTATGGCCTCTATCCAGACGGGGGCGATTTCAACAATTCTGCGACCATTAAAAAATAACCGTCTAGATAGAAGATGTATGAGTATCTGTCGCTCACGAAAATTGAATGACATAATATAGGAATATAGTGATGAATTTCCGCATTATATTTTTAAAAAAAATAAAAAAATTGAGGAAAATAAAGGTGAGAGCCAACAAGAGGCAACCTGATTTTTCCCTTTTAAAATATAAATATAGTTGTAAATTTGTTTATCACTGTATATGACAAAATTGTATGCCTTCTTTAACCGTAGATATTAACTTGTAATAAAATACATATGTTGGGCATATTTGTTTAATTCGTAAACTGATCTATACGAATATATTTGAACATATCTATAAAGCATTTGTCTGCAATTGCTTGTGAACATGCTTGTAGAGATAAAGAGACATTTTTCACAGCCACCAATATCGACATTCATATTTGGAGTAAGTATATGATAACACTGATATCCAACCATTTTCATCGCATCGCGAACATAATTTGTAGAACTTCAATAGGCTCTTTCGCGTGACAAAATCCTTATTAGCAAGTGACAATATGAACAGTTCAGCAGGACAGCATGATAGAAGCATGAACAATTGTCTACACAATTCTTTTAGGTGGCGTTCAGTTGGTGGGGTAAACTCCCCATAACCTGCCATCCCTCTCTCATGTGGGCTCCACTTTATTCTTTTTTTTAAAAAAATTAAATAAATCAATTTTACATCATCAATCATATCAAAAAATAATATATTATACCATCATATCATATAAAAATTATAAACTACTCCACTTCTACTCACTTTTTCAAACTTCAATACAATCACATCACAATAACTACTCACTTTTTCAAATTCCAATACAATCATATCACAACAAACCCACTTCTAACCCACCCCCATTTAACCCTCTATCCAAACACCAAAACTCAAAAATGGGTTACCCTCTACCAATTTAACTCGCCTTAACCTGCGTACCAAAAGCACCTTAAGGTCTTCTATCTGAAAGAATGAATAACAAAGATTAAAAACTGTGTTGCGTAAATAAGGTACCTGAATACCGATGAATATGTTCATAATTCTGGGCAGATTAGGAAATTACAGACTCGATCTGCCATCTTCTGAATTCTTTTAGCTTCAATTCCATCATAAAGTTACATTTATGGAAATAAATAACACAATTTTACAAAATACAATCACATAGGACCTACATCTTGAGTAATGGACTAGTAATACATTTAAGATGAAGTCAAAATTTGGTGTACAGATCACCTCTTAACAAAATTGCCGTGAATCCATTGAAAAATGGGGAACTTGTGCTACTTATTCCTTGGCATGACTCCCATATTTCACTCATTCATGTTTTGAGTGAAAATCCGAATGGACCAGGTCAAGTGAATAGTGCCACTATTCCCTTGTCATGACTCCCATGTTTCGTTCATCCCCGTTTTGCATGAAAATCCGAATTGACTAGGTCAAGTGAATATTGGACTACTGAAGATGTTGTCTGACCGACCCATTTGGGGCGATCCATGCCAGGTTTAAACAAAATTGTTTGGAATGCTGCAGTAATGATCTCGATGCACTTCTCAAAGGAACTCATTGAATTCAGATCCTTGGGAACTTGACTAAGTAAACACTCTTGACAAATCCTTTACCTGTCTCTCCAACATTTTTAAGAACATCTTCTACCTCCTTTTCCAGGTCATTCTCATTGTCTCGGCTTCGCTTCTGCAAAATGATTACCTCTTTATAAGAAAGATAAATCATAGCATGCTTACAAATCAATGGGACATTTGTGACCAATCCTGAGAAGCAAATCCAGAAGTGGAAAACTTTACAACAGATATACCTTCAGCCCAGGTGTTTCCCATGTCAAGCCCATAGCATCCCCTCCATGAGAATCATACCATATATTGACCACATCAGAGAAATGGTCCTGCAGTTTAGAATATTGTCAACCTTCTCCCGCAATGCATACAATCTGGAATATGATGGCTATAAGAAAATAGGGTTAAATGTATATGTTCCCTGGGAGCATATAAGAGTATGCTCTCACCTCTCTTTCATTTTTTTATTTTTTTTGAAATGAAATCCACATGGGATTTTACTCGGAATAATAAGTAGAATATATATTTCAAATTTTGTGGAAAACAAATATTTCTGACATGTCCATATGGAATGGGTCAATTTCAGCAATTCTGAGACCGTTAAAATGTGACATCATTAAAATGTGACAGTCTTGATGGATGGGATAGAAGTCTCGAATTAAGTTGAATTTTGAATGACACCACGGTGATATATGGTGACTTAAATTCCCCCAAGTTTCATTTCAGAAAATTAAAAAAAAATGAGAAAAAAGGATGGGAGCATGTAAGTTGTATGCTCCCGTGAGCAATTCCTTTTTCCCATGATAATATCACTTTACCTTCAGATCCTTTAGGAAGCATCTTGTTGGGTCGAAACCAACCATCAGTTTATTCCGTGCTTCTTGACCACCATTCACGCGCATATAAGGCAGGAAATTCTTGCATGAACTTCCACGAACCACATGCCTGCCTGCTAGAGAAAATAAATGCATCCATGTTGTACTAATTATCCAATGTAAAGTATTTTTGTTTCCTATGAAAAAGCAAATCTACACATTGCAGGATTATGAACCTACCTTGACTTAGCTCATCAGATGGGAAAAGCAGTCGGGCAGGATAGGGCAACTTATCTTGGTGCAGAAGTACAACTGCATCGTAATTGTTCAAAGGAGTCCGAAAAAGACACTGGCACAAGAAAATCAGATCTTCAGAGAAATACCAGTGAGCATGATAAAAGAATTAGTAGGCTTAAAATTCAACCACCTCCCATGTGTAGGAACCATTCCATCCAACAATCAATTTTGACAATAGATCAGCACTACTTCGAGCATAGGATACAAGTCGTCTGAGCACCTTTTCATATCATAATAAGTTAGAACATGGCACTAAAATAAGTGAGAAATCACAAATAGATCTTAGCAATCTAGAAATGCACACGTTTAAAAAAATAGCAGCTTTCCACACAAAATAAACTATACTACATTATAAAATCTTCCTCTGAATTTCCCGAGGGAAAAAGGTTTATCCTCAAGTCAAGTTGAAGTTTCATTGCCACTTTCCCTCTGTACTCTTTTGTCACGAAAGTAAACTTACAAAGACACTTCCATCAAGTCTCCGGCAAGATTATTTCCAGGATGGGATAATTGCATCCTAAAGACTGGGAATTACCAGTTCAGATTATAGTAGTAATGCATGCACAGATAATGTTTACATTGCAAAAGTGATCGATCAAACATTGGATAGATAATATTCATCCAGGATTGCTGGAGTTCCCAATTTAGAGATTTTAGAAACTGGAAATTTGCTGGGGAGGGAAGCCTGATCAGGTTATCTCATCGTTTGAGAAGAGGTCTTGGTGTACATGGACCTCGTTATGATTTTTAAATGATGAACCTGATGTTGGGATCAAGGCTCAAACTATCCCTTCTATTAAACTCCAAAATACATTTACATAGAGCACAAGCATTTGAGGGGCATACATCTTACATCAGGAAAAAATAAAACTAAGCTATAACCAGCATGGCTTTGAAGAAATACAGATTAAAGGTAATAAAAAGACTCCAAATATTCACATCAAAGCGGGCAACAAAGATGGGAAACTAGTTACCGGTGTTTTTTTCAAGATTGAAGTGTTTTTTCTTTGGATTCCTAGAGCTAGATGGTCGCAAACTCTGCTTCACGACAAAAATGTGGGTGCAGATATTGATGCGAAACACACTAGCTACTGGCAGTGTAGCCACCATTGAAGTGAGTGTCGCACATGTTTTTCCTTTCATAATGGTTGAGCAACGGCCCTTTTACTTTAACAAGTATTTATGTATTCTTTACGGAATTCCTTGCGGTTGAAGTTTGAGACAGATGCTTCAAGGATCTGTAAGCAGGGCCGGATTCTTTAAGGTAATGAAAAGGTGGTAATATTTTGCCCCTGAGAATTGTGTTTTATCTGATAGAATAATACCGGAAACATCCTCTCACTAAATCATGTCCAATTGCAGGGACATTTAATGAGACGGCTAAGGAAGAAGCGAAGGAGAGAAAAGCCAAACTCTCCTTTGCGATGTTTGTGAAAGTGTGTCATCTAGGTACTCCTATTGATACTAGAGGCCTACTTTTGGAAATGTTGCCCCATGGTTGAGTGTACAAAGAAGGTTCTTGAGTAACAAAAACTTTTTGGGCTTTCTTAAACAGCATAGTTATCCCCAGTGAGGGCAAATGTGGAGCATTTCATATATAAAGCAAGTGATGGGGCAGGCCCTGGTTTGAAGCACATAATTTCAAGCAAGAGTTTTTACCAAGGGATACAGTATATGGGATAATATAAATAGATGAATGTGCTATGCCATCTTTTGTTTCATTTGTATTTCTTATTTCCACAAGTATAAATCTGCAATCTAATCCTTCCATATATGTAAGCCTTATTCTCCTCGATACAAAATGAGAATGTGGACTAAATAAGCAGTGCAGACCGTATTATGAACTGCATGAAGAATGTGATTTCGGTTGATGTACCGCACAGGCGTATGCGGCAGCATATGCAGTTCATACGAGGACATTCCTGAACACCTCGTAGACTCTATCTAACAATCAAACAATCCTATTCAAAGCAACAAGTCAACCACAACTAAATCACAAACTAAACATATCGAAAACTCTAAGAAATGCAACATTTTAACTTATTCAATCCTACTTTGAACTCCAATAAATGTAACATCACCAGCTGTCCTCTAAAATAACCCGCACACTACAAGCATGGCCTTAAATTTCAGCGAAATTCGGTCGAATTTCTGTCGAATATCGATATCCAGTCGAAATCGAAATTCGACCGAAATGACTGCAATATGGGGGTGCTAGTACAAAAAATGACCGAAAGGATCGAAATTTCAGTCGAAATTCCACCGAAATTCCATCGAAATTCTGTTTTGGTCGATACCGAAATGGTGACCGAAACTGACATTTAAGGCCTTGACTACAAGCGACTGAGCAGAATTACTACCACACCTACTACTACGCCACAGACGACTTCCTCAGCCATGGCCGCCTCTCGTTGTCGTGGAAGTTCTCAGTTTCGTTGCCGAGGACCTTGTGGTCGGGGTGGCGTGGCCCATGTTCCTATTGCCATCGTCTGGTTACTCGGAGGAGACATGCTTTCAGAAGCATGGATATCCGGCGTCTGCACGTGTTGCTGAGCAGAATGACGCTTCATTTGTTCCGACTACATATGCCCATTTTGATGATCTTGTCTCGAGACTTCGAGAGATGGTGATGATCACCCCTACGACTCCGACTGCAGGTCCATCAGATGCAGTGGCCACTGCCAGAGCATTGTCCAGTTCGTAAGGTATTCCCTATGTACTTACCAGTGGCAGCAGTTCCGATATGACAGCTTGGATTATGGACTCTGGAGCGTCTCATCATATGTGTGGCGATCGGACGCAGTTTACCTCTTACAGGCCTATTCCTCGAGGGAGATCTATTGTCATTGCCAATGGAGTTCGGCTACCCATTGTTGGTCAGAGGGAGATTGTTTTACCCCCGTCTATGCGTCTTCAGAACGTTTTACACGCTCCTGATTTTCAAATGAATCTTTTGTCTATTAGTCAACTTACAAAAGATTTACATTGTCGTGCCATCTTTGATCGCTCTTCTCTTGTGTTTCAGGACATACTAACTGGCAAGATGGTTGGTCATGGCCGTGAGCAGAGAGGATTGTATAAGCTCGACATTCCATCATGTGCTGAATTAGCTTCTATTCCCTCCGGACTTGTTTTGCCTTTCATGTGGCATCTTCGCTTTGGCCACCTTCCTCTTCAGAAGATGATTCATGTTCCCCCGCAGATATCTACTCGTACTGCTTTGGACTGTGAAGCATGTCAAATTGGGAAACACCATCGCTCTTCGTTTCTGAGTCGTCCGAGTCGTCATAGTAGTCGTTCTTTCGAGTTGTTTCATTTCGACATTTCGGGTCCGAGTTATGTTCCTGATCTTCAGGGGCATCATTTTTATATGGTTGTTGTGGATGATTATTCTAGACTCTCTTGGGTATTCTTGTTAAAATATAAGTCTGAAGCAGGTGCTATCATTAAGACTTTTCTTAATGAAGTTAATAATATCTTCTCTGCTAATATCAAATTCATTCGTACTGATAATGCTTTGGAATTTTCCACATTACACTTAGCGGAATTTCTCAGGTCTCTTGGTATAGTTCATCAAACTTCCTGCAATTATACATCGCAGCAAAATGGTGTTGCAGAACGTAAACATCATCACCTTCTTGATGTCACGAGGACTTTGTTGACTCACAGTCAGACACCTCATTCTTTCTGGGGGGATGCGGTTCTCACCGCCTGTTACTTGGTGAATCGCATGCCATCTACTATTCTTGGAGAGAAGAATCCCTTCTTGATTACATTTCCTGAGAAGGAACTATTCTCTCTTACTCCCAGAGTCTTTGGATCGGTGGCCTTTGTCCACAACTTCACTCTTGGACGTGACAAGCTCTCACCTAGAGTTGTCAAGTGTGTCATTGTTGGTTATTCTTGTACCCAAAAAGGGTATGAGATGTTTTGATCCTGTTGGGAGAAAATACTATGTGAGCGCTGATGTTACATTCTTTGAGTCTATTATGTATTTTCTCCTACAGGTGATAGGTTGTCTAATGTTGGTTCTAGAGATGATGTTGTGGTTCCTCCACCTCCATCTTCTCCATGTCATGCCCCTTGTGATGCTCCTTGATCTTCACCACCTCCACCACTACCTCCACCACCTACCAACGAATCCACGTTTTTACCCCATGTTTATACTCGCGGGTCTTCTACTCGCCCCTATGCTCATGCGCCATCCACATCATCCACCATGTCTCAGGTATGTCATGAACATATTATTTCTAATGATGGCACTGGAGATTTGAATAATATATAGGCAAAGTTGATTCCAAGGGAAAATGAGGCTGATGATCGACCTATTGCCCTAAGGAAGCCTCGCCGTCAATGTGCCACGTAACCTCTTGCTGCACATGTTACCCTGGATCATCTTTCAGCGGAATACAAGAAGCTTGTGGTGGGACTATCTGTTGTTACTATCCCACGGACGTACCAGGAGGCGCTTCAGGACAGTAGGTGGCGACTTGCAATGGAAGAAGAGATGGCGGCTCTACGATCACATGGCACCTGGAGCATTGTCTCTGCTCCATCAGGTGTCTCTGAAGTGAGCTGCAAATGGATATTCACAGTTGAGTAGAGAGCAGATGGTAGTGTGGACCACTTTAAAGCAAGGCTTGTGGCTCGGGGGTTCACCCAAACCTATGGGGTGGACTGTCAAGACACCTTCTCTCCAGTAGCAAGACACTCGATACTGCGCATTCTTCTATCTGTTGTCGTTTCACGGGACTGGCCTCTTTACCAGCTTGATGTGAAGAATGCATTTCTCTATGGGGATCTACAGGAGGAAGTATATATGCAACCAAGGTTTGAAAAAATAAAAGGCGGAACGAGGCGGTCTCCTTGGAATCGAGGCGAGGCATAGCCTCGAGGCGGTCGAGGCGTAAGCCTCAGTTTATATAGAAAAATATGTATAAAACTACAATTATATATATCTATATAATTATATGTTCTCTGCCCAATTTATAATAATTTACACTACAAGATATGATGAAATAATAAAGATAAGAACCCCAAAATAGAAGATAGAACAACATCATATACATTTCTACACATTTTCATCCAATCAAAGAGGAATTCATTGACTATAGATATTGTGAAAGAATTAAACATTACATATATGTCTATGAAATATTGTTGTATTTAAAAGTATGGCTAAATATACATCGAAGAAATTTATGTTATGTGTCTAACATATAGTATATGATCGCACGAGAAACCATGAATCATATCCATTTCGAGCAAATCTTTGAAATATTGTTGTAATTAAAAGTTCGATTAAATATATGTCGAAGAAATTTATGTTGTGTCTAATATATAATATAAGGCAACATGAGAAACCATGAACCTTATCCATTTTGTTTTGCTTGATATATTGCAAATCTTGTTAAGTTACAAGTATTGTTTAATTTAATATTTATTAATTCATTCATTAAGAGTGAAATAGCAAGAGTTTGCCAAAATAGTTGAATATATTAATTGTAAATATGAAGTTATGGGCATGAAATAAACATCATATTTAGGCATTCATCTTATATAATTATTATCCTAAATAAACAGATATTTATAAGCTTCTCAAACTACTAAGGAAACCATTAAAATAATAAACAATACTTCAAAAAAAGCAAAAACGCCTCACGAAACGCCTCGACCGCCTCGAGGCGTTCCGCCTCGAGGCTACGCCTCGACCACTCGAGACGCATGCCTCACAGGACTGGTCTGAGGCGTAAGCCTCGAGGCTAAAAGGGACCGCCTCGTGATGCAGCGTGGAATCAGAATATAAGGCTGCATTTATTTAAATTTTTATCCGTTAATTTTATTTACGTTTATTTGAGTCGTCGTAATTTTAATTAAATAAATGGGATCATCTGTGATCTCAATTAGTTAGAGATTTGAATTTCAAATTAGTCGGTTAGTCAGTTAGAGTCAAATTAGGATAATTAGTTAGAATTTGAATTAGTTGCTATTTTTGTAACCCCATCCCTCCTATATAAAGGGATGATAGACTACCTATTTCACGTTCTTCTTCTCCAAGTCTCACGCAACGGGCGCGCCTTCTCCTCTTCTCCCCTCCAATTTCTTCTCCCGCCAATAATCCACCGTTCAAATCAAATTTTATCGCCGCCGAATTTTTCAATCCGCATCATTTGCTATCAGAGCATGGCCTATAGATCGTCCTCACGATCTGATGATCCGTCCGGACGTTCGCACCGACATGCATCGAGGGACCATCGTTTATCCGAACAAAAACGACGATCCATCGACGCCTACAACAAGGAGACGGAGCGCATGTTACGTGAATTCCAAACCACATTCCACTCCGAGTTTCGAGCTCGTATGGCTAACTTCGAGGCCTTACGCACCACCAAAGCGAAGGCTTCAGCGACACCAATCACCGACACCGAACTTGAAGACGAAAATCTCGCCATCAACGAAGAACCGGCCGCTGTCCAGGCCATTTCGGAAGAAAAAAAGGTCAACCCGAGGGTTGTCCAGGTAATTTCATATTCACAAAATCCCCCGAACCCGACCCACACTCCATCCGCCCTTGCGCGGACCCCACCCACCACCCTCGCCGCACCTACGGCCTTGGTCATGCCCCCAGTACTGTCGGTGCCTCCCGCAGCTCCAACACCCAACCCAGCCCCATCCACAACATCCCCGACCCCACCGCAGCCCAGTCGTGTCGTCCCCGCACCCTTGAGTCCCCTGCTCACAGTCCCTGCAACTCCAACCCAGCCCCCAGCCCCGCCACCTTTTAACATGGGGGAATGAAACCCTAAAAGGGGTTGAGGAGCTCCCTCCCGTCGAATCCCCTCAAATGAGGGAAGAGATACTTCGGATAAATTGCAAAAAGGTCCCCCCAGACAAGAGTTTTTGTTTAAAGGGCCAAGTGAAGGTTAAACTATGTTATATAGGCATTGTAAGTGAAGGGGTACGAAAATTGCAGAGATGCCCTCCAATTGAAAAAAATTACAAACGTAATGTTGAAAAGGATCTAATGGAAGGGATTGCAAGCTACAAGTTCAAAGACGAAATCTCCGACGACACATCTAGATCAAGCAATTCGTCGGGAGATGAATTTTAAAAGAGAAGGAGAGTTGATGCAGCGTAGAATCAGAATATAGGGCTGCATTTATTTAAATTTTTATCCGTTAATTTTATTTACGTTTATTTGAGTCGTCCTAATTTTAATTAAATAAACGGGATCGTCTGTGATCTCAATATTAGTTAGAGATTTGAATTTCAAATTAGTCGGTTAGTCAGTTAGAGTCAAATTAGGATAATTAGTTAGAATTTGAATTAGTTGCGACTTTTGTAACCTCATCCCTCCTATATAAAGGGATGATAGACTACCTATGTAATCAGTTCAAGTTAATGAAAAATTGAGATTTTATCTCCCTCTCTCTGATTTCTCTCCTCTCTCAACGTGGTCTTCACGTTCTTCTCCAAGTCTCGCGCAACAGGCGTGCCTTCTCGTATTCTCCCCTCCAATTTCTTCTCCCACCAATAATCCATCGTTCAAATCAAATTTTATCGCCGCCGAATTTTTCAGTCTGCATCACCTCGCCTCGAGGTGTACGCCTCGACCGCCTCGAGGCTAGCCTTTTCAAACCATGTATGCAACAACCACCAGGATTTGCTACTGAGGGGGAGTCTCAAAAGGTGTGCAGACTTCATAAGGCGATTTATGGCCTGAAGCAGAGCCTGAGAGCCTGGTATCAAAATCGGAGTTGATAGAGCAACAGGGGTTTGTGCGGTCTACTGCAAACCACTCATTATTTGTTCAGAAAACACAGAGAGGTATTGTGGCTATTCTTGTTTATGTTGATGATATTATCATTACAGGAGATGATGAGTAGGCATTCATACTGCCAAGGAGTTCCTAGGTCAACAGTTTGTGACTAAGGATCTTGGCAATCTTCGTTACTTCCTTAGGTTGGAGTTTGCCAGGAACCAGCGTGGCTCTGTAATGACTCAGAGAAAGTTTGTTATGGACCTTCTCTCTGAGACATGTATGATAGGATGCAAACCTGCTACTACTCCTATGGATGCAAGCATAAGATTGTATGATGAGGACACTGGAGAAGTTAACAGGAGGAGATACAGAGAGCTTGTTGGGAAGCTCTTATACGCCACCATCACTAGGTCGGATATTGCTTTTGCAGTAATCAAAGTCAGTCGGTTCATGGAGAAGCCCAGGAATGTGCATGTGGATGCCGTCCATATGATCTTGAGGTATTTGAAGATTTCACCTGGTTCAGGCCTTATATTCATTAGGGATACATCTCTTGAGGTGACAGCATGTGCAGATGCAGATTATGCCGGTTGTCCCAAGGACAGAAAGTCCACTTCTGCTTTCGCTATTTTTGTAGGCAGCTCACTTGTTTCATGGAAAAGCAAGAAGCAGGCAGTGGTGGCCAGATCTAGTGCAGAATCTGAATACAGGGCCATGGCACAAGGATGTGCACAGATGATGTGGGTTAGATCGGTATTGACCGACCTTACTATTGAGGTTTCTCTTCCTATGAAGCTTTTATGTGATAATCAAGCAGCTTTATTTATTGCCAATAACCCTGCTTTTCATGAGCGGACAAAGCATATCGAGGTGGATTGTCATTACACTAGAGACATGATCCAGAAAGGTCTTATATCCACCTCTCATGTTTCCACAGGAGATCAGACGGCTGACATCTTCACCAAGGCCATGGCTAGAGGTCCATTTCAGAGGTGTTGTTCCAAGCTGAGCATGATTAATATTTATGCTCCAGCTTGAGGGGGAGTGTTGAGATAATTACAGTATCACTTTTAAATTTGATTGGGATCTCTTCTGTAACTCATTTTTATTCCAACAGTTTTGGGCTTTGCTCCCAAAACACCGCACCCTTAGCCCACGTTTGGTACATTCGTGAAACACGGGGTTGTTTGGTACATTCGTGAAACACGGGGTTGTTGGCTATATCGCGTCTGAGTTACATAATGCTGATGGGAGTGACATGAAGATATGTATGGATGGAATCCATAATGGTTCTGCTGTTAAAACCCCAAAAAAAAATGTTGCATCACAATCCATCCAGTTTTTTTTTCAAGGAAAAAGATCATCCGGTTATATTTCAAACTCCAATAAATGTAATATCATAAGTTACCCTCCAATTTAAAATATCCATATAACAAACAAACAAGTCCGTTAACGTTATCCACCAAGATAATCTACAGTAAAGTAGGATTTCCCACAGGAGGATGTCGTTGTTTAGAAATGCACGAGCCTGACACTACTGTACAATCTCAGCATGTTTTAACACATACTAATTAGTCAAGCCATCAATAAGATGCTAAAATCTCAACAACAGCGACCACATCGGCCAATTCAGGTTTAACAAAGTGATCTTCACATATAAAGCCAAAAAACATATTTTGAAGGTTACAAGTAAATCTTACTGTTATTTTTGGCGAAACTCTGGTCCAAGCTTCAGATGATTTATCATATGGAGTAGCCAAAAACAATGCAGGCTCTATATTGTGAGGGTTTTCTTCATAAGATTTTCTGCTTAGATTGAAATGCTCCTGCAAATTTAAAAAATACATATTAAAAACAAAAGAATAAAAAATCATCAGTAAATTTATAAGTGATTTTACATTAATTTCTTTAACATCATTCAAGCCAAAATCATTGTTGATGTCAACTATCAGCGGAGAGAAGGTCCAATCATTGTTTGAAAGCAGTTGTAAAAACCTGCAAGAAATAGCTCCATGTAATCACATACAAAAATTCATGTTTATATGACTGGCCCAGGTGTAAAGATAAATGCCTGGAGTATATAAATGAGAGAAAATTAGACATGACACAAAAATCATCTTCTAAACGGATAAAAACATTTCTTTACACCTTAACCAAAATTTACTGAAGATTGTCAGAAAAACTGACTCTGGAAGATACCAAAATGATCAATTATTCACGCACTATTCAACATTACTAAATCACAAAATAGTTCGCCTCAAACCACCATATACTGATCAAATGCCTAGTCCAATGCATGCAAGATCTCATGTTTGAGTATTCAATTTTACCAGTACCACAAAGTATTCCTGATGCAAATTGAATGCCAAGGGGCCTACTGAAAAACCTATTGGGTTGACTCCATACAAACGGGAGAAAAATCAGAAATTCACAATTAAGAAAAGATCAAATTGGGTATCACGTCAAAGGTTAACAAAATATTATACAGCAGAATATATATAGCAGCAGAACAAAATTGACGAAAGTTTATGAATTCAATAAACTGTTGCGGCAAAAATAATGAATAAAAAATAAGAAATTATTGCAAAAAAGGAAATTATGCAGATAGCAGTGCAAGAAAGCAAATGTAACTATAAGTACCAGTAGGAAAGCGACTACCTTAAAAAACCTGTAATTCTGGAGCACGGAGAATTAAAAGGGAAAGGACTTAGAAAGATGTAGGCAACAAGTAACTCGATAGCTTCTTCAGGAAGGCAGGAAGAAAATAGATGTGATGTAACCCAGCGTTTTGCAAGCCTCCACCAAGGAGAAAACCAATTAGAGACTGCAAAAGATAAGAGACCACCAAGCTGTGACGATATAGAGAACTCACCGTACAACAGACGCATATATAGGATAACGTCCATTTAGGCCATTAACCATACTTGAATGCTGACTGCGGAAAAAAAGTTCCTTGTCGGAAGATGACAACCCTTTTACTTTACCATTTACAACTACATAAGCTCAACCTATTAGATATTGCGTCGAGGTTTATATAAATGCAAAATCCAAACTTAGAAAAAAACATGAATTGAACCTGGATTCTTCAACAAATTTAGTGCCCTCTCATGCAAAATTCTGAGGCGAAAGGCATAGCCATGCATTAGGACATCCACCTCATTCTCAGATGCAGTACAGAATATGCCCCAGCGGCTTTGGAGACTGAAACAGGACCAAAATTGGATACTGAACAATGTACACTCAGGTAGCGAGAGAAGATGCATTCCAATTCTTGAGTCGTTCAAAAGATGATGCATTATGTCATAACCAACCTGTCTCCAATTTTCAGAAGGAATGCAGATTTTGTTTTCTCCATTGCTATTTCATCCATAGGCCACTTTCCTGAGCCCTCTAACTAGATAAATGCCAAAAATCAAGAAAGCATGCAAGTCATTGTCAACTACAATACTGCAAAGTTTCAAGAGATCTTACCTGAATTATAACCTCAAGTGGTTGTATACAAGTGACTACAAAGTTGGGAAGTATCCGATTGCCAACTTTATCATGAGCTAGGGGATGTGGTTCGGGAGGAAAAACAGACATATTCCGAAAAGCTGATAATGCCGCAATAAAAGATTCTTAATAATAAATCAGAATTATAAAATACACCAATTTCATGTAAATTGAAACAGAAAAGTCAAAAAGATAATTTAGATGTAACAGAAAATATTAATGTTTCCAAAAGATAAAAAAGGTACCTGGATCTACAGGCTGCACGCCAGATATTCTTAACGGAATATCCTCCACAAGGCGCAATCTTTTTGAAAGCACTTCAAATGCCGCAAGCAAACCAGAAGAATATATAGTTGGATCTAGGTTTTCAGTAAACAGTAACCATTTATGGTATGGCTTTGAACTATTCTCAAACTTTAAAAGAACAATTCTCGAACTTTAAATCAGATTTTTATTTAATATTGTAAATGGGGCTTAAAAAGCATTTATCACCTTTAGAGCCATGATGCAAGGAAAAATCTAGCTGATCCGCAATGTATATAACATCTTTCTCTGACAGTTTAAGGTGTCGTGAAAGAATATGAGCAGCGATCATTTTAATAATAAGATGCCGCTCAGAAACTTCGCAATTCCAAACTGTTCCATAGAAAGAAAAATAATTAGTGACATTGTTTATTCTTCATTTTCTAAAGAACATAACTAGGAAATTTAAATATGTTTAGACAATAAACAATTGCCTGTGCTTTCAGCAATAGTTCCATCCTTAAATCTACGAAGCTCGGCTTTTTCTCCCCAAAAGTTTCTGAATTTAGCTGCCTGAAACCAGTACACTACCTTAGTCACTGTTAGAAAATAGGAAGCGGAAGCGGAATCAGAAATAAAGATAAAGAACTTGAAGAACACAAGGAATTTTACGTGGAACCCTACTCCCTAAGGAGCGGGATGAAACAACGGGAGAAGCACTCAAAGGGGCATATGTTTCATTGCTTTTTCTCTCAATGGATACAAGTGGTCTAGGGCTCCTTATATAGCCTCCACAGAGCCTCCAAGTCCCACCACTGGTAGATGTGTGGGACTAAACATATGGATGGGGTAAATGGATCCTGGAGAGATCCATTTACCCTCCAACAACTCATATAGCGCACAACCAAATACTCCAACACTTCCCCTCAAGATGGAGCATGCAATGCTCAGTTTGGACAAATAGAAAGAAACTCAACTCACAATACATGACACTACAGACAATATCAACTCAACGCGCACAACTGTCGGATGTTGTCGAGGATGTTGCTTCTCATGTCGTGCAGGTGAAGAGGACGAATAGGCTGGAGTGTGAGTCAAACTAAGAACTCGGAATCTGACCATTGAGTCTGAAACTGCGCATGTAGTCTCCTCGTCAAAGAACTGTGTCCCTCTCATCTGGCTCAGAGAATGATACTCTACTCTGGAGTACCTATGATACCACATGAAAACCCTTGCACACATGGCATAGGAAATGGTCCTCTGCTCTGGAGTCCATATGGCTCACATGAAAACTCTGGCCTGACAACACAAGAATAATGATGGGCACCACGAAACTGAAGATTGCATACATGTGCGTCTTGAACTACAGACTCGGAAACTGACGTCGAGTCTGAACAACTGATCATCTGTAGAGTCTGGAAAATCTGAAGGACCTCTGGAATCTCTGAATCTGGAGAACCTGGAAAATCTAACAATCTGGCCTGTGACTCTACATATACTCCCCCTTTCTCCCATACTTGTCAGAAAACATGGAAATCGACCAAGTTAGGAGAAGATGAAAAAATACATAAATATGGGGAGAAAATAAAACGTCACAAAAGCTGATTTCAAAAAAAATCCTTCTTCTTTTTTTTTGAATTTTTTAAGTCGTTTCGATCATCATTTTTTTACGGCTTTTCATTTTTTTTGAAATTGCATACGGTTTTTTTTTGTACGCGACTTTTTCTCTCTCTAGCAAAATAAATTTCGCCCGATTGGGCCCAAAGATTCTCAATCCAATTGGGCTTTACAATAATTTTTTTAAACATGCCATCAGCCCTCTAGGGCCCCTGTTCGCCGCCCATCATTAGGGTTCCCACTTGGAATCCCGCGCCGTCGTAGCCCTTGAAAAGGAGATGGAGAGGACTGTCGCCCCTCTGATGGGGCACGTGCTGCCAAAGATTGCTAACGGCCCGCCTAGATACATCGAGCAGCAGCGCCGCCAAGTGCAGCCGCCACAAGGGTAGCGGCATCCAGTGTTCATGAAATCGACCGCGCAGGCCGCATATGCGGGTGCGGCATGCAGAACGGACCGATTACATTAATCACTGCAATATGCGCCCTTCCCGCATATGCGCCCCGTATATTCCCCGCATATCCCGCATATGCCCCGCATACTGCTCCAGCAGCTTCAACTTTTCAATCTTCTCATTCAGGTCTTTAATTCCGTAACTCTGCCTCTTCCTTCATTCTATTGTAAGAATATGACATGCATTTTGTATACAATTGCAATGTATCATACCATTATGTATATGCAATGTTTTACGTTTTCCTCATGTATTGTTTTCACAAGTATATGTAATATATTATTGAATATTTTTATAAATGCGGATTTAGGTTTTACTCATGTAGTGAATGTATGTGTATTGAAGTTTTGTTACCACGAATCATCTAATATGTAAAGTTTTTATGGTAAATATTTTTTGTGATTAAATACGAGGCAATTAAAAGCATATAAACACCCATCTAACATGAACTGTTTTTCTTAATTCTTCTTTAACTCCACTTAGATACATAAATTCAGTGGTAATGTTATTCATAGATATTTATTTATTTTTAAATTAAAAATTGGAAAACCGCGTAGAACCGCATATACCCCGCATATGCCCCCGCATACTGCTTATTCAGTATTCGATGACATGTCCGAACGCATACGCATACCGCTTTCCTGAACCTTGGCGGCATCAACTGGGGGCGCGAAGGATGCCTGGCACCGCGCGGGATCGCCGCCAGGATGATGCGGCGGGAAGAGAGGGCGCAGGTGTGCGCGACCTCCGCCTGGGCGATGCGGCAAGGAGGAGAAGCGTCGCCCGGAGATGTTGATGAAGGAGGCGACGCTTTAGGGCTAGCCGCCGGTGCCGCCTGCGCTATGGTGCGATGAGGAGAGGGAGCCATGAACTGTTGCACCGCCTGGAACCCAAAGGCTTCGAGATCGAAAGGATAGGGATGGCGGATGTGTTCGCCAGTGCGCGTGCCGCCTGGACAACGGCTGGAGTATCGCGCATCGCCTGAAGGTAATCTGGAGTATCGTGCATCGCATAGCGCGCATCGCCTGAGGAGGAACAGCACCAGGAGGGCGCCGTCTGCGTGTTGGGTTTGATTGTTGGCGAGGAAGGGACTTGGATGGGATCTTCTCTCTGTTCTGCATGTTTTCTCTGTTACGCATCTGTTGCACATCTGTTGTGCATCGAATCTTGCAGAGGGCATGGAAATACGCCGCCAAAGGAATTACAGCAACCAGAACTCCAGAAATTAGGGTTTCAATAGAAACCCTAGAACTTACAAAACTTGAATCAATAAGAACAATCGATAATCGAATCTCGAATAAAAATTAATAAAAATAATTCCTCGAGAATCGAACCCGCTCTGATACCATGTTAGAAAATAGGAAGCGGAAGCGGAATCAGAAATAAAGATAAAGAACTTGAACACAAGGAATTTTACGTGGAACCCTACTCCTTAAGGAGCGGGATGAAACCACGGGAGAAGCCCTCAAAGGGGCATATGCTTCATTGCTTTTTCTCTCAATGGATACAGGAGGTCTGGGGCACCTTATATAGCCTCCACAGAGCCTCCAAGTCCCACCACTGGTAGATGTGAGACTAAAGATATGGATGGGGTAAATGGATCCTGGAGAGATCCATTTACCCTCCTACAACTCATATGGCGCACAACCAAATACTCCAACAGTCACTAGTAACAAAAATTGCTTTTCTCGAGCGTAAATGTTGAGATTTTTGCAGCAGCAACCATAGGAATGGAAGAGTATCCGTACAGAGCCTACTAGATCATGTCGATGATCCATATAGATTTTTTTAAAGACAAAGGATGACCATGTGCGGTACATGGTCCTCCAAAAACGGATCCAATAGTTGATGGATCTGCATCATTACCACAACACTCTTGATTTAGTAAGAGCGAGAGTTAGATGTGCTTGTCAATAGGGCAAGGTAGTGCATCAATCTCTTCCTGCTTGGGAAAGTCCTTCCCGATTGAGGGACGTGATAGCCAAAAGCTATTCGGATGAGG
Source organism: Ottelia alismoides (assembly GCA_037367405.1). Classification (NCBI taxonomy): domain Eukaryota; kingdom Viridiplantae; phylum Streptophyta; class Magnoliopsida; order Alismatales; family Hydrocharitaceae; genus Ottelia; species Ottelia alismoides. The sequence goes on from JAZKJV010007393.1 coordinate 791,394, forward strand.
GATAAGGAATAAAGAGGGATTATTGAGGTTTATGCCTCATTTGTGTTCGGTTGGTTTAACAATACTATAGAAATAATGGATGACGTAATGATGATGTGATCACTTTATCCTACTTATTATGAGATAACATCCTCTTACCAAGGGATAAGGGGATCTAATCCCGCATCCAAACAGTCAACGGCCAACATCTAAATAGAAAAAATCAAATACAGCTCTGTGTACAATACCAATACTCAAAATCTGATTTCTTCGCACCTAGGTTTGTGAAAAACCCTTAAGATGGCACGTTAAAATGCCAAAAGCACATCTTTGGGAATGGGAGATCAAGAATATTAGGCTCATGGCAGTCAACAAATTAAGAAATAACAGTTTTCACATTAAAATAATTGTGCAAAGTTTTGCGCATGGGCATGCTACCAGCGATGCCGTCTAACAGTGCTAAAGTAGAAATAAAATGGACAACATTCTACAGTGATACAGAAACATATACCTCCTCTTTATTCTCTGCATTAGGCCCAACATCTACCATTCGAAAACCCTTCTCACATGAACTAATTGATATACCAACACGCAGTGGATCTTGAAGAAACCTTGAAAACCCCTGCAAAAAGTGCAATTAAAGCAAGAAATTAAACATGTAAGTACTAATATGAGAGTAATTGGTTACAAAAACTTACATCCTTTACATCCCATTCTGTAGGTGTATTTCTCCAAGTCACACGGACCAAACTAGCTCTATCATTCAAAGCTTGTTGCAAAAGCAATTGCACCTTGGATTCACACATTCTCCAGCATTCATCATCCAGACAAAATTGCGATGGAAGAATCTTGCTACCTTTTTCAATATTGATTCTGCATAAGAAAGTTTGGTGTAAAAACTTAGCAAAGAATAACGCTAACGAAAATGGAAAATGTAAGGAGGAGTCAAGGTAAAGTCTGCATTATATGACTACATGGGGTCTGATGAATCTTCTACCTTGTATCCAGTCCTCAATAACACCTCCAAGTAATTCCAGACCCATCTTGCTCCTAATTTCTCATCAATTTTAATATTTTTTCTTGGTAAGACTGATATTGTAATACTACCACACCTAACCACAGCATCAAAATGTCCCATTATATTGTCACTGCTCCTTAAAATGGCCATGGACAATAACATGTTTCCTCGGATAATTTAGTTCTTTCAAGATTATTTTACACAGGGATATTTTCCGATATGATGGAATATCATTTTGAACAGGATAGCCGTCATCGATTTCTAAATACTTCAGAAGAATGTACAAATGACCTGCATAAAATATGCATTTTCAGTCAAGGAATATATTTTTTTTGAAAGAAATAAGGGCCTCCACAGTTCAAGGAATATATTGTGAACAGGCATGCTTTTGCTCATAAAAGAAATGATAATCCCATAAAAGTGAGACAAGATCTGAAATAATAACCCCATATCCATAAAAGTGAGAAAATATCTTATATACAATTACAAGGAAGCGGCTAACAAGCTACCTGTAGAGAGATATCTTATCTTGTCCTAGTATATGTAATTTATTTTCATTTCATCTATATTATGTATTGCCCAAAAGACTTCTCCTCGCTATATAAGAGAATCCTAGGGCCACGTGAATAATCCAATTGATCATTATTCTTCCACATGGTATCAGAACAGTCGTCTTAGATAGGAGTTCTGATGCCACAACATCCAAACCCCACCCGCCAGACCATCTTTCGTGCCGCCGCCGAGGGCTTCTCCCAACCTTCCTCAGGCATTGCCAGACCTTCCTTGGGCCTGGTGCCGTCCTGTGGGAATCCCAGCCGCCTCCAGCGGCAGTCTCCGACAGCGGTCTCGGGGGCACATACGCGGTCTCCTCGGTGCTATCTAGCAGCAGCGGCATCATCAACCCCTTAGGGCTCCTCCAGCGACTTGTTAGCCATATCCTCACCATCATTTAGTAGCAGGATCAAGCCCTAGGGGCCAACGCACATCCCCATTTGAGGCCAGCAGCCCACTGCAGACGACCAGCGGCACTGCACCATTGTTGTGTGCGGATTTTTGACTTTACAGCACGTTCCAGTGCCTGCAGTAGTCTGATTTTGAGGTTACCGAAGTAAAATAGACCATAAACTATCATTCTTTGCCCGAGAGCACCATTGCGGTTGATGGGAATGGTTGTGGCATAAGTCTGCACACACAACCGCTCTCCCATATGATTTTGTACACTTTCAGACTAGTCTACAGCCCTGGTTGGTTCCGTTTTCGGTCTCGTTATCGTCATGTCAGAGATCAAGGGTGACATCTTCTCCTCGTCCAGTGCTTTCTAAGACACGGCGCTCATCGTGAGGATGGATGCGTACAAACCTGTCTGGCTCTCTGGGACTCACCCCGAAGAAAGCAAATGATATTTTACATCAGCCCCATCATATTCCCAGCCAGTGCTACTATGCATACCGAGGTTTGAAAAATCGGACCGGACCAACCGATTCGACCGATCGAACCGGGAACCGACCAATTTTCGGTCAGTTCAGCCGGTCCAAACATCTAAATTGAAAAAATGCATAAAAGAACAAAATCGGGTTCGAACAAAAAGTTTGGTCTGGTTGAACCGGATAGGACCGGACAATTGAGCCGTTTACATAAGTTTCTACCACTTCCTGTATCCGCATTCTGCACTTTTCCACCGATCAAAATCCCTAAAAACCTTGTACTCTGCTTCACAAACCAGTGCCATCCCAACGCCGTTTGTATCTCCTCTCCAGCGACAATCCCCCCCTTCCCCTGTCGCAGCGTAACCCCTTCTCCCATGACCAATTTGTCATCTCCCCACGACGGTGGAGCCTGGTGCAATAGGCGTTTGAGATACTTGGATCTCTACAGGAGGGCTGTCCTTTAATATGAAGTAAAGCCACCTTTCTTATAGTCCTCATATGATAATGTTTACATTATAATTTTCAAAAATGGTATATTTTTATTTTGTTATATTTATAGTTTTGTATTTTTAGTATGGTAGTTTTCAATGACAATTAGGCATAAAATAGCGTGCTGTAGTTATCACTCTACAAAAATGTTGCTTTATAGATACTTGAATGATATATGTATAAATGTATGATCAGAAGTTATATATATTATATCCAGTAAAACGATCCCATCCTGTTCGACCAATAAATTATGGCCGGTTCGATTTTTCTCGATTTATACATCGCTGGTTCGATCGGTTCGAACCGATGGCTGGGCCTGATTAGACCAAAATCGATGATCTGCCAGTTCAATGTCCAGTCCGATTTTTTAAACCTTACCCATTGCCTTCCGAAAGAGGAGGCGTACGTGTTCCACGTATCCTCTCGCTACTTAGGTCTATTTGGGGCATCTTTCCATTTCAGATGATTTAAGTATGTTTATCATGGGCTTGTCAGCTGTAGCGATCCTACGGCCATTATAGAAGGCTATGTGAGATAGTCAGTAGCATCTTGCTATGGAGGAGGGGATGGTCGCGCTAAAGTCGTGTGGCATTTAGAGCTTGGTAATTAACCCAACGGGGGCTTCTGTGGTTGGATACATATGGATATTTACAGTGAAGCAACGTATAGATGGAAGCATTAATCGTTACAAGGCTAAGCTTGTGGCTCGTAGGTTCATCCATACTTATGGGATGGACAGTCAGGAGACATTCTCTCATTTGATGAGCCATTCCACCCTTCGGATCTTTCTATCCATTGCAGTGGTACAGGAATGCTCCTTGCTCTAGCTTGATGTGAGAAATATATTTCTATATGGTGATCTGCATGATGAAGTTTACATGCAGCAACTGCCTAGGTTTTTTTACTGGGGGGGGTGTAAGAAGGTTTGCAGACTTCATAAGGCTATCTATATCAATGGCCTTAAGCAGAGTCTGGGAGCATGGTTCCAGAAGCTCTTGAATTTGATAGAGCAGCAGGGCTTCACAAAATCGATTGTAGATCATTCACTGTTTGTTCAGAGGATTCAAAGAGGTATAGTTGTTATACTGGTCTATGTTGATGATATCATTGTTATGGGAGATGATGTGCAGGGCATTAGTGTAGCTAAGGAGCTCCTTAAATAGCAGTTTCTTACCAAGGACCTTTGTAATTTACGATCCTTCCTCAGGGTTGAGTTTCCCAATAACCAGTGGGGTCTTGTGATGTCCCGAAGGAAATAAATTACTTATCTCCTACAGAGACTAGCATGGCAGACTGTAGACCTGCCACTACTCCCATGGACCTCAGCATGAAGATATACGGTGATGATATAGAGGAGGTTGATAACAAAAGATACAAGGAACTTGTAGGGAAGCTCCTCTATGTAACCATTACATGACTAGACATCTCCTTTGCCTTGAGCAAGATTAGCCAGTCTACAAGGCAGCCGAGACAGCCACATATGGGTGTAGTTTATAATGATTCTGAGATATATGAAGACATCTCTATGTACAGGAATTGCTCTTTAGCATATGGACATCTCTCACCATTACAGCAAGTGCAGAGATGCTTATGCAGTATGTCCCAAAGACAGAGAATCTACCTCAGGACTTGCTGTGTTCATAGGGAGCTCTTTGGTGTCATGGAAGAGCAAGAAGCAGAATGTGGTTGTTGATCTAATGCAAAATCAAAGTACAAAGTCATGGGGCATGGGAACACTGAGATGATGTGGGTCAGATCCGTTCTGCCTGACCTAGCTATTGATGTGTCACTTCCCATGCATCTACAATGCGACAACTAGGTTGCTCTTTTCATTACCAATAATCCAGCCTTCCATGAAAGGACCAAGCACATCGATTTAGATTATCATTATACACATGACATGATTCAGAAGGGCTTTATCTCTACTTTCCACATCAACTCAAGGGAGCAGACAACAGATGTTTTCACCAAGGCTCTAGTCAGAGGGCCATTTTAGACTTGTTATCCCAAGTTGGGCATGATTAACATCTATACTCCATCTTGAGGGTAGTGTTGAGAGATATTTTATCGTGTCCTAATTTATGTAATTTATTTTCTTTCCATCCATATTATGTAATTTACCCAACAAGACTTCTCCTCGCTATATAAAAGAATTCTAGGGCCACATGAATAATTCAATCGGTCATTATTCTTCCACACCATCTTATATATGTGATGACAGAGCAGCTCAGATTTTGTCTAGGCCTCAAAAGATATGTTAAGCACGCATGTATATCTTGTTCGGTGAAAAAGCTAATAGCAATCCCATCAGTTTGCAAAAAATGGTATTTGGAAAATCCCGGCTGTAAAGCACGTTAACCAAGCAAAAACTAACGATCATTAGGAAAGCAATAATTTAATTGACATCAGAAAGGACAACGATACCTAATAAAATAATCAAATCTGGCAGAGAAGTCAACCTTCGTCATGAAAACTTCTTCGAACAGACCATCTTTAGATCCCCTGATGCAATTAAGAGTCCAACTAGCTTCTTGCCGAAGCTGAATTGCACTTGTCAGAAACATTAAAACTTCAGGATGCAGAAGAAAGGGAGAGTACCTCATCAAAGGCAGATCTTGTCATCCGAAAAGCTAAATTTACGTGGCCAGATTTATCACATAGAACAACACTGAATATCTTGCGATATTTCGCTATTTCCTACGGAGAACAGAAGGAAATTTAGAAGGCAATCATGAAGTTTAATGCCATAGAATATTATCTAGGAGAAATGCACAACGCTGACAATTATAAAATAATCCATACAATATTTGTACTAGAAATTTTCTGAACATGGAAAGTTAAGAAGCAATATAGAAAGTTCATCGGTGCTTTAATAAAGTAAGTAGAGCCTACCTCGCTGGAAACGTAATGCTGGCCTGGAAACTGAAACAAAATTCCTTTCTCTGACATTCTAGAAGTGGCTGAAAAAGACATGGAACAAATTTTAATTGATTAAACTAATGTATGCTCATAGTACAGAATGAATGACCATCATAATAAGAAAGCATGATGTTGACGATGAGGTATTAACTGTGTTAATGGATACTTCCAGGACCAATACAACTACTGGTAGTCTGTAGTAGGTGAAATTTTACTCGATCTTGGTCGTCTATAGGAAACTCCCTGCAGTCACTCCAGCTGGTCGCTTTGCTTGTAGGGAATTGTCGGTACATATGGAAGGTTCATTCTCCTATTAAGATCAAGATCTTGTTGTGGCGGCTCGGGAGGAAGAGACAGGTCACTAAGGTCCCTCTAGGCAACTATGAAGATATTAGTTGTGGGGCAGGAAGAAATGGAGCATATGTTCTTCCACTAACTCGAGGAAGGTTTGGGGAAGACTAGCTTCCCATAGTTGGATATAGCCTCTTTGAGAACATATCAGTGCTCTTTCATATAAACATGAGCGGTACCTCTGGAGCAGTCTTTCCAAGACTGGCGATGAATGATGTTGTCTATAGGTCGGATCTCGGCCATATGTTGAAGACGTCCTGCAGTCCGTTTCATTTCTATTATTCCTAATTGTAGCTCAAGATATCATGTTTACTTCTTTATACTCAATGAGAAACTTCGCACATATGGAAATCTATAAGGTACTACCACAACTTTTAAGAATACTTTTCCAAATAGCTACTATTGAGAGTGTGTTATCTTTTTGTTCATTGTGAATCACACACCAGTACTTTTCCACACCTTTCTCTCTTGCATGTGTGGGAGAGATGCACAGGATAGAAAGTCTGCTGAAAGCCAGTAGTCTGAAACCTGACTCTTTAAATAAACAAGGATTCTAAATGCTTAATGAACATTGCATTGCTCTTATTAGAAGGACGTCCACTTATGTTAGCAAAATGCTAATAATTTCCATTTCAAATAGGTTGTCAGAGATGAACATGAGAAATCCGCTCATAAAGAGAAGCCAAAAAGCTATCCTAGTAGAAACAAGTAATAAAATTTTGGATAATTACAGAGAAATGTAGAAATTTGGGGAAAAGTGCTTTTTGACCATCCGTACCCATATATGAATTGGAACTTTAATTTTGGAGATGAATTTAGTGATTGTTTTGAATATAAATGTTCTAAACTTGAAGGAAAGGACTGCGGTTATGATTGTGCGATAATAATCATCTGAAGATTGTGGTTAATTATGTCCATTTGGACTTGGCAATAATTGTTGATTCACATCAACTTTACATGTATGCAAAATGGTAAGTATATCTGTAACCATATTTACCGTTTCAACTTAGCTTTACGTTAGAAGCTATTCAGCAATATACCTGCACTTCACAGCACCTCGCAGCAATGTAATTTTATTGCTAGCTGTTAATTTAAAGAAAAAGTATTTAAACTGCCTCTTTTTGAATTTTTTTTGTAGCATTTTACTGTAACACTTAGTGGAGAGGGATTAACGCAGATTGATAAGAGCAATATGTGTTTCAAATTTCTTGAAAAACAGACATTCTTAACCATCCCATCTGGAACGGGTCAATTTTATCAATTATGAGACTGTCAAAATTTAATAGGCTTGGTGGATGAGATAAGAGTCTCGAATTGAGTTGAATTTTGAATAAGTACATATTTATACTAGGTGATCAAAATTCCCCCAATTGTTATATAAAAATACCATAAAAGTTTAAAAAAATAGAGAAGCTAACTTAGCTCTCCCAGGAGATAGCCCCACTATATCCCATTATAATAGATAAAATAAGAATGAAATAATATAAATTTAAAAAATAAGAGAGAACAAAGTATAGAAAAATATGTATCCACGGAGGGTTCACTATTTACCTTCCTCAAAAGCAGTTAGTTTTTCATGAATATGTTAAGAATCTAACATTTTGGATGGAATCCTTAATGGTGAGTGATATTTAGTATTAAAATAGATTCGATCGATATGCTTTGAATCAAAAAAGGGCAACACTCAGGAGGTGTCCGTCCTATAATATATTATATTATTAAAAAGGTACAGTTACAAAAGCTATGTCTCGCTAAGCGATCTGGTAAGATAAACCGCATTGTCTACATAAAATATGTCCCTACTGATTACGTGACAGCCAAATCGTCCAGATCATGGCAATCGGGTGCAGAAGCTCTGGCATGGCCCTGAACTGGCTAGCAATCAGAGAGGTTTTTTTATGATAATCTGTTCCGCCAATCAGAGAGGCATGGGCCTGACTGGCTAGCAATCAGAGAGGTTTTTTATGATAATCAGAGAGGTTTAAAATCCGGCGTAAGGTATTATACAAATAGATGTGCATTTTGGTTATCCATTCATTTGGTGAACGGTCTATAACCTATTGTGAGGTGTGCTAGTACAACCTCATGTGCAATTTACTTTTTTTGAAAGAAAAAAGGACCTCCATTGTATAGGTGATGTGCCAAATTCACAATTTGATCACCATAAATTGTGCAAGCATGTTATAGGTAATAAACCAAAAATCACAAGCTCCAACTCTTAGCTACCGCCTTAGTATGTGCCACAACATTTTAACCATAAAAACGATCAATGTCGAAATACCACCTCATTTATGGTTAATCATAGAGCCCAACTCATTGCTACACATCTGGATCTCTCCTTCTGTGTCATTCCAGTCCATACCGATGGAATCTAGAATCTAGAAACATCATCAATAGCCACCAAGGGATTACTAAATAGATCACGAGCCTCCAAGGAACCCTAGCATTTGAAGAAGTGGTCCGCATCCTCGGCATCCTCCTAGTAACGAGAACATGCAGGTTCAGCTACCTGAACGAACCGCGTAAATTTGTCACAAGGCAAGGCTTCAAATTTCTATTTCGATCACCATTTCGATCACCGACCGGAATTTCGATCATTTCGATCGGTTTTTGAACTGGGGCCTCCAAATTTCGATCGATATAGGCCATTTCAGCCGAATTTCAATCACATGTCAAAATCGAAATTCGACCGAATTTCAATGAAATTTGATCCCATGCAAGTTAGTAACTTTCCCCTCCTAAATAACCACATAAAGACCTCCAAACACGTTGGGATTTTCCACTTCTAGCTCCTATAGTCCACCATGCACCATCCAAGGTCAAATGTCATTGGACCTTTCAAAGCCATGTATGCCTTCCCTACATAAAAGCTCCATCACACCAACTCCAGCAATCACACTCCATCGTAGGCCCAGTCATGTTATCCAACTCTTTAAGCATCATCCAAAGCTCGCCCAAATGTTGATCTGATAGTTCAGGCCTAAAATGAGGGGGAAAAGAATTTTCGTCCCAAGCATCCATCACAAAACAATCTGAATCACTGCCAACGCCATCAGGCACGAAAATCTCAAACCAAGTGGTCTGCCCTCTCCAATCGTCAGTCCAGAACGTAGCCAGTATTTTCCCCAACTACTGACCTCAATAAATGGTGTACCTCCTACACAACGCCACAAATCCCTCTCCAAAAGTAAGAGCAAGGCCTCAAATTTCGATTTCGGTCACCATTTTGGTGACCAACCAGAACGAAACCTCCGCCGAATTTCGATCGAAACTTCGGTCATTTCGATCAGTTTTTGAACTTGGGCCCCCAAATCTCGGTCGATAACGGCCATTTCGGCCGAATTTCGGTCACCTACTGAAATTGAAATTCGATCCCATGAGTAAGAGGGAACATGTCTAAGTTCCTCGGGACCATGCAAAGAAAAACATGACCTGGAGATTTTTCGGATCAAAGTGCAAACCAAACTGCCACAATTCCCCCAAATACGAGTAATCCACTTGTTGAGTAAGGTTTTATTCATCTCCTCCAAGCTACACAAACTAAGGCCACCATCATCCTTCGAACAAGAGATCGTCTTCCAATCCACCAAAGGCAATCCGTTCGAACTCCTAGAAGACGACTAAGAAAACCATCTCAGGATGCTTCCAAGCCTCTTCATCATCCCCACGGGAGGAGCCTAGAAGAAAGGAAGAAAATACGGATCACAAAGAGAACCAATCGCAAAGCACTAACCTGTCACCTCTAGATAAGCAAACAGACTTCCAACACGCTAGTCTATGCTCCATCTACTTAATCATCGATAACCAATCAGTCATGCCCATCCACCACCAACCAGTCTGCAAATAAGCCGGCCTCCGCCTCCAAGTCAAAAAGCATGAATATCGGGGTATCTCTATTAAGTCTCACCCCAGATACTGCACCGGAGATATCAAGGTCCACCAACAAACCTTAGCAACTTTACATCCCTCCTTTCGAAAAAAGGATTGTGTCATCTGTGTATTGAAAAATGGGCACCAAAATCTCCTCCCTAGAATAGTCGCAGCAAAAACCAGGTATGCAAAAAACGGTCTAAAAGGTCATTTAAACGTATGTGGTACTCGGCCGCATCGTTTAATCAAAAGCGGGTCCATAAACGGGTGGGCCACATAAACGACCGTTTAAACGGCCCTAAACAGCCTTAAGCGGTCTTTTAAACAGCCTTTAACGGACTTTTAAGAACATGGATGTATTTTCTTCAAAGAATCACCATTATCCATGACTTTCTGGATTCATGCTATGAATTGTAATTGTTTATTTTGTTTATTTTGATATTTATCTATGGATTCTAGTTGTTTACGTTATCTATTTTGACATTTAGATGAAACATTCCTTGAATTTGACAATATTAGATCTATATTGTGAATATGTGATTATATTTTTCTTATTTATTTACATTTTTTATTAATTATATATACGTAATAATTTTTTTATTAATTAAAAATGCAAAATTGAATAACCTGTTTAATTTCCATTTAAACTCTCGCATGTCGTTTAATCAGTAATCAGTGATCCCGCCGACTAAATACCGCATACCGCTTTTTGCAACCTTTTTTTGAAGTCCAAAAGAGGGGGTAACACACTATGGTGCCCGCCCCAGGAATATATTAAAAAAGGTTACAAGAAACAGAAAAACAAATGGAGATACAATCACATCTGAGTCCAGTCCTCAACAAAACCCTTAGACTGAATACAAACATTCTCACGATAGAACCTTTGGCCAGAGAACAGTAGAGCATTCCTAGCCAACCAAATAGACCAGAACAAAGACATCGGGCCCAGGATCTCTCTCTGTCGCTGCTGCCGAGCCGACCGCAATGAACCCTGAAAGTCGTCAAAGGATCTCGAACTAACCCAGTCAACTCCGAGGTCCTCCCACAAACCAGCAGTTCAAGAGCATGTGAAGAAGAGATGATCCACAAATTCGATACCACTTCCGCACAAGGGGCAGCTGTCAGATGTCGTACCAAAGAAGCGAGCGCAGCGATCCCGTGTCATCAAACATCCCGCTGTTAGAAGTCATACCGCTTTTTGCAACCTTGACAAAAACCTCTCTTCATTGCATGATCAACCATAACTGATAAAGCATCCACTGTAAGAACGAAAAATGGGGAGGCAACTCATGTCGAACACCACGATGTGGCTGGAAATAACACCATGTTGGTTGCCCATTCACAAGAACACAAGAAGCGGTCATGACGCGTCTCTTCATCCACGCAATCCATTATTATCAGGGAAATCTCATCTGAACATCGAGGCACATATGAAACGCCAATCTACACTGCTATAGGCTTTTGAAAAATCAACCTTCCGCATAACTCCCTTAGCCTTCCTCCTCCAACCTACCATAATCTCAAAAGCTAGAACCATATTGTCCATGAGATGTCTGCTAGGCAAGAACGCGCTCTGAACCGGATATATAATCGTGCCCAGAACCCCCCCTCAAACAATTTGCTAACACTTTGGCAACGATTAAATTAATCGCATTGGAGAGAGCAATCGGGCGGTAATCCTCTACCCTCGTGGCAACATCCTTCTTAGCCAGCAGACGTAAATGATCGATTGAGTCGATCAAAACCACAGTTTCCATCTGCAAACTCCGACACCAACCCCATCACATCCTCAGCGACCGGATCCCAAAACTTCCAGATGATAAAAATGGGAAAACCATCTCGCTCATGCAATCGTCCGGATTCAGCACAAAAACAGCATCGTGACCCTCTTGCAACCCAAAAGGCCTCATCAACAACTCCGCATCAAAGTAAGTAATGTGAATCACCCCCAGCCCCCGCCACCTAGCCCTGCAATGTGGCATGCCTCATGCTCCTGATGTAGCTCGTTACTGCCCTTGCAACCTCCTCCTCACCATTAAATTCCTCACCTCCAACTTCAATCAAGTGAATCAAATTTCTCCATCTTCTTTCATTTTCCACCGCATGAAAAAAATTGGGTATTTACATCCCCCTCCTTCAACCACTTCTGACGCAACCACTGTCCCCATTCGACTTCACGCTTCTTATCATCATCCTCAAGTATCTTATGCACTAGATCACGACTCACTAGCTCTTCCTCATCGAATTCCATGCAGTCCTCTAACGAGTCCAATCATACCATCTCATCATGTGCCCGGCATCTTCTCTGCTCACGTAAAGCACGAGAGTCTTCCTGAAAGCAAGCAGTTTCTGTCGCATCACAACCATCTTCAAAGTGAGCCCCACAGTAGCTGACTCCTCCACTCCAAAGTAGTCCAGAAAGAGACAACCAAATGTCTAAAACCCTCCTCCAACATCCAACAGTGCTCTAATCTGAAGTAGGAAGAAGACCCTATGCCGTTGCACTTGTCCAGACACTGAAGCGTGTTGTCCAACCTCAATTGAGGGAGAGAAGTAACGGAAGCCAACCTAAACATCTCCATGGCCTCAATGAACAAGATTAAACGGTCGATACCCAAACGAGAGAAAGAGCTTCTCCATGTATACTTGCAGTTTGTCGCATCAACAACCTCCAAAGCAAGCTCCTCCACAACCTCAATAAAGTAATAGGATCCAAGATCTTGCGCTACTCTCATGTCAGGCCTATCCTCCATACATAACATGACTTTGAAGTCACCATCCATAATCCAAGCCAACTCCAAGAACCTGGCTCTGACCTCCCACAACTCATCCTACAAAAGCGTATTCGGAGAAGCACCCAAAATGCCGAAAACAGATGCCAACAAAAAACAAGATTGATCATTTTTGTCGATCAAGATAACAGAAATCGAGTGAATCAGAAAACACTTCATCTACCAAGTGAAACAGCCCTCCATTCCAAGCAATAACAATCCCCCTAGAGCTACCATTCGTTGGCACTGCTTTGAACTCAATGAGATGAGAGCCAGAAACGGAACTCCATCTCACAGAATCCCACGATTCAATCTTAGTCTCTTGCAAACACACCATGTCCACCTTCCATACAGCAAGCAGGGATCCGACCGCCAACCTCTTCTCTGGTTGGCCAAGCCCTCGCACATTCCATGTCAGGTACTTCATTGAGATACCGAGGGGAAGCCCCAGCCACTTGAATCCCCACTCTCTACACAGTTGCAATTTCAAATAACCTTCCTCATGACTCCCTTCTACCAAAAAAGATCATTCGCCAACCGAGCCCTCCTCCTTACGGACCGCACCAGCCCCCTCCTGCAACAAAACAAGACCCTATTCCAATCTCCCCCCAACCTCCTTTGAATCATTAAGAGCTTCCTCCTCATGGTCATGTTTGAGATGTCTTGTCTTCCATTCCAACACATTCTCCAGACGTCACTTCCTCGAGAAAATCATGATCGCTTGTAGTGGACCATGAGTAATCCTATGGGAAACTGAATCTTCGTAAGAATGCCCCTTTCCCTTCACACGATGAGGAGCCATTGTCGCTCTCCTCGGCAAGGCCACTGCCAAACCCGACGCAAACCCCTCCCTCCCCGGTCTCCACCGCTCTTCCTCTCCTTAGCCCCCAAACCCAGCACCTCCCACCGGCAACCTTGAAACACGCACCACGTCGCCACCACCTTCTGAGGTCTCAACCCCAGTCACATGGGTGAAATCAGACCTGCTACGACAAGATTCATAGCTGAAGAAGATTCAGAAGCAGGCTGTGAGGCCACTCCAGAACCCTGCAAGTGAAGACCCGTCGAAACTAAAGATTGAGCTCATGTAATCAGTCTCAAGAGAGAACCTGAACTTGAAATAGGAGGGCCCATCAAACCAGCAGAACCCATCTTCGCAACCGCGTTAAACAAAACACCCAATTTCACCAAAGATGGACCCGATAAAGCAGCAAGACCCCAATACATAATCAGGTTAGTAGGAGAACCTGAACTCAATGCCATACTCGAACATCCGAACAAAACTGCATCAAGAAACATTGTGGCAGTGCTAGAGCTCTTTGTGATATCTCCAAGTGAAACTCACCCCCACACACACACTATTGTTTTCATCGACTTTAACATTTTGCCGCAAGATATGGTCCTCAAGATCTTCCATCGACAACCGGAGACTTCTCTGGCGTAACTCCATTCTAATGGAAGCCATAGTTGCAAGACTGCTCCTCCAAGACCACCAGCCAAAACTGCACCGGCCACCGCCCTATCTTCAAATCAGCGTGCAAGGCAAATGTGGTCTAATCCCCTGCACCAGAGCCCCCACCTCGGAGCCCTCTCCGACCCACAGCCCGATGCAACACAGCTCCACCACCTTATTGACATGCACCAAAGCTTCACACAGAACTTTCATTTTCCAGCAATGTGACACCCCCACGACCTTTAGCCTCCAGATCGACCCAACACTACAACAGCCACCATCCAAGAATCGTGGCCTCTGCCAACATACGCTAACCTTCGACTCGGGTGGAAGACATCCATCCACAGAGCCACCAAGGACCTCCTTCACCCCTCTGGCCAACAAGCCCCTCAGGCCCAGCATACCCCCGGCAACCAAATCACGACGACGCTAGTATCGGACTTCTTCTCCATGCCCAACCTACGGAATTTTCTCAGCTCCTCCATGTTCCATTCCCCCACGACAATGCCATCTGGTGGTTGCTCCATCACCGCCTACTTCGAGAGCAACAGCAAGAGAGCAGCCTGCCCCGCGTCAAACATAAGCTCATGCAGGTTTTCTTCTTCGCCCAGGAGCCCCTCTCCAAATAGTCCCTCCTTCGATGACATGGGCGACCACAACGAAAGCATAGTTTCTCTAGAGCGGAGCACATCTTGGATAGGAGATCGAAAGCGCCGGCACCGCAATGGAAACACTAAGACTTCTCAACACCCCAATCCTTCGAGGTCAGAAATTTCATCCTTGGAACGCTCCAAGGCTGCTCCCACGCCAACTCCTTCATCACATCATCCTCGAGCCTCTCGTCCTTACACGTCCGAGAGCCCTCGTTGCTCCCTCCAATACCAGTGGCCCTCTCCTTACCATGCTTGCCATCCTTCGCTCTGCCCTCACCCTCTCTCTCTCTCCATCCGATGGCTCGTTCTGAACACATGTATTCTCATGTGCAATTTACATGAACTCTTGTTTTACTATCGCCTTAACTTCTCGAGAAGCACCTCTGGATTACCTTGGTGAAGCGGTGTATTACTACGCCCTCTTGTGTGGTTCTGATGAATGATCTTCCTCGGTGTGGTTTCCTCCACGCTTCCAACCCTCGAGAGGTTTGCCTATCCTTTTTGTTCTATGGGTTGATGCTTTGGTGGTGATTATTGACAAAGCAATGAAAGGTGATTTCTGTAGGATAAATATAGGAGGAGATTTCGAAACCTATCTTGCAATACGTAGATCAGACAATCCTCTTTACTTGGAATCAATTCTTCCTGTGTATCATTCAAAGCTCTAGTGCCATCAGTAGAAATAGTATTTTCATGACATACCTGAGGCGTGATGGATGACTTGAGAAGACAACCGCCTCGGGAAGAGCTTGTGAGCGGTATCCGAATCAGGCAGTTGGAAAAGCCAGAAGCCTGAGGACCGGAGGGAGGAGATTTCAGTTGTCGTTTTCTTATGATCCTTGATCTGTTCAGAGAGGTCTTGAGGTTGGTGTGAGTTTTGGTTGAGGACTCCTTGCACTAGCTTTCACTTGCAATACCTTGGGTTTCCATTGGTGTGCAGTGAATTACAGAAGTTTAATTGGCTTCCTTTGGTGGAGAAGTAGGAAAAGAGGGTGGACGAGTGGAAGTCATCTTGTTTCTCTTGAGGTAGAAGACTTATGTTGCTCCAATTGCAATGTCTATTATTCTCATTCTCTTTCTCACAGACAATATTCACATGGGATTAGAGGAAGACTTGAGTCTATTACGAGATGTTTCTTTTGATACTCCTCAGATGTTTCTTCGGGTCTATCGTTGGTGAAGTGGTAATCAATTGCTTTGAGGAAGGACGATGGTCTTAGCATCAAGAGTCTTAAGGAGATGAATAGGGCCCTCCTAGCAAAGTGGATTTGTTATACATAGAGTGCTAGTGACGACTTTCTATGTTCCTTGGTTAAGGAGGTTTATTATGTTTCCTCATTTCCCAGAGTGGCATGGGGTTAATAGCTCCCCCTTGACGTTTTAGATGGGTGTTTGCTTTGTGCAATCAGAGGTCTTACCATCCCTTCGCCCTTTTTTTAGAAGGTCCCTTCCCCATGTTATGGGAGATGGACACGGTTTCATGTCTCGGCCATGGAAGGTCGTATATATCGGCGATATATCGCCGATATATCGCCGATATATCGGTATCGACGAGAAAGGGATATCGATATGTGGCTGTATGTCGAAATACCGAATGTCGGCGATATATCGTCGATACATCGTCGATATATCGGCGATATATCGAGTGTCGGCGATATATCGGCCGACAGATGGCATCTTGCTGAATTGGCATGCACCAAAAGGCATCTTTGTGTCGGTGGCATTAGGCTATTTAATGGGTATATCGCCCATATCGACCCACACACAATTTGAGCTGCAAAGCCTCCAATTCTTCTTCCTCCAAGGCCGTTTCCTTCTTCCTCCAAGCATTTGAGGTATGATTTTTATTAGCTTCTCTTAAATTCTTAATTAGTGTGTTAATTTTCAAATTTTGGTAGGGGTTTTGTTCTCTTAATTAGTGATCACAGTTTGAATAATTGAATCAGATATTTGTATGTGAAAAGATTGAGGTTTTGTAGAGGTTGTTAGAACTTAAAACATGGATTTAAGAGGTAATTATCATTTATCACTCATGAAGTCATGAGCATTCACCACTTTGCCTAATCGAAGCCGAAGGGGTCTTCCTAATGCTGCCGTGTACACCATGCATCAATATAGAACATTTGCAAGTGAGCCAAATTGAAGTCACACTGAGCCAAATTGATCTCAACTCGAAATTCATCACTCGAAATTCAGTGATTTCCAGCAAACAGAGCACAATCTGTGCAGGAAATCAGATCTGAAATTGAGGTTCAATTAACACCAAAACCCCTTACTTTTGATTTGTTAAACCATGGATTTAGGAGCTACTGATCAGATCTGAAAATGAGGTTTAATTGACACCAAAAGCCCTAAATTTCGAGTTGAGAAAACATGGATTTAAGAGGTAATTATCAGATCTGAAAATGATGTTTAATTGACACCAAAAGCCCTAAATTTCGAGTTGAGAAAACATGGATTTAAGAGGTAATTATCAGATCTGAAATTGACGTTCAATTCACACCAAAACCCCTTACTTTTGATTTGTTAAACCATGGATTTAAGAGCTACTGATCAGATCTGAAAATGAGGTTTAATTGACACTAAAAGCCCTAAATTTCGAGTTGAGAAAACATGGATTTAAGAGGCAATTATCAGATCTGAAATTGAGGTTCAATTCACACCAAAACCCCTTGCTTTTGATTTGTTAAACCATGGATTTAGGAGGTACTGATCAGATCTGAAAATGATGTTTAATTGACACCAAAAGCCCTAAATTTCGAGTTGAGAAAATCGATATGTGCGATACCAGCGATACTGATATGTGTGATACCAGCGATACCGATATGTGCGATATATGGTCTATAAATGACCGATATGTGTGATATAAGTGTGTATTTGTAGGTTGTTTGTTGTTCTAATATCTTGGATAATCTTAATTTCTGAAAAAATGGCAAAAAATTGGCTTTTTTGAGCCATTTTCGATATTTCCACCGATATCGTCGATATATCGTCGATATATCCCGATATATCCATTTCCGGGCGGACCGATACGATATCGATATCGATACGGCCTTCCATGGTCTCGGCATGATGACTGGACTAAAAGATGGAGCCCTATATGAGTGTTTCCCTCATTTATTTGTGTTGGCTTCTGATCAGGGATGACTCTTGCAGCTTGGGTTGGGGACTCATACTTCCTGTTGTTTCGATAAGATCTTTCGGATTGGCGTGTGCATAGGTATTATCAATGACGGAGGCCTTGGTTGGATCTGACTCTCCCTCCTCTGACCTTGATCATTGCTATGGTGTGATGGTAAATTTTCAATCAAGAAAACATATAAGGTCTTAAGTGGGGTAGTGATGCGTGTGAAGGTTTTCCTCTAGTTGTTGAGAAAAGACAGATTTTTGACAGGAATGAGAAGTGCTCATTTCTTACAAGGTGCCAACGCTTGGTGTCCTCATTGCTTGGCAGAAAGTTACGACATGGATCCTCTTTCTTTCTCTATGAGATGTCTACGAAGGTTGGAACAAGGATATCATTCTAGGGGTGGTAAGTGAGTTCACCGTGGATTTTTGGTTATCAACTAGATCGAACTGGCATGGTTCACACAGGGACATATCATTGGATAGTGTTATAAACTTATAATATGGGCTCTGGCTGCCACAGAATTTGTGGTGTTCAGACAAAAGAGTTCTATATGGAGAATGTTGTACAGCATATCAAAATTCAAACTATTTCTTGGTCTATATGATTCATATTTATGGTTGTATTTATTTATAGCTATGTACTTTTAATCTTGTGATCATATGAAGAAGTTTTTGGCTACGCACCTTAACAGTGAACGTCCTTTTTCCTTTAAAAAAAGTATGAAGAGACAGGATATTAAAAATATTTTAATAATGTAAATATATTTCTATTACATAAATGAATATATATTTACTATCCATCAATTACAGAAGAAAACGATAATATTATGTATTGCACATATTCTTTCATTGCAATTTTTCATTATTTACCATATTCATTTTAAGGATCCATTCCATATAGTAAAATTATGATGCACATTAAACGGGGAAATATGTTATGGTGTCCGCTCCAAATATATTAAAAAAAGAAGATAAGATACAGGAAGACTTAAGGTAGCCAAGACTAAATTTTCTCAGTAGAAGCATTGTAACGAAAATGGTGCACTATATTTAGTTAACCAAATTGCCCAGATAGTCGTAATAGGTCTCAGCATGTCCTCTCTACAACGATGCTTTGCCTCAAAAAGCGAGTCCCAAAAAAGATCCAGATTTTCCAGATCTAGCCAGTGTGCGTCCAACTCTGACCATATTGAGGATATCTTCACACAGCAGAAGAAAAGATGCTCCACGGTCTCAATATGAGTTTCACAAAGGGGGCATCTATTGGAGACTGTGGAGAAGAGAGACAGAATGGGATATCTATTCCATAGGGCTAGGGTCTCTTATATAGAGAGAAAACCCTAGAGAGTACAAGAGGAAAAATATATAAATACCCCTGAGGGGTTACGGAACCCGAAGGGTTAAAGGTTACGGAACCCGAAGGGTTAAGGGTTACGGAACCCGAAAGGTTACAAATATAATTGTAATATAATAATTCTAACACTCCCCCTCAAGTTGGAGCATATCTGTCGATCATGTCCAACTTGGATACTAAGTACATTAGGCGCTTCCTTGGAAGAGCCTTTGTGAAGATGTCTGCAAGTTGAAGTTCAGTGAAGATGTGTGAAGTGTTGATTCGTCCTTCTCGTACTATATCACGAATAAAATGGCAATCAACTTCAATGTGTTTTGTCCGCTCATGGAAAACTGGATTGGTGGCGATGTACGTGGCAGACTTGTTGTCACAGACTCACAGTATAAGGGTACAGGAGTGGCGACTGACATGCTAAGTTCTGTTAGGAAAGAAACAAGCCATGTAATCTCACATGTGACCTGAGCCATTGCCCTGTATTCTGCTTCCGCATTAGATCTGGATACCACTGTCTGCTTCTTGCTTCGCCAAGTGACAAGGTTATCCCCAACAAACATGGCGTATCCTGTAGTGGATCGGCGGTCCTCAGGAGAGCTATTATAGTCAGAATCTGTATAGGCGGAGATATTAGTGTGTCCATTCACCCCATAGAAAAGTCCACGTCCGGGAGATTCCTTCAAATATCGAAGGATCAAAAGAACATCCTGCCAGTGAATGTAAAGAGGCTTCTCCATATATTGATTGGCTCTGCTCACAGCATATGATATATCTGGCCTAGTAACAGTGAGATAGAGTAATTTTCCCACTAAGCTTTTGTATCGTGTTGCATCCTTAAATGCTGGATCAGTAGATGCTGAATGTTTTCTCACTTCTGCGGGGATGCCAGATGGCTTGCATCCAAGAAGTCCTGCCTCAGTCAGAATATCGAGGCAATACTTTCTCTGTGAAAGATGGAGCCCCTCTGTAGTGCGTATTACTTCGATGCCAAGAAAATAATAAAGTTGGCCCAGATCTTTCATGACAAAGACCTTCTGGAGGAAAGCCTTGGTCTCCTGAATACAATCTACATCATCTCTTGTGATAACCATATCATCAACATAGACAGCAAGGATGATCGTGCCAGTAGACCGTCGTCTAACAAAGACAGAGTAGTCAGATGTTGTCCTCTGAAAACCAAGTGTGTTGATCTCCGTAGTGAGCCTGCCAAACCATGCCCTTGGGCTCTGCTTCAGGCCATAAATGGCCTTGCGTAGTCGACATACATGCTCCCCCTCGACTACATACATCGATGGTTGCATCATGTAGACCTCCTCCTCAAGATCACTATAAAGAAAGACGTTCTTCACAACAAGTTGATAAATGGGTCAAGCCTTGTAGGCAGCAACAGAGAGAATGGTACGTATCGACCCCATTCTGGCAACAGGCGAGAAGGTCTCAAAATAATCAACTCCAAAGGTTTGTGTAAAACCTTTGGCAACAAGTCTGGCTTTCAACCTGTCAATAGAACCATCAGGGGACAGTTTGGTCGTGAAGACCCATCGACATGCCACAGGGTGACCTCCCATGGAGCACGGCACAAGATCCCACGTACCCCGGGAGGTAAGTGCATCCATCTCCTCATCCATGGCATGTCGCCAACCTTGATCTTGCATTGCACTGAAATGATCTCTTGGAACGATAATAGCATTAAGAGCATCTGCAAATCTCTTGTTACAGCTAGATAAATCATTTGTAGAAGTAAAATGTGACATGGGGTGATACGTACATTTCCTTCGTTGCTTGCGTAGAGCTATAGGAAGCTCCTCAGGTACATTCGAACAGCAGTGGTGGGAGCACTCGAAGTGGTCATATCATCCTGCATAAAAGGGACAGGCAAAGGTACAGACACTGGTGTAGAAGGTATAGAGGTACGCTGGCGGGTATAGACGATTGGTGGAGGAGGGAGGTTCAGAGGAATGTCACATACAGTCTGTGTGAAATAACTTGTTTGCTCAAAGAAGGTGACATCAGCAGATACATAGTATCGATGTCCAACAGGAACATAGCAGCGATAGCCTTTCTGGGTACGAGAGTACCCAAGAAAGACGTATTTGATGGCACGAGAGGATAATTTGTCAGCTGCATGAAAGTTATGAACAAAGGCAATACAACCAAAAATTCGCAGAGGTATAGGAAAAGGAGACTCGGTAGGATAAAGTAAGGAAAATGGAGTTGCCCCTTTGAAAACTGATGAAGGACCACAGTTGATGAGATACACTGCAGTAAGGATAGCATCTCCCCAGTATTGTTTAGAAACACTCATTTAACTAAGAAGAGACCTGGCAACATTTAGCAAGTGTCGGAGTTTCCTCTCAACTATACCATTCTGTTGTGAGGTATATGGACATGATGTTTGGTGAATAGTTCCCTGGGATACAAAGAAAGAGGTCAAGTCATGTTGGGTTATCTCAAGAGCATTGTCGGTACGAATGATCTTAACAATGCTAGAAAAGTAAGTTTTAACATATTGAAAGAAATTTCTAACAATCTGATAAATCTCCGAACGCTCCTTTATTAGATAGACCCAAGAAGATCGACTATAATCATCAACGAAAACTATAAAGTAGCGATGACCACTTAATGTGCGGATCGGACTAGGTCCCCAAACATCACAGTGAACAAGATGAAAAGCAGCAGTACTACGAGACTCAGTACGAACAGGAAATGAAGTTCTACGGTGTTTACCGAACTCACATGCCTCGTACTGAAAGGGCTTCAGAGCAGAGTTCAAGAAACAACATGGAGATGGCCTTGGCAGAGGGATGTCCAAGGCGTCGATGCCATAGGAGCGGATCTTCAAAGATAGATGCAGCACCAACAAAATTGGAGTCTGAGGGTATGTCAAGGTAATATAGGTCGTTCTTCTCATGACCCCCACCAAAAATCTGCCTCGTCCGAATGTCCTGAAAATAAGTAAATAACAACAAGACTCATCAAATATCACACGACAATGAAGCTCAACACAAAGCTTGTGAACAGACAACAAGCTAAGAGGAAAATCAGGAGCACAGTGACCCCCGAAAGTCGAAGCTTGGAAGAGAATTCCATAGTTCCGACAGTAGTAATCTGTGATTGAGTCCCATTAGCAACTTGAACTGACTTCACAGAGGTAGATGGTATGGAAGAGGTAAGCAGACTACCTTCTCCAATGAAATGAGTAGAGGCGTCGGAATCAATAATCCAAACTGGAGTAGAAGTGATAGCAGAGTTGGCTATTGTACCTGAAGGAGTGGCCAGAGCAGCAGTTGTAATGTTACTAGTGGTGGTAGGCCCTGGAGTCTGAAGGATCTGCATTAGGCAGGAGTTATATGTATCATTAAGATGAACAGTCTTGCCAATGGAGGTAGGCGATGCTTCTTCCACATCATAGGCATCCTCATAAGCATTATTGGCGTGATAAGAAGGCACGCCAAACTTCTGTCAGCATCGTTCAGCCGGGTGGTTCCACCTACCACAGTGAGTGCATGGGGCAGTAGAGTCTCGCCCACGACTACGACCAAAGTCACGGCCTCGTCCAGATTCCCGTCCACGGCCATGACTTGGATCGCGACCGCGTCATCCTCGCAAGTCGTATCTGCCTCCTCGTCCAGATGAGGCGATGTGTGCAAAGTTCTCTGCTGAAGGTAAGACAGGAGGCCAGGCAGCAGATGTCTCGAGCTCCTCAAGTCGGCCAAAGATGGCCTTCATTGTTGGCAGTGTGTCTGATATAAGAAATTGCTCCTTCGTTGCATGGTATCTAGAATGCAAGCCATCAAGGAAGCGGTATACCTGCCAGTCAGAACGCTCTTGTATTTGTTTGGTGCAACATGAGAGCTGGAATATTGCAAGCTCCTCATACAGACTGAATAGATGCATGTAGTACTCGATGAGGGTGGAATCACCCTAAAATACCGACCAGATTCGCATGTAAATATCTGCAAGGCGTGACTTCGTCTTCTTCTGGGAGTATGTTTGCTCGAGATCCTCCTACATTTCCTTGGCCGTATTTTTGTAAAGAAGATTTGAGGCAATATGAGCCTCAACACTGTTGGTCATCCAGTTGATAACCAAATAGTTATCAGTCTGCCAGTTGTCGTACTCTTTGTCCTTTTCATCTAAAGGATCTTTAGTCAAAATGTAGAGTTTCCTCTGACCACCACTGAATACCATAAAAGATCAAGACCAGAGCACGTAATTTTCTGTGCCCTTGAGTTTGATAGTAGTGCCTTGTGCCATAATATTTGTGGCCAAGGGCTTTGTCTCGGTAGAAGAAAGTGCCAAGGTGGTCTTAAAATAGAAAGACGATCATGTGATCAACTAAGGATGCATATAAGAGCTAAAAAAAGCCCTAAAACTCAAGTTTGCCCTTGACGAAGGGCTGAAAACCCCCAACAGACAGCATATATGGATTCTTGAAAGCGATCAGTGGTGAGTTTTGGATCTCCAAAGAGTCCTACGGTACCCGTAAAGGGTAGTTGTGGGGCTGACGACCTTCGTAGGAGGTCCTGAAAGCGACGGGTAGCGCTAGCGAGAGGGTTGTTGCACTGGAGGCGATTGGAGGGCCTTGCGCGGGGCCCTAATTCAGGGAAGAGGGCCCGTGCAGGCTTTAGCGAGGCTTGAAGGTGGCGGTGGGGATTTTAGATCAGAACCCCAATCTAGGACCGTTGCTCTGATACCATGAGGAGAAGAGAGACAGAATGGGATATCTATGCCATAGGGCTCGGGTCTCTTATATAGAGAGAAAACCCTAGAGAGTACAAGAGGAAAAATACATAAATACCCCTGAGGGGTTACGGAACCCGAAGGGTTAAAGGTTACGGAACCCGAAGGGTTAAGGGTTGCGAAACCCGAAAAGTTACAAATATAATTGTAATATAATAATTCTAACAGAGACAACCGTGAAAAGTCTTGCACAATGGTCCTTTGTCATAATGTGTCTTTTGCGTAGCAACCACATAAAGAAATCAATTATTTTTAGCAGCTTTAACTGCCAAATAAAGTTGCAGTCACAGACCAGAGCATTTGTTCTCGACGATGGTAATCTAATGATAGCTTTGTAGGCTCGTTTGACCGAGAAAGAGTTATCTTTCACACCAAGTGATCCAGACCATCAGCCGGTCTATCCATCTACCTAAGGGATTCCAAGATTTGAAGGAAATCCTCCTGACGTTGAGCATAGAAGTCTGTCAGGAATGAAGACATCCACTTACCATCTAACCAACAATCAAATACTCCTGCATCTCGGTTGGCGGCCAGAGCAAAGAGACGGGAGAATCTGGAAGCAAAGGGTCCTTCACACGTCCAGTAAATGAAAATTGAATATATTATGATGCATATTTTAAAAAATATAAGCATATTAAGCAAATGGAAAAAGAAAGATATTTCAAAGGAAAGAAATAAAACAAGAGAGAGATAACGCACAAGGGAATAGAGAGGAGACCATTGAGATGCTAAAGGGAGGGGCAAGTTGATGATTGATCTAAGGAGAGTCACTGAAGAGGTGACCATCCTTTCGTATATAGAATATAAATCTAACATCACAACAGCAATACATAAAGGAGGGTGGGAAACAAAGACTTCAACAGTGGCGGCAGAGTTTGACATCGCACTAGCAGCTGCAGACTTTCAATGAATGGTAGCAACTACATCAATTTTTTTTGTTGCTGACCCAACAATGTAGAACATGGAATATACCAACAACAACAACTAAAATAGAAGTTCATGGCATCAGTATGAAGGTTGATGGAAATGGGTTATATGGCATAAACAACATCAAAAGCAAACAATATATATATGCATTCTACATCAAAAAAGTGCATATTGGAGCATTACATGATTATCATTAAAAAAGAGTGGTTTCTCTTTTTCTTTCAGGCATAGAACTAAATGTCGCGATGTATCAACCATTCTTTAGGAATGATATATTTAGCCTGGTGGTAATGCAGTGTGCCTACGACCCAAAAGACCAGGGTTCAAATCCCCCCTTGTGGGGGTTGCATTATGCAGTCGACAGACAGTGTAAAAAATAGTCGAATCTTTCAACATGGATTTGAGCAAGAATCCATGTAGTCGACCATACTTATAGTGGGAGATGGCTTCGCCATTTTTTAATCATATATTTAGCTTTATAAAAATATCGAGAGAAAGGTGGTTTCAATATTAGATTATATACTAGTTTCCATAATAGATCGATATCTCACATGATATTGACGAGATATTGGTGTATCTGCTCGTATCAGTTAAAGTTTGAAGTTTTCAGTACAAACTTTTCATAATATCAACTGATATCAACCAATACCATAGACTTTAGACCAATATTGCTCAATATCACCATTTTTACTTTGGTCAAATTGCTCGGGAGTTTGCTTTTGTAGCTACTCTTAGTATTAAAAGTGCATTATATTTTTTTTTTGGGTCGGGGGCGATGCCCCTGCACACTTACAAGGAGAGTGCACTCACTCCCCCTAGACCCCCCCCCCCGGCTCACTGAAGGGACAACGAGACCCCCCTTTTGAACTGGGGGCTTCGCCTTTTTTTCACAATGTAGATGAAACAACACTAAAGCTGATAAAAAAAGTCTACATATATATATATGTGCACATGTTACTATATTAATATTCGATGGTCGATGCTTAATAAGTGTTACTGTGTTAGTAATATAGAGAAATGGAATTACGTATCCACGCCATACTCTAATCGTTATTGATTTTTCTTTAGTTCAATTAGAAAGTTTTGTTTCTAATATACTTTAATCCATCTTCTTTCATTCAAACTTATGATTATTATGATGGATGTTGATATAGCACGACATCCAAATTGGAGCTCAATTAGGATTTTTCGTCCGTTGCATTTTTTACCAATTAGGGTTAATTTTCTTAGAGTGTAATTAAATTAGGGTCGATTTAATTTTATTGAGTCTATTGCAAATATTATTTTAAATAACGAGATCGCACGTGATCTCGAATCAATTAGTTAGTCGATTAGAGATATTTAGAGTCCAAACTAGGATTCCATTTTATTTGATTTTATCATCTTTCTATTTTTGTAAACCCGCACCTACTATATAAAAGGGATGGTAGTCTGATGTTTTATCCGTTCAACAATTAATCAAAAATTGAGATTCATCTCATTTATCTATCCTCTTCTCTCTTCTCTCTTCACGCGATCTACGCGCTTCTTTCTCCAAATCCCTCGCATCTGGCGAACCTTCTCTCATTTCCCTTATGTTTTCTTCCACTAAATATTTTTTATTGTTGTAACTTTTTATTTGCATCAGTTGGTATCAGAGCATGGCCCTCATATCATCCTCACCATCTGAGGATTCGTCCAGAGAAAGCGATTTTTGGCAAGCCAAAGGCCCTGTTGTTTTTTGGAGAATCTCGCTCAACCTCAGCCGTTGTCATGGGTCACGTTCACGACAAGAGAGGTACAAACATCATCTCTAACCAAGCATCAAGGTACAATAGTGGTTGGTTTCATGGTTCAATATAGATATTTTTATGGTACAAGTAGAAGAAACCCCCCACTACACAAGAATGGATTGGTTCGATGGAAAATTATTCATTCCAAAACAAGTTGCAGACCACAATACAGAAATACAGCAAGATGCCAGCGATTACAAGGAAGAAAAAAAAGCTGTTGTCCATGAGATTTTGGAAATCCCGCCGCCATCACCAGTTGTTGTCGTTAGTGCAACCCTCGTCCAAGGCGATTTTGAAGGCCACAATGGAGACGAAATTGAAGAGAAATAAGAAAAAACACACACGAGCTTGTTACCCATCACATTTCAGATCGACTGCAACCGTTGGAATCAACTATGTCATCATCTTCGACGGTCCCGACACCGTTGAAGCCTCACCAGGTACTCATGCCTTCCTCGCAACCTCCTCCGACCATTATCCCCATGCCGGCATAACCACCAGCCTCCCCGCAGCCCGTTCCCCAACCCACTGCTCCAGCCCTCCTACAACTGCACACATCACCTCCCCTGCAGCCCCACTCCGCCACCCCAGCAACGCCACCAACCCCGTTATCCCAAACCTTCTGTCAACCGAACCCAAGAGTCATCATTGTCTCCTTCACAAGGGCAATTGCAGTCACTTCCATCGCCATCAGCAACAGAGGAGCTACCGCCAAAATTGCAACCTCCGAACCAACGCACCAAGCACCAATCAGGCCACCGTTCTCGCCGATCACGTCACTGTCATCTTTGGGTTTGAATGTATCGAACCCTAACAAGGGGAAGGGGTACCTCATTCGACTACTTCCCTTGCAAGAAAAGAGAGCACTGGAAATGCTGCACATTAACCCCTCCAAAAGTGCGTTATCAAAAGGGGAAAATATGGGAGAGCACATGTGGGGATTTTCATTTAAGTGAAAGGGTGGAAATTTTACAGAAATACCCCTCAATGAAAAAGAATTATAAACGCACTGAGAAGAACAAGAAATTGAAGGACATTGGCCTAGCATTTTCAAATGAAAGTCCCCTATGTCACAACCAAATATTGTGCAACTCATCAGGAGATGAGTTTTTCGAAGCATCAAAGAGTTGATGCAGCACGACATCCAAAGTGGAGCTCAATTAAGATTTTTTGTTCGTTGGATTTTATCAATTAGGGTTAATTTTCTTAGAGTTTAATTAAATTAGGGTCAAGTTAATTTTATTGAGTCCTTTGCAAATATTATTTTAAATAACGAGATAGCATGTGATCTCGAATCAATTAATTAGTCAGTTAGAGATATTTAGAGTCCAAATTAGGACTAAATTTTATTTGATTTTATCATCTTTCTATTTTTGTAACCACACCCCTCCTATATAAAGGGGATGGTAGTTCGATGTTTTATTCATTCAAGAGTTAATCAAAAATTGAGACTTATCTCATTTATCTCTCTTCTTCTCTCTCCTCCCTCCGCGTGATCTACGCGCTTCTTTCTCCAAATCCTTCACATCCAACGAGCCTTCTCTCCTTTCCCCTCTGTTTTCTTCCACCAAATATTTTTTACGGTTGCAATTTTTTATTTGCATCAGATGTTCTTTAAAAACTGTTAGGAGCATATATGTTAAGAGAATATTCTATGTGGCAGGAGTATATTCTTGTAACCATGTTAGGGGCATTTATGTATTTTCTCCTTTGAGCTCTCTAAGGCTTTGTCCTATATAAGGACCTCTAGACCTCTTGAATAAGACAAGCTCTTTCATTCTTCCATTCTTCTCCACATGGTATCAGAGCAGCGGTCCTAGACCGATGTTCCGACCTAATCCCACCGCCACCATCACCCCCCGAGCCTCTCTACAACTGTCTCACGCCAACAACTCCGCACCACCGTGTTGCTGCCTAGTGGCCCTGTGCCGTGCCATAGCAGCGGTCCCTGACCGCCCCTGCAGTCACGCGCTGCTTGCGACCTTGCGCCACCGCACGTTGGGCAGCCTTGGCCCGTTGTTGCCCTAGCAGCCCTACGCCCCAGGGATTCCGCGCATACGACCCCATGCCTGCGCCTGCGCCTGAGGCCCTGCTGCCTGAGGCCCCATGTTGAGTAGCCCTGCTACGTTGCTGCTCTAGCGGCCCTACGCCGTGCCATTGCAGCAGTCCCAGACCGCCCCAGGGGGCATGCGCCACCCTAGCAGCTCCACGTCATCACGTGTTACTCGCTTGCAGCGCCCCCTGCTCCGCGTTGTACTACACCGCACCATGCGGTCCTGCGATCTTGACGACCATCTCCAGACATGTTTCTATTCGATGTACTGCTAGGTCTATATGATACTTAAGAAAATAAGGATTATCTAGGTCACTTTTTCTTGACCTTTGAGACCACCATGGCATTTGCAGAACCCAAGCCCATGTACCCAACTTCTTCTTTGATGGTTCAGGGCACTTCTATCAAACTCAAGGGTTCCGAGAACTATGTATTATGGTCTCGATCCTTCAAGGTGTTTGTTGGTGGTTAGCAAAAGAACTATATTCTTACTAAAGATCCGTCCAAGGAGACAGAAAAGGACTACGATACCTGGTTCGTAGACAACTGCCAAGTAATTACATGGATGACCAACAGTGTCGATCCGAATATAGCTTCCAATCTCCTATACAAAGAGATTGCTAAGGCGATGTAGGAGAGCCTTGAAAATACCTACTCCCAGAAGACGACCAAGTCCAGGCTCTCAAACATCTACACACGGATTTGGTCAGCAAATCAGGGCGATATATCATGGATCGAGTAATGCAAACTCCTCACAGGCATGTTCGAGGAACTCCTTATTTTTCATCCTGCCTGCTGTGACAAACAGATCAGAGAACAAGCAGAATGGCAAGTATATAGCTTTTTATCAGGAGTCCATCCGCGATACAAGCCTGTGAAGGACCAATTTTTTACTGTTGTTACGCTACCCACTCTTGAGACCATATATGGTCGACTACAGGAACTTGATTTTCCCTCTTCTCAGCTATCTACAGAGACTACTGCACATTTTGCTAGAGGATGACCCAACTACCAGGAAGAACGTGGTCGTGACTTTGGCAGTGGTCGTGGTCGTGAGGCTGGACGAGGATGTGACTTCGAACGTGAATGTGGACGGGATCCTGCCACCGCCCGCTATCCAGCATGCACTCATTGCGGCCGCTGGAATCATCCATCTGAACGTTATTGGGCGAAGTTTGGCATGCCTACTAATGCCAGCAGTGCTTATGAGGCTACCTCATACGATGGCCAATATGATAATACAGATACCTCGACAGAACAGACGACTGGTGATAATCAGAGATCCTTCACTGCATCTGAGTATGCTCGTCTATGTCAACTGCAACAAAATTCTACGGTAACACTGGTACCTCTGCTCCTACTGCGAGTCTAGCCACTACTTCAGGTACACTTGCCAATGTTGCCTCTGCATCCAGCCCTACATGGATCCTTGACTCCGGTGCCTCTACTCATCTGACGGGAGAAGGTAGTCTTCTCACCTCTGTACATCCGTCTTCCGTTGTGAGGACTATTCGGGTTGCCAATGGAGTACATTCCCCTATCACTATTGTGGGGACTATGGATTTTTCCTCCAAATTTCGACTTACTGATGTGCATTGTGCTCGTGATTTTCTACTTAGTCTCTTATCTGTTCACAAGTTATGCCTGGAACTTAACTGTCGTGTGATTTTTGATGAGTTATGTTGTTATTTTCAGCAAGGCCCTAAATGTCGGTTTCGGTCACCATTTCGGTATCGACCAAAACAGAATTTCGATGGAATTTCGGTGGAATTTCGACCGAAATTTCGGTCATTTCGGTCATTTTTTGTACTAGGACCCCCATATTTCGGTCATTTCGGTCGAATTTCGATTTCGACTGGATATCGATATTCGACAGAAATTCGACCGAATTTCGTTGAAATTTGAGGCCATGATTTTCAGGACATCCGAACGAGACTGGTTTTTGGTGGGGGACATGAGAAGAACGGCATATATTATCTTGATATCCCTTATGATTCTGATTTTGTTGAAGTTGCATCTATATCCATTGATCCCTTTCTTTGGCCTCTTCGCCTCGGTCATCCATCCGCAAAGCTCTCTCTTTAATGTTCCCGAGCTTTCTACGCTCAAGCCCTTTGAGTGTGAGGCGTGTCAGTTCGGGAAATATCATCGAGCGTCCTTCCCTGCTCGTTCTGAACCTCACGTAAAGTTCCTTTTTCTTTAGTCCATTGTGATATTTGAGGACCCTGTCCGGTCCGTACTCTGAGTGGACATAAGTAATTTGTTGTTTTTATCGATGACTACAGTCAATCATCTTGGGTTTATCTGTTAAAAGAATAATCGGAGATTAACAATATTATTAAGAATTTCTTCCATTATGTCAAAAAAATATTTTCCTCTGGTGTTCAAATTGTTTGCACAGATAAAGCTTTGGAATTCACTCAACATGATCGAACCAACTTCTTTGCATCTCAGGGCACCATTCACCAAACATCATGTCCTTACACTTCGCAACAAAACAGGGTAGCCGAAAGGAAACTCAGACACCTTCTAAATATAGCCCGATCCCTCCTCACCCAAATGAAAGTTCCCAAAATCTATTGGGGGATGTTGTTTTGACCGTTGTCCATCTTGTCAACAGGATTCCGTCTCCATCCTTAAATGGATCCACCCCCTTCTCTCTGTTCTACCCAGCTGAGTTACCTTTCCTCTACCCTTACGATTTGGATGTATTGCATTTGTTCATAACATTCACACCACTGACAAACTCTCTCCTCGTGTTATTAAATGTGTTTTCCTGGTTATTCTCGTACTCAAAAAGGTTACAGGTGCTATGATCCAATTGGACGTCGCTATTATATATCTGCAGATGCAACCTTTTTTAAGCAGACCAGCTTCTTCACAGAATCTGTTATCGACATCCCTCTTGATCTCCCACCTCCATCCATTGCCTATAAGCGAAAACAAAATCCCAATCACCAGATGTTCCATTACCTATTTCTTTATTGCAAGATGATATGCCTACTTCAAGTGTCCCCTCCACTGCTGTCCCGGATGATCCTCGAGAGATTCCCATTGCTTTACGCAGAACTAAGAGACAGTGCACACTTCATCCTATGTCTCATTTCACTTCTACTGCTAGTTTATCAACTACTGACAGAAGATATACAGATGCTCTCATGACCACCAAGACACCACCATAGTGCTTTGCACGATTCAGGACGGCGAAAGGCCGTGGATGGCGAGATGAATGCTCTTATTTCTAGGGGAACATGGGATCTAGTGCGATGTCCCAAAGACTAAACATGTGGCATGTAAATGGGTCTTCACGACCAAAAAATCACCAGATGGGTCGATTGGCAGGTTGAAAGCTCGTCTTGTGGCAAATGGCTTCACACAGACATATGGAGTGGATTACTATGAGACATTCTCACCGATTGCGCGTATGGGGTCAATAACGACTATCCTTTCTGTGGCAGCTAACAAGGCATGGCCTATCTTTCAGTTAGATGTGAAAAATGCCTTTCTATATGTCGATCTTGATGAGGAAGTATATATGATGCAGCCTCCGGATTATGAAGTCGAGGGGGAGTGTGTATGTCGACTTCGCAAAGCAATATATGGCTTGAAGCAGATCCCAAGGGCATGGTTCGACAGACTTACTACAAAAATCGGCACTCTTGGCTTCCAGAGAACAACCTCTGATTATTCTGTATTTGTCAGAAGACGAACAGTTGGTACTATTATTCTTGCAGTCTATGTGGATGATTAATTATCATAGGTGATGATGATAAAGGGATACTAGAGACCAAGGCCTTCCTCCAGAAGGTATTTATTACCAAGGATCTTGGTCCACTACGATATTTCTTGGGCATAGAAGTTCTATGCACTACAGAGGGTCTTCATCTCTCATAAAGAAAATATTGTCTGGACATTCTTACGAAAGCCGGATTACTTGGATGCAAGCATGTTGGTATTCCTGCAGATCCTAAGAAACACTTCACATCCTCCGATCCTATCTTCGAAGATGTTACTCGATATAGGAGCTTGGTTGGCAAACTTCTTTACTTTACTGTCGCCGGACCAGATATTTCTTATGCAGTGAGCAGAGCTAGTCAACACATGGAGCAACCTTGTTACAGTCACCGGCAGGATATTCTTCAGATTTTTACGATACGTGAAAGAATCACCAGGAAGTGGCATCTTATATGGGGCAAATGGGTACACCGATGTTATTGCATATGTTGATGCAAATTATGCAAGCTCACCAGAGAATCGGCGCTCCACCACATGTTATGCTATGATGGTTAGAGGAAATCTTGTTACTTGGAGAAGCAAGAAGCAGAATGGTGTATATAGATCCAGTGCAGAAGCAGAGTACAGGGTGATGGCTCATGCTACTTGCGAGATCATGTGGCTATTAACTTTGCTGTAAGAACTTGGTATTATTGTCACTACTCCTATTCCACTATATTGTGAGAACAAATCTGCTACATATATTGCCACGAATTCGGTGCTCCATGAGCGAACCAAACATATAGAGATTGACTGCCATTTTGTTCGAGATGTTGTCAGGATTGGAAGGATTACTACTCCTCACATCAACATTGACCTTTAGCTTGCAGATGTCTTCACAAAGGCACTACCCAAGAAGCGACTCTCCTGGATTATTTTCAAGTTGGGCATGACTGATAAATATGCTCCAACTTGAGGGGGAGTGTTAGGAGTATACATGTTAAGAGAATATTCTATGTGGCAAGAGTATATTCTTGTAACCCTGTTAGGGGTATTTATGTATTTTCTCCTTTGAGCTCTATAGGGTTTTGTCCTATATAAGGACCCCTAGACCTCTTGAATAAGAGAAGCTCTTTCATTCTTTTATTCTTCTCCACAAAAACTATATGCAATTACGATCATTTGCTTGTTTTTTAATTTTCGAATATCTTAGCATTTTTTATACATAATATGCAATGTGATATAAAGATAATGTGCTAATTATACCTCATTTATTTATCTAAGTCGTTATTGTCGAATTTCATCACTTCCTTTCCAATACCTCTAAGCAATCAGTAGTCAATAATCAGCATTAAAAGCAGCGCTATGTTCGATATAATTTGTATTGATGTGCTAAATATACATTGTTCTTGCATATAGGTATATATTTGTATGATATTTATTGTTTTAAGAACTAAGATAATCTTAATTTATGAGAAAAATACTTTTTGAGTCATTTCCAATATTTCCGTCGATATCTTCGATGTATACTTTTTCGGAATGACCGATACAATATCAATATCGATATCTCGAACCTAGCTTTCAGGCCCTTTTTTAAAGGTTCAAGGCCATGTTGGTACAGTCTTTTTTCCTTTTAATTAGGTCGTGTTGGCCAGGATGGTGAAGAATTTGGGAGAAACGGGTTTTTTTAATATGAACAAGAGAGGTAACTTGGATCCAACAACTTCCGGTCTAATGTGTGATAAAAAGTAGCAGTTGAATACCAGTTTAATAATCAGTAATAATACAGCAAACTATCGAGTTGATTCTGATGTGCAGCTAATGAAGATTCAAATGACAGTTCTCTAGGGAAATGCTGAAACAGTCTGAAATAATGAAGCAATCAGGAGGATGGGTATTCAACTCAAATTGTTTGCATCGATGCTAACCAGATCAGATCCATAAAAACACCGACCAAATTCTAAAAGGCATAGAAAGGATCAGTTGGCATGGGGCATCCCCTCATATGTATAATTCATAATTCTTGTCAATATGCAAAAGATGAATATGAACCATCTAGTGTTTCCACATATTTTCATGTAAACTAGGTTTTATATACAGAAACCGGGTCACAAAATTTGATATCCAGTTGCATATATGTTTCTTGGTCTATTGTTTTCATGTGATTCCATAAAAATCATTTTGGTCGTTGTAAGCAATGAGACTATTTAGTCAAAAAGCATAGACAATAAAAAATTATACTCTCGATACAACATAGCAAGCACACATTTACATTTAAGACCAGGTTGATGAGCAGGAAAAAGTATAGCACACGGCATAAATGACTTGCAAGAAAACAGCCAAAAAAAAGAGCGTACCAATGAAGTCCAAAGTTACTCGGAATATCTGCCAAGCATTCATGTCCTTGTTAATGCGATTTCCTCCAACCTCCGAAGCAAGATATGACACCATGACAGATAAGAGAAATCCATTCAAACAATCATAGGAGTGAATAGTACTCCTTTGGCGAGCCCAAATCTGGGATGTAATCAGTAGATGGGTTTATAAAAGGAATGTTACATGTAAAATAGGTGTGCTTAACTTAATTACATATTGACAAAATTAACATGCAAAATATTATATCGGTTTAGATTAAAGATTTAGCAGAAGAGAGTACTTTCAAAAGAATGAGAGAATCTTGTAAAATCTTCCAGTTAATAAAGACATTCCTAACAAACTCAGCATTTTCCTCCAAGAACATGTCTTCCAGAATGCTGTTATTATATTTTGGCGTTGCTGCAGTATCCCCGCCTGAAACAAGATATGATTGTGTAAGATTGCCAAAAAAAAGTAGATATTATAAAATCCACAGCCGGTACTTGAACAAACCTAGAATCAAGTTTAAAACAAAACAAACACGTTATTTTTGCAAGAATACCTTCAGTTACAGCACGTACATTGTTGCGCATCAAATTGAGCCTTGAAATTCCAAACAAGGACGTAGCTGCAGGTATAATCCTGATAAAAAACCTAGACAGCTCGATGCTCTTTACATCTAAAAGGATAAAAAAATGATGCGAAGCATTAGAGTCATTTTATACAAAAAAGATCTCAATCAACAAGAAAAGGTTGAAACAAAGGATTGATAACATACTATTAAACATATAACGATAATCTTGAAAATGAAAAGAACCTGGGAAAACATGTAAAACGGGCTTCCGCCCCTCGTTCTGAAATGTTGACCACTCAACCTTACGGACCAATTTTAAGGATTTCAGGTGTTCCGCAATGACAAAGAGGTAAAGACATCTCCTAGCATGATACAGGTGATTTAAATAATCCTTTTCGTAGAAGCATTCCTGCAATTTATCATACTTAAACCATAAGACAACATAGAACATCAAAAAATAGAAAGGCAGTCACAGTTATCATATCTCACGTGCAACAATTTGCATGATGAATCCAACCAATGAGTGGTAAAAAAATACACAAAACCATGTTATTTCTTTAATTCATGATGTTGGCATTTTTATGGCATGAGAAATTATTTGCCATGCATGGCAAAAATCTTTTTGCACAGGCATGCTTTAAAGGGAAGTCGAAATTATGTGTAGTCAAAATTTAATATTTCAAATCAAAAATGTCCAAATAAAATGATGTCCAATAAATTCGAATTCAACATTGGACCTAGTAACAATGATTTACTTCTTGCTTTTCCATGAGATCAATGAGCCCACAATAAATACTGCAATTCCAGAGGTTGACTTCTTGTCTTTAGGACATCATGTATAGTCAGCATCTGCACAGCCGGTGAGGGCAAGAATTGTCTCTTTGCTGAAGAAAAACCCCATACCTGGAGAAGACTTCGGATACCTCGGGATAATGGAGACTGCATCCATGTGAGTTTGACGTGGTTGCTTCATAAATTGGCGGACTTCGCTCACTGCAAAGGAGATGTCTGGCCTGGTGATAGTCATGTATAGAAGCTTCCCAACAAGCTCCATGTATATACTCTTGCCCACATCATCTATATTATCATCATAGATCTTCATGCTAAGACCTCTCTGATTCATGTATATACTCTTCCCAACAAGCTCCATGTATATGCTAAGGAAGTATCATATTTCTCCAAGGCCTTGGCATCAAATCGATGTCCAAGAAATGCCTTAGCCTCACGAGTCCCCAATAAATCATCTCATGTAATAATAATGTTGTCAACATAAACCAGAATAACAACAATACAGTGTGATGTCATGTGGTTGTGTACAAAGAGTGAGTGATTTACATTCGATCTCTTAAAACTCTACTGCTTTATCAGGTCTTAGAGCTTATGGAACCATGCCCTTGGTCTCTACTTTAGACCATAAATAACCTTATGAGGTCTACATATCTTCTGACATTCCCCCAGCAAACCTAGATGCAATGTTCAGAAAATCAGCCTAGGCGGCCACATATGCGGACTCGGGCCCTCAAGCGCACCGTATATGCATTATGCATAGGTTATGCGCTACTGGAGCATACTCGGTCCAAGTAATCCGCATATGCGACCGCATATGCAACCGCATATGTAATAGGAATCGCACCCTTGCACCCTCACAACAGAACCGATTAGTAATTTAATA
The DNA here is from genome assembly GCA_037367405.1 of Ottelia alismoides. NCBI lineage: Eukaryota > Viridiplantae > Streptophyta > Magnoliopsida > Alismatales > Hydrocharitaceae > Ottelia > Ottelia alismoides. The sequence continues at coordinate 828,611 of JAZKJV010007393.1, forward strand.
CCCACCCTCGCACCCTCATAGCAGAACTCCCTCCATCGCCCCAGGAGGGGGCACAAGCTAAAAAAATTACTTATCAGTTTCAATACTATCATGATAACTTTATAACGATGACACACTAAAAAGGGTAGATTATATCATCTGTATTTTTCCATATAAATATTTGTAATTATTTCAAACTCCTTTTTAGAAATCTGGCCAAGGGTATTCAGGTTTTTTAATGACATTTTGTATCTTTTATTCATAAATTATTTGCATTCTGGTATTTTTATTTTTTTTTAAATCTAATCATATGGATCGACTTCTCATAGCATAAACTATGCTTATTCCAACATGTATTAAATTTAAAATGTAGTATAAATAATTTAATACATTTTATTATGAATAATTTGAAATATCAATTTATGTATATGTATAAAATTGCACGAATATGATACGTCTAGATATATATTTGGTCAATCTAGTTATACCAATAAAAGTAATGATAAACTCTATAAGATTGAACAGTAAATTATTAATTTAAAATTTATTAGTAAAACTAGAGATCTAGTTAATATCTCCTTACGTGTTAATCGGATTTGGCGTTACAACATAATGGGTATAGAGTGACATTTTTCTTAAATCCGTCACTATATCATCCATTGTTTAATATACAATGGTGATATTATCTATTGCCGAATTATATTTATACTTGAAATCAATGATGAGTGTCATATCTGTTGTTATATATCATTAGCAAAGGTGCTATAACAACACTTATTTGTTGTTATTATTCTAAATTTTACCTAACCATCACTATTTTTTAGTTGAAAAATTAGCAACATTAGGCAAAATTTTGAAAAAATAACAATACATAAGCATCAGTATATGGATCATTGCTAATGATATAGCAATAAATACGACATTTGTCATTACTTTCAATAATAAAAAATATTTCTTTGAAAGAATTATATTGGCATTGTATATATAACAATATATAATAGAGTTGCAATTTTTAGAAAAAAACATCACATAAACGCATTCTATTGCAGTGTGACAAATAATTAATTAATTTTTATATGGTTCTTTATATTTATGTAAATAGCAATAAGATAATCATCGTATAATATATATTACATGTTTATTTATATAAGAAATTACTAATAAAAGTCAATCCAAGATAAAATATACGGGGATTTGTTGATAAGTTAATGTTAAAGGATAAGTTGTTTGAGTAAATAATCCAAGAGGAGCCATGTACGGTAGTTTTTAACTCCAAGAATCCCAGGGTACTGGGTACATAAATACATGGAAGACTATGGGGTTTTTTGAAACCCCAAGGTGCGCACATGAGATGTATTATATTCTCTCCAAAAATCTAAGGGGTCGTGTGCCCCTCCATGCCCCCCCCCCTGGATCCATCATTGCATGAGCCCTAGTTCCCGATAAGAATCCCCTTCCGCTGGTCCACCTTGCAGCAGCAGTTTCCCCTCTTGTCTGCTCCTTCAAGGCTACAACCCTCTCTGGTTTGCTCCTCCGCATGAGCTACTCCGCCACCTTCTGCTCCTCTGCTTCCCTCTGGAACCTGCAGCTGGCAGCTGCCCTCTGCCAAGGTACGCTATCCATTTCTATAGCATCTTTTACTTGTATAGTGCACGAGTTTATGTTTTTGGTGCTGATTCTAATGTGAATGTTATGAATGTGTAGTGCTAATTTCCAGGAATACATTTATATCTCGAGAAGAGAGGCATTATGTTGAGAATGATTGCATATGCTTGTTTTTAGTTAATTCTTGGTTAAACATGGAGTTTTTGGGTGATATCATCAAGAGCAAACACCCTTCACTATTGAGAATGAAAGAAAGTTAGGGATTGTGATAACCTAGGGATCGTGATATATGATTCTAGAAAGCTGGATGCTGGAATTATTTAACCCTAAATATTGGAATGAAGGGCAATATATAGCCCTAAATACTGGAGTGTTGGATCTGCATTATTTGGCCAAATAATTCATCTCTCATTTTGGCGTAATTTTTCTAGTTTTCTAGACTTGCAGCAAAACTAAATACCGGAATCTGATGATCATATCCAATGTTTATAACCAGAATACTGGAAAGTCTGGAATACGGGAATATTGGAATCCAATGTTCATATCAAATGTTCATATTGCTTATATCCATTATATCCAATGTTTATTGCTTATATCTGATTTTATGTTATTTCTGAATTATTTATTATTCATATTAACCTTCGTTTGAGCTAACGTTGTTAAATATTTTGTTATGGATATTTTTGATCTTCTCTTTTAAATAGATGACTTTTGGAAATTCTTTAGTTGAAATCACATTGTATACAAAATTATTCACTTTGTATTTCTTCTACGATATATTTTTTGAAACATGAATATCTAATATTTGAATTTACAATTATATTCTTAATTATTTGTATCTTTTTTTTGAAGTCTAAAAGGAAGGGGGAAACACTCAATGGTGTCCACCCCAAAATATATTAAGAAGAAAAGAGGGAGATACAAAAAATAACAAGAGATCCCACATGATCGCACCCCACCCATTACAGGTTCCAATTGATCAGCAGCCGATTAACTAACGCACACACATTTTCCTTCTAAAAACGTTGTCCCGAGAAGAGAAGATCGTTTCTGCCCCTCCAAACTGCCCAAAGGATGGCCATAGGCAGAGCCTGCTCCATCCGCGTACTATGAATGTTGGCATGGACCGATTCCCAAAAGGAGAGGAAGTCGTCGCTGCTGCACCAAGGCGGACATAATTCCAGCCAGACCTGAGTAACTACGGAGCAGGTGAAGAACAGGTGCTCGATCGATTCAATTGCCGCATGACAAAGGGGGCACATATCAGAGGTGACCCCAAGCAGCCTCATGCACCTATCCCTCGTCATCAAGCGTTTACGCCTAAGGAGCCACAAAAAAAATCCAATCCGCTCCGGGAGCTTCAGAGCCCATATCAACGAACAATCTCTGTAGAGCAACTCCGAGCCAGCTGGGGGTGGTCTGGAGATAGCGCCATAAGCCCCCCGCACCGTGAAGGAACCCTCCCTCCACGCCCAGTGGTCCCTGCCCACCCCCGGCGGACGAACCTCACGAAGGGACTCCAGCAGAGCCAGGAAGTCATCGAATCTCTGTTCAGAAAGGGAAGCCGCGAAAGTGGGGCACCAAAGACCATCACTCCAGCAAGACGCGACCGAGCAAGACTTATCACCTGCAATTGCAGACAACTGGGGAATTATTTGTATATTAAAATAATAGAAACTACATAATCTGCATATTATAGAAACTACATAATCTGCATATACTTTTGCCAGCGCGCTTACTCACTTCAGACCGCCTGACCAAACGAATACCGCATACCAACTTTCTGAACCTTGCCTAGATGGTTGATGCATATAGACTTCCTCTTGTAGGTTTTTGTACAGAAAGGCATTTTTGACATCAAGTTGGGAGAGTGTCCAATCTCTCACCACGGTTTGGAAAGGAGGAAGGTGTCCTGATAATCCACCCCAAATGTATGGGTAAATCCGTGTACCATAAGTCTGGCCTTGTAGTGGTCAACACTGAAATCCGCTCTATACTTCACTGACTATCCCGATTGTCCTCCAAAGCCTCCCGAAATGTGCGTAGGTTTGTAATAGCTAACAATCACACCACAAACTTTTTGAAGCTCTTTGATAGACGCCCCAGTGAAAAGTAGCATGAGGGAGTGTACGTAGCACATGTACGCCTCCTCTTCCGAAGTGTAATGGGTCAGTCAAGATCCTATGAATATTCCACCTCATGTATGGCAATCTCCTAGGGAGTTACACCCTCACATTGTAAAGTATCATGTTGTACATAAACATTAATAGTGTCATCAGTGGAAACCAATTATTCAGGATTTACATGAGGCATGTTGGATGATGATGAAAGCATGAGAGCACGGGGTCCAATAGTGATGGGTCTGCGAACATAGAACACCTAGACAAAGTTTGCAGCAAATGAGTTGTGGCAGGAACAGGAGGCGAAGGAAGAGGTGGAATGTAAACCTCTGCATCATAATTAGAAGGTGTATTTAACAAATATGGGGAGAACTTGTCACGACTAGGAGTCAGGTGGTAGACTTTCCTGGTCCTTTTCTTTTAGAGTTTTGACCCACGAAAAGTGGATAAGATGGTTGCGCTCCAGCTCACTCGATAAATGGGATGGCAGTGGTCTGTCGACAATCTCGTTCTGATACTCGGTTCATGTCTCTTGTGGGAGAAAAATACACAACATGTTCAAAGAAAGTGATGTCGACACTGAGATAGTAATTCCCCCTGACAGGATCAAAGCGTAGGTAGACTTTTTGGGTCCAAGAGTAGCCAACAACGGAGCATTTAACAAATATGGGGAGAACTTGTCACAACTAGGAGTCAGGCGACAGACAAAGACCACACAAACAAAGACACGAGATGTTAGAGAGAAGCGGTCTAGCGCTCAGGGGCATGTAGCTAGAATTTTCCCCAACATATACGCAACCAAGAGTAGAAAGCATGCAAAGAGCAACCATCTTGCTTCGTCGTGAAGATATCATATTGGAGCTAGAGGATCTTTATCTCATTCTTCACCCGGGAGTATCTAGTGGCACGAATGTCCCATACTTAGCAATAGGCTAATGTAAGATATCATTGGCAATCTCCGTCCTAAGGGCATGTTTGGTAACAGGGTTGGGTTGGGTTGGGTTGGGTCGGGTCGGGTCGGGTTGGGTTGGGTTGGAGTATCCTATTGTGAATAGTAGTCTGGTTGGTAGCGAGGGTTGGAGAGGGTTGAAATGATAAATGTGATGTGATGTCACATTGATTATGTATTATATTAACTTTTCATATGATTATAACACACTTTTAATGCTAATTTTTTTATTTGAATGTGGTTAAAAATTATAACAAAGAAATTATGGTCTATATAACTGATTCCAACCCAGGAATGCATGGGTTGAGCTATAGATATTCCAGGTAAGGGTAACCTGACAACCAAACATACCCTAAGGGTGTCGGAGAGCCAAACACGTGCTCATGCATTGTCCAGCTTCCATGAAGTAGTTGCTCCAATCTTGTCGGCCAATCCGAATTGCGTCAGGATGTATTCGTTGTTGTTCATCTCCATAATGATCATGAATTGCATTGCTCACAGTTCATAGCTTGTCGCATCCATCTTGATGATGGGTGTGACTTGCGAGACCTTTGAATGTCTCAATTTTTTTTTGAAATCCAGAAGCAAGGGGGATACACTCGAAGGTGCACTCCCCAAAAATCTTATTCAAAAGGAGTAACAAACACTAGGGACAACAAAAAAGAAAGCCAACAAAAGCCACACTACAGCACCTTTACAACGCCCAATCCCTCACCAGGTGTTTCGCACAAGCCACCACATTCTCCTTGTAGAACCTTTGTCCCGAGAAGACGAGATCATTACTCCCCCGCCATACCACCCACATCACGGCAACCGGATACAGAACCTCCAACATCGGCCTTCCCTTATTAGCCCGGATCAAAGATCAGAACGCGTGAAGATCAGCAGTGCAACACCAACCCAAATCAGCCCCCTGCCAAATCTCAACCACCACGGGGCACAAGAAGAATAAGTGCTCCACAGACTCGACCGCCGCAGCACAGAGAAGACACCTGTCGGACAACACGCCTAAAAGCCGAGCACACTGGTCTCTCGTCATCAACCTCTTCCTCCTCATCAGCCATAAAAAGAAGCCAACCCGCTCCGGAAGCTTCAGAGCCCAAATACAGGCACAATCAAGAGAAATCTCCTCCGACGGGGACGAAGGCGGCCTAGCAATAGCACCGAAAGCCTTCTTCACCGAGAAAGGGGACTCCCTCCAGCACCAGTGATCACGCCCCCCAGGAGGGCGCCCAACCTCCCGCACCGCCTCGAGCAACACCAAGAACTCCTCCAGCCTCTGATCCGAGAAATTCGCCACGAAGGTTGGACACCAGACCCCATCCCCCCAACAAGCCGCAACCGAACACTCTTTATCGACAGCCAAAGCAAAGAGGCGCGGGAAACAGGAACAGAGCGCCCCTCCCCCCCCCGGCCCAATCGTCCAACCAAAAGGAAACCGACTCCCCCCCCCTCCCCCCCCCCCCCGCCAAGCACCGGCCTGAACAGCCCGACGTTCTTCAAAAACACCTCCACCACCCCCTCCAAAACATAGAGAGCGAGGCAATAAGGCAGACCTGCGACGGCAAACCACCCCCCACGTCATAAATCCTCCGCACGGCATTGAGACAAAGATCCTCCCCGGGCCCCCATAACCTGCACGCCCACTTTAGGAGCAAGGCCCCATTCATCTGAGCAAGCGACTTGATCCCCAGCCCCCCTGCTCCTTCCCATCGTAATATCTTCCCACCCAACCAAGTGAATCCCTCTCGCCCCCTCCCCTCTCTTACCCCATAGAAAGGCCCGCTTTGAATGTCTCAAATGCTAGAGATGAATGAATAGATCTTGTTTTCAACCATGACGAACAAAGGACACGACTGAGTGATGAAACAGTCTAAATTCTGTCTACACAATAATGTAGGGAACAGGTTGTGTGTTCAGACTAAAAGCACAACCTTTCCCATTATTCAAGTTAGTGCTCTATGGCAGACGAACTAAATTTAGATAGATGAGAACGATCTGAACCACCACAAAAAATAGCACACTGAGATGTTAGGGCATAGTTGTGCACCCAAAGTCAATGTACAGATGTGCTAAGGCACCAAGAGCACTAGAGCGCTTCTCGGGATACGTGCTCGATGTTGCTGGCATACCGGTGCAACACAGTGGTGGCATTGTAGCACCGCAGATAGTGTTGCAGCGGTGTTGGGATGTTGTGGAAGCACTGCATCGATGCTAGAGGCCTATTGTTGCACAGTAGGGTGGTGATGGGCTGAGAGGGAAGCCCTGCGCATACCTACGACTGGTGAAGAGAGGCTCAAAACCCGAGGCGCATTGGTGGTTAGCGCGTGTGAGATCTGAGGAAGGGAAAGCAATCGACAAATGGGGGTTTTGGATGTCAAGGATTACTAATCTTCTTGACCTTTTTTATTACCTTCCTCACGTGTGTATAACACTGACCATTCGATTACTAAGAAGGATTGTTAATCCTTAACTTTTCGAGGAATCCTTCATCGGCGGTTGTGAATGACTAACTTTTTCAATCTTTTCGACATTGGTTGCGTAGGAGCAAGTCAAAGGGATTGAAAAATAAAGCATCTGATTTAATTCATTCTCAATAGTCATGAGATGATCATCTTAGGGTGGTCCTTTTGTCGACGGATGCTCCGATTACAATCGTAGTCTCTGTCTCTAAAGGATGAAGCACTATACGAGAATATTAATCATATGCTTTCCAAAAATGTTTAATAATATTCATGAATTCTTATCTCATTTCATAAATAAGATGATCGTGCATAGAATTCAAAATGTCTCAATATCTTTCATGAGTGAGATTTGTCTCATGGTTCAAAAAGTATGAACAAGTGTGAATCCTTCTAGAGATCATGTCTCATATCTCCTCATATGTATACCAACACAGTGGTATACAAACCTTGTATAGGTCATCGACCTAATGGTCTTCAAGATGTACATACTCGAATATATAGATATATATGTGTCTCTATATCAAAGGATGTGTGACAGTATACAATACAGGTCTTGATGCAGCGTGACCCCAAATTATAGGGTCACATTTATTTAATTACTTAGTAGTCAATTTTATTTACGTATTTAGCGGTCGTCTTGGTCTAATTAAATAATTGAGATCGCCTGTGATCTCAACGTTTATTTCGTAGATTTTAATTGTAATTTTGGTCAATTGAATAAATTAGAGTCTAATTAGGGTAATTAGAGGTCAATTAAGATAAAGTTGGTTGTCAATTTTAATTTGTTACTATTTTTGTAAACCATCTCTCCTATATAAAGAGATGGTAGTCCAGTATTTTTATTCAGTCAGTTATGAATTAAAAATTGAGTTTATCTCAGTATCTCCCTCTCTCCCTTCTCCCTCCACGCGATCTACGCGCTTCTTCTTCCTCTAATCCCTCGTTCTCTAACGAGCTTTCTCTTCTCAACCCATCTCGTTCTTCTACCAAAAATCCACCATACCAAAAAAATATATTATTTTGTCGACACCGATTTCAATCCGCATCAATTGGTATCAGAGCATGGATATTGAGTTGTTCCTACGATTCAACGATCCCGTGGCATATTGGCGTCTCAAGCTCGATCTCAACCGCGTATCTTATGGGACGCATGCGCGTTCGCGTCAACGAAAGTACAAAAAGCGTCTTGCGGCATCCTTGAAGGTCCAAGCATGGTTGGACACAACCTTAGATGAAGATTCATCCGTCGACGACGAAAATCAGATCGTGGCAGCCACAGTCCAACCCGATTTCGAAGCAATAAATAAAGGTATTTTCACCGCGGATGACGATTTATTTGATATGGCTCCTGTGCAACCATACAATGATGATATGGGCCCAATATTTGATGAAAGTACGGATTTATATTATGAAAACATCAAGTTTTCTAGGGCCGAAGTTGTTGTCCTGGAAGCTCCTGCGACACGGCCTCCCGCCGCCTCCTCACCAGCCCAGGCCCCCGCCCCGCCATCATCCGCTACCCCCACCATCACGTCAACGCCAACCGCGACCCTCCTGCGCAAAACCCCTCCAGACCACGAACCCCAACCTCGCGCCAGCAACCCACCCCTCCCACATGCGCCCCCACTGCCTCCCGGCTCCAACCCACCCCGCCACCTCCTTCCCACCCATGCCCTCCCTCGCGCACCGCGCCCTACCCTCACCCGCGCCATCGCAGCACCCAACACCTCGCCCCCACCTCCCCGCGGCGCCGCCACCACTGCGATCACCCTCCCTCACCACCGCACACCTCCCTTTCTCCCAACTGCGCCTGACCAAACCCCTCCCTTCCGCCTCCCCGCTGGGCCGCGCCTGCCCCTCCCGCTGTCACGAAGCCGCCCGGCAACCCGCACGCACCACCTGCGCCCCCGACCCTGCACCCGGACCGCGCCCCGCGCCTTGCCTCTCCTCCAACTGCGGCTACCGCCGCGTGAAGACCATCGCCAGCGCCCTCGGCTCCACAGCCCGCGTCGTCCAGGTCGGCGCTACCCTGGGATGCCAAGACCGCCCCGTCGCCTTTTGTGGAGAAAGAACGAAACCCTAATGGGGTATCAAGAAACCAAATCCCTGGAATTGGGGGATTGGATGGTTAGTGGGGAATATTGCAAAAGAAAACCCCATAGGGCCCCTATTTGCAGAAAGGCTAAAGGTGATAAAAAAGCAAGGAACAATGAAGGGATACGAAAATTACGCCCATACCCTCGGCTGCGGAAATATTTAAAGAAGAAGGCTGTAACATTGAGAAACTATAAACGTAACATCGAAAAAGACCTAATTGAAGGAGTTAAAGCTACAACTCGAGGATGAATTCTCCGACGACGCCCCTACTTCGAGCAATTCGTCGGGAGACGAATTTTTTAAAGCGGCGGAGAGTTGATGCAGCGTGACCCCAAATTATAGGGTCACATTTATTTAATTAATTAGTAGTCAATTTTATTTACGTTTTTAGCGGTCGTCTTGGTCTAATTAAATAATTGAGATCGCATGTGATCTCAACGTTTATTTCGTAGATTTTAATTGTAATTTTGGTCAATTGAATAAATTAGAGTCTAATTAGGGTAATTAGAGGTCAATTAGGATAAAGTTGGTTGTCAATTTTAATTTGTTACTATTTTTGTAAACCATCTCTCCTATATAAAGAGATGGTAGTCCAGTATTTTTATTCAGTCAGTTATGAATTAAAAATTGAGTTTATCTCAGTATCTCCCTTCTCCCTCCACGCGATCTACGCGCTTCTTCTTCCTCTAATCCCTCGTTCTCTGACGAGCTTTCTCTTCTCAACCCATCTCGTTCTTCTACCAAAAATCCACCATACCAAAAAAATATATTTTTTTGTCGACGCCGATTTCAATCCGCATCATGTCTTTAGCATCTCGATCTCATCATATCAACACTTTGACTTAAAGTCAACATTTTGACTTTTTGGTCAACATGTCGACTTTTGATCAATACTTTGACTTGAATAATCCAATACCTTCGAATCTATGTTCCTATATAGAGGATCTGCATCAAGAGGTAAGTTAAAAATCGATCTTTAGAGAAAGATCGCCATTTCTTTCTCATACTAGCATACTAGATCATTCATGAATATCACTTGACGATGCCAATTGTATCCTCGATCTAAATCTCTAGATCTAGAACCTTGCATCAGCCTCTATAATTTAAATCTTTAGATCAACAATATAATGTCAAGACGACCATAGTACATTATCTTAATTGTACCAAGAGACTTTTATTAAGCATATAGACCAACATATAATTCAGATGATGAAATGATTTCAATATTGGACCCTGGATATAGAAAAGTTCTGAATCGAATTTCTTTAGAAAGAAGATCTTTTGTCTCATAGTAGCATGCTCCAATCCCCTTACGAAACTTTCATAGATAGTTTTGATTAATAAAGCAAAGTGAAGTGTCGATAATTATACAATTGTCTATTCTTCAAAACAGTCCGCCGTACAATGCAAAAGAAGTGAATTAAAATGGAAATGAGACGTATCTCGAGTTTTTGAGAATCATTTAATCCCTTTTTGAGTGATAAATGGTTCTCAAAAACTCACCTATGATCTAGGATTGTTGTTCTAAACCATGCAGAAAGAAATGAAATGACTTGTTTATTCTGACGCTATACGGCTCCTTTATATAGAAGAGAAATCCCAAAGAGTAAATAACCTATAGGAACATTACAAAGAGGAAGTAATAAATACATAAATACAGAGCAGCAACGATGGACAGTGCGAGTGAGGAGGGTGGGAGCTCTAGATGGCACGAAGAGAGGTGATTAGAGGTCTAGCGACGTGAGGGGAGGGGATCAGAGCTCTGGCATGGGGGAGGAGGGTGGGAGCTATGGGTAATGGGGCGAGGGGACCAGAGCTCTGGGCGGTGCGAGGGAGGAGTGTGGGAGCTTTGGGTGGCATGGGGGAGCTGGCGGTGCCAGTGTTGTCAAAAGCGAGCCAGGCACTCGCCTAGGCGCTAAGGCGAGGCGAGGCAATGGAGCCTCATTTGGAGTCAGGCGAAGCGATTTGGTGCAGGCGCGACAGAAGCGAGCGCCTTGATGGAAAACGTGAGGCGCTCGGGCGAGCGCCTGATAAAATATTTTTTTAAAAACCAAGAAAAAGGGGATACATTCAGTGGTGTTCACCCCAATATATTAGAAGTAAAAAAAGAGGGTCGAATATACAAAAAGCCCAAAGGCCATACAACGAGGCAAGAAAGCCTTCAGCCAGGGTGAGGATACACAAAAAAACTAACTTCCACTCCAGTCGCCCACCAGTCTAGCAGCGCGAATGATCACGTTCTCCTTGTAAAAGCGTTGCGCCGAGAATATGGCCTCATTCCAACCAAGCCAAATCGACCATAATCTTGCCACCGTAGTCAAAAGTCGCCTTCTATCCGTATGTCTGTTTATGAATAACGAACCACTGAAGGCCACCACGCCAATAGCTCGCACCCAATCCACAATCGGATCCTCCCACAGCCCACGAACCATAGGGCACTCGAAGAAAACGTGGTCAAGGGATTCCACATCCGAATCACAAAGCACACAGATATTAGAAACAGATGGCAACATTCTGGAGCAGCGGTCTCTCATCAAAAGCCTCTTCCTGCGGACCAGCCATAAAAATATAGCAATGCGCAAAGGTAAACCAAGCCTCCAGAAAAATCCATAAAAATATAGCAGTGCGCCTGATAGAATATTGATCTCTTTAGGGTCTAATCGGATCCATGTTGGAGATCCGATTAGATTTACAAAGACCCCCAAACTATTCGCCTTACAAACCCTAGTTTGCAGCTCGTTTCGTAATACTCCCACGCCCACAACCTCTTATGATCTCCATCGCCCTAATCATCACCATTAGCTCCTCTGGCTTGTGGTTGCTCCTCCACCACAGCTTTTGTGTTTCGCCTCCTTCTATCGCGCAGAGGCATCATCAGATTCAACACCATCATCCTAATCATTTCGGGTTAGGTTTCCGCCGCTTCCTTTTATCTGATTTCCGCACAAATATTGTTTATGTAGCAATCCCGAATACGGATGGATTTGAAAGTCTAAATAGAAAATTCGTTTCGGGACGGGGGCGCTGCCCCCTGCAACCCCCGCAAGGGGGGCGCACCTGTTCCCCCTAGCCCCCCCCCCCCCCCCAGGCTCGCTGACCGGGCAGCGAGACCCCCATGCTGGTAGGGTATGGTGGCACGGGTGGGGCTATACGGCTGGGTTCACCCACCAAATAACATGTAGAGATCTCAGTTATAACAAATATATGACATGGTTACATATATTTATTATAATATCTATGCAAATGTTTATGTTAGAAACTTAGAATGTTGATTGTGCAAATATGTTCATATGTGTTAGGAATGGCTACGGGAAGTGGACGTGACATGGTTGAAGAAAGAACTACCAAGAAAGATATTGTGTGGAGGTATAGTTATCTGAAAGACCCAAAAGAACCAAACAGTGTAACATGCATGTTGGTTTCGAAAAAAAAGTGTAACATGCATGTTTTGTGAGAAGACCACTAAAGGTGGAATCTATAGAGCCAAACAACATCAAGTAGGATCTTTCATGAATGCTACCGCTTGTAAGAAATGCCCTCCAGAGGTAAAGGAAGAATTGTGTGCATATATGAATGAGAGGAAGTCTCAAAAGGATTATTTTGAAGGTGGGAACATTGATGTGGATGACATGAATTTTGATGATGATGAATGTGAGGAACAAAATGCAATTGGGATTGGTAAAAGGGCTTGTCCAAGCAGCAATAGTAATTCCATTTTGCAACCTACAAAAAAGGGTAAAGGACCGATGGACTCATTTGTGACTATGAAAGTGTCAAAAGAGAGAGGAAAAGCTCCAATGAGACAAACTTCCATGGTGGAGGCTTATGACAAAGAGATGCGACCCAGAACCATTCAACATATAGCTCGCTTCTTCTATCGTATTGGTATACCATTTAATGCTACAAAGCTGAAATGTTTCAAGGATATGATTCAAGCTATTGGAGTATATGGTCCTAACTTGAAACCACCTTCATACCATGAGCTTAGAGTCCCATTACTTCGCATTGAGAAGGATTACACATCTGAATTGTTGGCTGAGCACAAAGAAACTTGGGGAAAGTATGGATGTTCTATCATGTCTGATGCTTGGACTGATAAGAGGAATAGATGCACACTTAATTTTATGGTGAATTGTTCCAAGGGCACGATGTTTGTGGAAACCATTGATGCATCATCATATGCAAAGACAGGAGAGAAGATTTATGAGCTTCTTGATATGTTTGTGGAGCAAATAGGAGAGAGACATGTCGTACAAGTCGTGACTGACAATGGAAGCAACTATGTCTTAGCAGGTATATATTTATTTTTAATGACTTTAACTATTGAATTATTTGAAATTAATGTTACACCATCCTACTATTTTTATATAGGCAAGTTTTTACAAGAGAAGAGACCACGCTTGTATTGGACTCCATGTGCGGCACATTGCATCGATCTCATGTTAGAGGATATTGGTAAGATCCCAACGATTAAGAAGAATCTTGAAAGAGCTGTTGTGATTGCGGGTTACATTTACAATCACATTGGGCTACTGAACATGATGAGGGAATTTACGAATGGCAAGGAATTGGTTCGTCAAGGTGTGACTCGATTTGCAACAACATTTCTTTCTTTGCAATCTCTCCATAAGAATAAGCACAGTTTAAGGACCATGTTTACTTCAGAGAAATGGGCTACTAGCAAATGGGCCAAGGAAGCCAAGGGCAAGAAGGAAAGGGATATCGCTTTGATGCCCTCGTTTTGGAATTATGTACTTGACATGCTTAAGTACATGGGACCTCTTGTTAAAGTTCTTCGGCTTGTTGATAGTGAGCGAAAACCTGCAATGGGATACATTTATGAAGCAATGGATCGTGCAAAGGAAGCAATTGAGAAAAGCTTCAATGGAAAGGAGGAGAAGTACAATGATGTATTTCAAATCGTTGATAAAAGATGGGAATGCCAGCTTCATCATCCATGACATGCTGCAGGTCATTTTCTGAACCCTGAATTCTACTATGGCAACCCATCCATTGCATTTGATGCGGAGATCATTGACGGACTATACAAATGCATACAAAGATTGGTTCATGATATAAATGTGCAAGATAAAATTATGATTGAGTTAAGCTTATATAAAAATGTTGAGGGGATTTTTGGAAATCCAATGGCCATTCGATCAAGAAACTCAAAATCTCCAGGTACCATTACAATTTGATAAACTCAAATTGATTTAATTCTTGATGTTAACATCTTCATATGATAATGTAATGGAATGGTGGAGCTCTTTTGGAAGTTCAGCTCCAAACTTGCAACGTCTAGCTATAAAGATTTTGAGCTTGACATGCAGTTCATCTGGATGTGAACGTAATTGGAGTGTTTTTGAGCAAGTAAGTTATTTTATGTTAATCCAGACTTTTGAGTCTTTGATTTTAACTCTTATAGTACGAACATTTTTGCAGATTCATTCAAAGAAAAGAAACAGGCTTGAACATCAAAGGTTGCAAGATTTGGTGTACATCAAATATAACCAGGCTTTGAAGGATCGATATGACTTACGAGACACCATAGATCCGATCGCTCTTACTGAGATTGATGATGCTAATGAATGGTTGCTAGGTGAAATGGAGACGAATAATGCAGAGGAAGATTTTGTCTTTGAAGATGATATATTGACATGGGGAGATGTAGCAAGAGCATCTGGAATTGCAGAGGCACAAACATATACGCGACAACGTACAAAGCATGGAGCACCTATTGCGGGATCTTCTTTAAGACGAGTTGTTGCTTCACAAGACAATGAAGAAGAAGAAATGGAAGAGATTGAGGGGAATGAAGGTGGAGATGAAGACGATGCTGATGAAATCAATTTTGGTGATGATGAAGACGAAGAACTTACGGATCCATAGACATTTCAATTTTTAGTTATATGTTTGAATGATGAAGATGAAAACAATGCTTTGTTTGCGTAATTTGAACGATTAAACAATTTCTAGAAGTGTTTAAAGTTTTTTTTCTAATATATGTTTGAATGATATTTATTGCATGTTAGTGCTATACTTGTGGTATATTTTTATTTGAAATAAGTTATATAAATAATTTAATGTGTACATATATTATATATACATACAATATTTCTTTAGCGCCTCGATTGTCTCAGGCAAGCGCTTAGGTGAGCGCCTAGCGCCTCAGGCATTTTGGACCCGTAGCGCCTTAGAGCGCCTCACGTCTTTGACAATGCTGGGTGGTGCTAGGGACGGCTGAAGGAGGTAGAGTGGAAGGGGATGTGAGGAGGAGGTGAGGGAAGAAGAGGGAAGGATGGCATCTTTTGTAAATTTGATAAACAAAGAGGTCAATATGCTCCTTTTTTAAGGAAATCAAGTTAACGATCAAATGAAATGAGCATTAACCACATGGTTTGTGGTGTGAGAGGTAGCAAGTTTACAGGGTTGAAAGGATAATAACTATGTTTACAAGGTCGACAAGGTAATTAAAAAAGATTTTAAGATTCATAGTGTAAAAATCCCTTATTTGCTTGTTTAACTCCTTACTTTTCTCACGTGGGGGCCTAGGCGAGCACCTAGTGTCTCATGTGTTTCGGCCCCACTAGCGGCTAACACCATGGAGCACCTCATGCCTGTAATAGCACTGACCACAATATGATGGGATTCAACGCATTTTGTTGATGTAATACTACATAGTCTGGCTTCGTATGCATAAAGTTAATAAGAATCTTTTATTGTGATTGCAGTACAATTTTCTGGAATGATTAAGTTAAGATGCACGAACATCCAAGTAACTTGGATAACAAAAATTAAGATCAATCGCAATGATAGAAAGCTCTGTGTAATCAAAAATCAAAATAAACCAAAAGGATTTACATGGATTTATCATAGCTAAAATTTGAACATAACATTACAACTGTTTTAAAAAAAACCTCCACAATGCCAAAAATTCACTCGTTTAAGCACCCTACCGGGATCGAACATGCACAGGGGATGAACTCGTATATCCGAATTATGTAAACTTGTATGCTTCTGCATGGCTTACAATGCAGCACAAATTAGAGATTATGGGTAGGGCCCTGCTGGCTTTCTTTTTTACCAATATGAATCCGAATGTTTAAATAATTAAGATCAACTGAGGTCTCTAGCTGGTTTAGTTGTTTAAATTAGGAGTCAATGCATAGTTTGTTAGGGATTTAGTTATTTTAAATTTATTTTAGATTGAATCTCATCCTCTCGGTGTAAAGAGGCTTATGGATTGGTTAGAACATATAATTGCGTAATACAAAATCTTGGAGTTTGCTCCATCTCTCTCTTCCATTCTCTCCTCATGCTATCCAGCGCTTCTCCATTCAAAACCCTGCGCTATGGGCCATGTTTTCCCGTTCTTTTCCCTCGCTCTTGCAAATCATTATGCGTCAATTTATGTTATCATATCACCGGAAACATCTAAAGATTGACCGAGTTTGCATGCCCCTGATCATAACTTTCCCTCGGATATTTAGCTACTATGGATATTAAGTGGCAAAAATAGAGCACTCGAAATTCCCCCTCGAGATTCCACCTACCACCTCTTCAATCCCGTTCATTTTGTACAGAAAAATATGTATACCTTGGGCATCCTGACAAGGAGGTCAACATTTATGTCCGGCTTTGCAACGCAGCCGATCGCGTGGCTCCCAACCACCGTGACGGCCTCGGGGCTCCTGAAGGTGAGGGAGATCTTCTCCGGCGGCGCCCCCACGTCCCTGACGAATCCGGGGACGTCCCCAGGGCCGACAGCGCGATCAGGGATTGCGCGAACGGTGTCAGCGATGGAGGATGCGGCGTCTTCTAGGGTTTTGGAGGCGGCCGCGTCGAGACGCACCTCCCTGAGAAGGTCGTGGACTTTCTGGAGAGGGGGATCGGAGGACGGCTCCATTTTTGCGCCAACAAAGTTCTCGGCGGCCGCTGAGTGGGGACTCCTGAATGGGGGTACTGGGTTTTGGAAGGGTTTGGGAGAGAGGACAATGGGAATTTTTAGTTTAAGGGGAGCCATCAAAAGGTAAGCAAATAACAAAAACATTAACATGCAAAATATTAAACCAAAGGAAAATAAATCTGCCTACGTATATATTAAAGCTCATAGAACTTAGAATGTAGATGATATTATAGGAATATTTACCGTTATTTATTGACTATAATGCAGCTATTATTCACTTGACTGTAACAAGGTAATTGCAATTTCAAAGACAGATGTAACATCATGTTTCCAATGAAATCGGAACAAGACCTCATTAGGGTTTGTTCAAGCCAATAAAGTTGCCAGCCGGCATTAGATGACTTAAATCAATCAATTGATTTTGAATCAAAAGTCGTTCGGACGAAATCGATCAGAAATCGATCGCATCATAATGCGTGTCCGAAAAAGCCGCGACACAAATACGGAAACTACGAAGCGAACCAAGACTGTCATAAAATCCGATTCGATGAAACAAGACCAATGGAATCGACCGTTCGTCAATCGGACGTCGTTTGATATATTAATTTTGCAAAATTTGAACTCAAACTGAAACTATATCTCGAAAATTTCGGGAATCCAAACCCGATCGAAAGTATATCAATATTATACTCATTTTGATCGTCGTAGATAGACGATCAAATCAAGATATTTTGCATCAAAATCCGAGGCCCGAGGAGCATATACGGTCGATTTTTATGTATGCCCAATAAAGAGAATTTTTGGTGTGTGTGTGTGTGTATTAAATCAAAATTTAATATCTTATTACAAACTGTAAGCAGTGGTCTGCTCGTTGCTAAAAAAGGAATTTCCAGTCGTTGGTTTTCCTCTCTTCTTTCTCAGCCACTTGCTTTAATTTTTACTCCACTTGGCATCAAATGAGTCCTCCTCTTTGGTTATATAACCTCTACAAATCCTATTTTCCCCTTTCTATACTCCCGTATTATACCCTTTCCACCGAGAGAGAGAGAGAGAGAGTCTAGCCCTTTTCTTTTGGTTTCAACAAGCAGTTGAAACTGCTGCTCCCTCTTCCTTGGAGATTCAGCCATTCCCAGCAGCTGGAAACCTCCTGGAAGCCCCTGCTTTTCTCCAATCTTGAGATCAAAAGAGGTACAACCCTTAGCCCCTCTCTTTGCTGCCATGCATGCACTATCTCTAGTCCAACAACATACATCATCTTCTTGGATTATCTCTGCTGTAGCATTTTTATTTTATGGGTATTTGTTGAATTTACTTTGATTCAAGAAGCTATGTATATTCCAAATATTTGTTTAAAATTTGAGACTGGGCACTGTGTTGACAACGATAGATATAATTTGAGATATAATATATATATATATAGTTCATATACTTGACAGTAGTGAATGCAAATAACAATATATTCTTTTAATTGACATGTAATGGGTTAAAAATCAAGTGGTTTTTATGTCAAATACATCTCTTCACATTTTTTTATTATTTGTCTATTACTTTCTGAAATTCGTATCCAGCAAGATACCCATTATTGACTAAAACGTTCACTCACCATCATAGGCAGAAAGCTTGTTATATTTTATTTACTTTGTTCGTTCAATTTTCACAACAATATATCTTTTCACCACTTATTAGAAGCATAGTCATGTTTGCTCTTCTTTGCAATCACTGAAATTGAGCTTCCAAGATATATGTAACCAGTTAAGATGTTGGAATCACTCGCCCTCGTCCTCTCTAAATCTTTATGCTTGAACAAGTGGGTATTATGGTTTAAAATGCTAATGCTAATGCCAACACCATTTCCTCAATTACAAAAAAAGACCTGCCATCCCATACCGACAAGATCCTACTATTTTTTTAAAAAGCTCAAAATAGATAAATTAAAGACAAGAAGTTCTATTTGCATGATTAAGTTAGATTACTATCTTTTATATTCAAGGTCTGCAAGAACCTGGAAACGTGAATTGAAATCACTCGACAAATCCTTTGTCGGAATCGATGGTAGATGAAACATCATTAATCCTAAATTCTATGTGTTAAAGAAATCATAGACAAGGGTTTAAAATAATTTAAATAAATAAATGTTTCTACTCGATAGGTGAATTCAATACAGTGCATACAGATCATGTGTTTGGGGTTCATTACTAAGTTATATATATATATATATTCAAATCATTCAATTATTCCATATATCTACAATGTTTTTTTAAATCAAACTCTGACGTCAAGTACATAAGACTTCATTTTATGTTGTCTAACCTGTAATGGTAAAAAAAAGAATGATTATAACAAAATTTAGTATGGGTAGGCTATAAACTCTTCGGGCCTTAAATAATAATAATAATAATAATAATAATCCTAAACACAAGGTTTTGGGTCATGTCTTATTAAAGTCACATATATAGGATCTGTTGTAGTTGTAATAACTATATATCATAATAACCTATGTATGAATCAGATATATACATATAGTAAAATGATCGGTATTTTGACATATTTCTATAGGATCCAATTTAACTACTCCATGATAATTAGCTGTTGAAACTGCTCAATGAATGAATTATCCAGAAATATCAGTGTTGTAACAGATCAATGAATTATATGATCTACATTACCCTGGAATCTTTAAGAATAATTAACTACAGATAATTGTGTCGGTCATGGTGATCCTTACCTGACCGTGCGAGGGTGCGGTGACCCTTAACTGGGCGGGAGATAGGAAGCACAGTTTGGGCAGCGGCCGTCAAGTGCGTGGGTCTAGGATCCCAGTCTTTTACATGATTTTTACGCAAGCTCGCAGTGTTTTTATGCCTCTTTGAGATCCCGACTTTTAACTAGTTCTGCTGACCCTCTGTTTTAGGATATCCATGTGGGGGATCCTCGGTTTTCAGTTTTTCGTACGAGCTCGTTTACCCGCTACCGGTCGGGTCATTTTCTAGAGTGCTTTTTCCAGAGAGTCTCTCTCACCCGTCTCAGTGACGTAGTTTTGGAGTAGACCTATCCC
This sequence comes from Ottelia alismoides, assembly GCA_037367405.1. Classification (NCBI taxonomy): domain Eukaryota; kingdom Viridiplantae; phylum Streptophyta; class Magnoliopsida; order Alismatales; family Hydrocharitaceae; genus Ottelia; species Ottelia alismoides. The sequence goes on from JAZKJV010007393.1 coordinate 848,787, forward strand.
TCTATTGGACCGCACTTCCAATTAGAGGGCGAGACGGAAGAGCCAATTGTAGGCTACCTCACCGCTTGAGTTTTCCTTTCGCCCGTAGACTTGGCGATTATACATCCAAATCATCCATGTCTACATCTAAGTCGTATAGAGATACATCTGAGACAGTTACAGTTGAGAGTTGGAGGAATTACAATCAAAGTTGAGTTGGTTGAAAATGGTTATAATAAAATTTGATTTGAAATAATATGAGTATAATAATATGAATATATATATATATATACACACACACCCATACACTTATGAACAATCAATTACAATATAAATATGTTGTATATGGGAAACGTTGGGATAATGGGTGAGAATGGGAGGTGCATACAAGCAACTTGAAAACAATTTTACCTTTGCAAGTAGATGTAAATTTCAGATGTTTATGCCTTTCTACTTCCCTCTCTTGTAACCACTTTAAATACTTATATATATATATATGATTATGGAAAGTACCAGCAACCGCTGATGCCTTTTCGTTCCTAACAAGTTTTGGCAGGTAGGGAGCCTGCTTCCCAGTAGTTGTTGATGATTCTAGGTGATAGGGTATATTCCAGACAACATGTATACTTTTGTCTCAGCTTTTGTTCGATTCATAATGTCCCCTTCTCTTATATACAAAATTTTTGAGAATATTGTATGTACTGGCAGACTTCTTGTAGATATTGTAAATATATGAAAAAATATAAAATGAAATGTTGTTGGCACTTGTTCTACTTGTTTATGTGATTTATTTATCTGAATGTGAATGTCATGGTAGAACGCGCGAAATTTCCTCACGTTTTAAATAGCTCGTGCGATCTCTAGCGAAAATAATGCCGCGAAAGTGTTGTAAATGGGTACCGGATCCGAGGGGTTCACAGTTTGGTATCAGAGCCATGGTACCCCGATACACACAGTCGCAGTATTTCAATTCCGATCGCCTTAAGTTCTCGGATAGCGACAGTCTTCCGACTTGTCGTGAGTCCGAGAAGGGAAATATGACATTCAATTTCAATAACCACAGATGTCACCAATTTCATTAATTTTCATATTATATCCCACGAAAGAGAAAAAACATATATGATAATATCCGTGAACCGCAATTTTTATGATTAAAATGGTTCTTATGCAGAGCCACGGCATCCCGTCCAGACCAAGAGATGGCTGACCAACTAGCATGCATAGTGACTGCTCTCACCGACCTCCAGCAGCAGGCTGCCATGCGAGGTCAACAGGATCAGATATTGGTCCAGCAGACCAAGATTGCCGACAAACATATATAGAGATGAGGTTCGAGGACCTATCAGATTTCACATACCATCTATCTCAAGTTGGAACACGACAGGACCAGCACCAATCTGTTGAGATAGAACAGACTCATTCTGATGGTCTACATGAGGAGATGCCAGAGCATGGAGCGGAGGATGGAGACGGTGACAGGGAGCAGGACCCTGTTGATTTTGCAGATGAGGATGCACACGAGTACTCTGTCATCCACATGCATCAATCCATCTTCACTTCCTACCAGTGGGCCAATGTGCCCTTGTTCGAGGGCACAGGAACAGAGATGTGGTAGAGCAGTGGCTCAAGAGAGTGATGAAGGTGCTGAGGATGATACGCACGCCACGAGACTCGTGGCTATCTTTCATGGAGTACTCACTGACAGATTTTGCTGAGAGATGGTGGGATGCAATGGTTTGTGAGCTAGGCTACGAGCCCACGTGGGAGGACTTTGAGACACGATTCAAATCCCATTTCTTTTCTGCGAAGTGGAAGGAGTCCCAGCGCTGACTTTTTGCAGAGCTTCGTCAGGGACGGATGACAGCTAGAGATTACTTCATCAGATACACTGAGATGTCGTGACATACACCAGCAGCTGCTGCATTTCCAGAGGAGAATCTGGAAAAGTTCATTAGATGCATGCGAGAAGAAGTGCAGGAGAAGTTAGCTGGATTACATATCACTTCCATCTCCGAGGCTACTGATGCAGCGAAGAAGTTTGAGGACATTAGAGAGATGTTTTGGGAGCTCGTCTGGAGCAGCGCCTAGATCGCAACGATCTTTTGGGTTGATTCATCGATCATTTCAGCAGCAGAGGTCAGCTAGGCATTTCCGACCTATAGATTTGACTTTCTCAGGCAGTGCTTGCTCATCTCCATCGACTACTTTAGGAGGAGCACTAGCTGGACGGGCACAGAGTCCGCTCGACCATTTGGGTCGCAGCGAGCAGATAGACCCCCAACAGGACCTGCTCGGAACACGGACATGGCCACTCCATCTACTCGACCAGTCCGATGTTACCGATGTCACGAGTGGGGACATTATCGATCACAGTGCCCACGGCTTCTGGTGAGCCTCAGGCATATCCTTCACAGTCGCAACCTCAGGCACAACGTTCAAGGAGTTTCCGTGGTAGGAACTCCAACTTCAAGTGACCGTTGTAGAGACGGACGCAGAGTGTGGTAGGATCTAGTATTACACCAGCCAGGCAGGGTCAGTTACATGCATTTACTAAGGGGCAAGCACGTTCAACAGCTACTATGGTGAAAGGTATGGTCTCAGTCTTGGGCCGATCTTTCCATGTTCTATTTGATTCTGGTGCGACACATTCTTTTCTTGCTTCGAGGCTACTAGCTTTTTTAGGTAGAGTCGTAGAGACTCTCTCTTCTCCATATCACATCCGAGGGCCAGGTGACTAGTTGTTCGTCATTTCCCTGATAGTAGGGCACTTGCCCCATACTGATTGGCGGTCACGAGATGATCGCAGATTGTCTACTCCTACAGCTTGATGAGTCTGACTTGATTTTGGGTATGGATTGGTTATTCGCTCATCATGCACTTGTTGACTGTTTTAGGAAGACAATTGTCTTCAGGATTCCAGATTTACCTGAGTTCACTTTTGAGGGTGTTATACATGACTTCGCCATGGAGTACAATTTTGTATTACGAGCTCAGCAACTTGTTGATCAGGGTTACGATTCTTATCTAGCATTTGTTCGAAAGGTATCTGATCATGAGCCAATGTCACAAGACATCCGAGTAGTATCAGACTACCCAGATGTGTTCCCTGATGAGCTACCAGAAATACCTCCTGAGATAGAGATTGAGTTCGAGATCACATTGCTACCAAATACACAACCGATCTCGATGGCACCATATCGCATGGCACCAACTGAGTTGAGAGAGCTGAAGGTGCAGTTGCATGAGTTACTTGATTAGGGATTCGTGTGGCAGAGTACTTCACTTGGTGTGCTCCAATTCTATTTATCAAGAAGAAGGATGGATCCATGAGGTTATGCGTCGATTACCGTCAGTTGAACAAGAGAACGGTGAAGAACCGTTATCCTTTGCCATGTATCGATGATTTATTCGATTAACTTCAGGGATCTTCGGTTTTCTCGAAGATCGATCTTCATTTTAGTCTATCATAAGTTGAGGATTCGAGAGTCTGATATTCAGAAGACAACCTTCAGGACTCGCTATGGACACTACGAGTTTGTGGTGAGTCGTTTAGGCTCACCAATGCACCTGCAACATTCGTGGATATGATGAACCAGATCTTCCGTCCATACTTGGACAACATATATTCTCGGAATGAATGGGATCATGCGAATGATCTACAGACTGTTTTGGATACATTGCGGAAGCAAAAGCTATATGCCAAGTTGAGCAAGTGTGAGTTCTGGTTATCCCAGGTCTCATTTCTAGGTCACATCATTTCTGGAGTAGGCATCGTAGTTGATCCTGCGAAGATTGAGGCAGTTATGTCTTGGGAGCAACCAGAGACAGTTACTCAGATTCGAAGCTTCATTGGATTACAAGCTATTACATATGCTTTGTCTGCGGATTTTGACGCATTATTCGTCCTTTGACATGATTGACGCAAAAGGGAGATCTATTCATTTGGGACGATTCTTGCAAGCAGGCCTTCAGGACACTGAAGGAGAGTTTGACAACAACGCCCAATCTTGCTCTTCCTTCAGGCACTCAGGACTATGCAGTCTACACAGATGCATCTGGAGAAGGTCTAGGAGCAGTACTGATGCAGAGAGGACAGGTGATTGCTTATACGTCACGACAGTTGAGGCCGCATGAGCGGAACTATCCCACACATGACTTAGAGTTGGCGGCAGTTGTCTTCGCCTTGAAGATCTGGTACCACTATCTATATGAGGTGAATTCGAGATCTTCACAGACCACAAGAGCCTGAAGTACATCTTTGATCAGAAGGAGCTGAACATGAGGCACCGCATATGGCTCGAGCTACTGAAGGATTGTGATTGCACGTTCTCTTACCATCCCGGTAAGGGAAACGTGGTGGATGATGCACTTAGCAAGAGAGAGCATGTAGAGGGTACGATAATCTGGCTATATACAAGGGATATGCTCGCATCATTGACTGATTGGCATCCTCAGGAGAGCGCATCCATTTCTACCATCGTGCCTCCACAATTCAGCAGTTTGTGGGATCGCATTGACGAAGGATAGAATATAGATCCATGGATTCGAGATAGATACATGCGAGCTGTCAAGGATGAGGTTGATGACTTTGTTGTGATGGAGTCTATTTTATGGAAGGCAGGTCGGGTCGTTGTGCCTAACGATGAGCAGCTACGCAAAGACATACTTGATGAGGCACACAGTTCATGGTTATCTATCCATCTAGGCAGCACGAAGATGTACCGTGATCTGCGTCGACATTTCTGATGGGATGAAACGAGGCGCGATGTGGCGCAACATGTTAGCAGATGTGATGACCTGTAAGATGGTCAAGGCTGAGCACAGAAGACCACCAGGATTACTGCAGTCTCTCCCCATTCCCGAGTGGAAGTAGGAGAGCATTTATATAGATTTTATCATAGGTCTGCCGAAGACACCAGGTGGCCATGATTCCATTTGGGTCGTTGTTGATAGGTTGACCAAGTCAGCCCATTTCATACCTGTCAACACGACTTACACTCCATCTGGATTGGCCAAGCTATATGTGCAGAACATCATCAGGCTGCATGGTATACTATAAGAAGTGGTGTCTGACAGGGACTCACGATTTACGTCACACTATTGGCATCAATTCATGTCAACGCTACAGACAGAGCTGAAGATGAGTTATGCATATCATCCGCAGACTGATGGGCAGAGTGAGCGTACCATTCAGACGCTTGGGGACCTACTTCGTGCATGCATATCGTAGTGGAAAGGGTCTTAGAAGGACCATCTGTCGTTAGTTGAATTCACGTATAACAATAACTATCAATCCAGTATCGGCATGGCACCATTCGAAGCCCTATACGGGCGAAGATGCCTCACACCTCTTAGTTGGCGTGAGGTAGGTGATCATGCTCTCTATTATGTGGATCTCTTGGAGGAGACCGCGAGAGCTGTTGATCTTGTGAGATGGAGACTTCTGATGGCACAAAGCCGCCAGAAGAGCTATGCAGATCGTAGGATAAGAGACTTAGAGTTTCATGTAATCCAATTCTTTTCTCTTCATCCATTCAAATACTACTTGTTTATATTTAGCTTAATCTCACATATAAATGACATTCCTGTAAATTATAGGTTGGAGATTGAGTATTTCTCCGTGTATCTCCCATGAAGGGAATACAAAGATTTGGCGTTCGCGGGAAGTTGGCGCCACGATATGTCGGTCGATTCGAGATTCTAGCTAGAGTGGGGAAGGCGGCCTACCGAGTAGCCATCCACATCATTCTATTATTCATGACGTCTTCCATGTATCCAACTTGAGGAAGTATGTCCACAACCCTCGACACATCATCAGTTACGAGAATTTAGACGTGGAGCCAGACTTGACATATAAGGAGAGGTCGGTGCAGATACTCGACAACACTGTGAAAAAGCTTCACAGCAAAGAGATTCCATTGTTCGAAGTGTTGTGGCACAGACATGGCATCGAAGAGGTGACGTGGGAGACCGAAGCTGACATGCGGGAACGATACCCACAGCTTTTCTGAGGTAATAAGTAAAAGAAGCATTTGTAATAAGATATATGATAAAATATATGTCTTGTTTTCTCTTTGCGGTTTTTATGGGTTCAAAACCCTTTGAGATTTTTATGGCCATATGAAATCCAAACAAGACACATAATGACCTAGACTCGAGTTTCGAGGATGAGACTCCTTTTGAGGTTTTTATATTTGTAGCATCTTGTTTCCGATCAAACCCGAACGTGACCCGATTAGGGTCCGTTCAACACAATAAAGTTGTCAGCTGACATTAGATGACTCAAATCGATCAATTGATCGTGAATCAAAAGTCGTTCAGGCGAAATCGACCAAAAATCGATCACATCGTAATGCGTGTTCGAAAAAGCTGCCACACAAATTCGGAAACCGCGAAGCAAACCGAGACCATCATAAAATCTGATTCGACGAAACAAGACCATCGGAATCGACTGTTCGTCAATCGGAGGTCATTTGATATTTTAATTTCGCAAAATTTAAACTCAAACTGAAACCGTATCTCGAAAATTTCGGGCATCCAAACCCGATCGAAAGTATATCGATATACTCATTTTGATCGTCGTAGAGAGACAATCAAATCAAGATATTTTGCATCAAAATCTGAGGCTTGAGAAGCATATACGGTCAATTTTTATGTATGCCTAATAAAGAGAATTTTTGGTGTATATATATATATTAAATCAAAATTTAATATCTTATTACAGACTGTAAGCTGCAGTCTGCTCGTTGCTAAAAAAAGGAATTTCCAGCTGTTGGTTTTCCTCTCTTCTTTCTTAGACACTTGCATTGATTTTTACTCCACTTGGCATCAAACGAGTCCTCCTCTTTGGTTATATAACCTCTCCAAATCCTCTTTTCCCCTTTCTACACTCCTGTATTATACCCTTTCCACCGAGAGAGAGAGAGAGATTCCAGCCCTTTTCTTTTGGTTTCAACAAGCAGCTGAAATTGCTGCTCCCTCTTCTCCAAAGATTCAGCCATTCCTAGTAGCTGGAAACCTCCTGGAAGCCCCTGCTTTTCTCCAATCTTGAGATCAAAAGAGGTACAACCTTAGTCCCTCTCTTTGTCGCCATGCATGCACTATCTCTAGTCCAAAAATATACATCTTCTTCTTGGATTATCTCTGCTGTAGCATTTTTATTTTATGGGTGTTTGTTGAATTTACTTTGATTTAAGAAGCTATGTATATTCCAAATATTTGTTTAAAATTTGAGACTGGGCACTAGTTTGACAACGATAGATATAATTTGAGGCATAATATATATAGTTCGTATACTTAATAGTAGTGAATGCAAATAACAATATGTTCTTTTAATTGACATGCAATGGGTTAAAATTCGAGTGGTTTTTATGTCAAATAAATCTCTTCACATTTTTTTATTATTTGTCTATTACTTTCTGAAATTCATATCCAGTAAGATATCCATTATTGACTAAAACGTTCGCTCACCATCATAGGCAGAAAGCTTGTTATATTTTATTTACTTTGTTTGTTCAATTTTCACAATAATATATCTTTTCACCACTTATTAGAGGCATAGTCATGTTTGCTCTTCTTTGCAATTACTGAAATTGAGCTTCCAAGATATATGTAACCAGTTAAGATAGGAATCACTCGCCCTCGTCCTCTCTAAATCTTTATGCTTGAACAAGTGGGTATTATGGTTTAAAATGCTAATGCTAATGCCAACACCATTTCCTCAATTACAAAAAAAGACATGCCATCCTATACCGACAAGATCCTACTATTTTTAAAAAAGCTCAAAATAGATAAATTAAAGACAAGAAGTCATATTTGCATGATTAAGTTAGATTACTATCTTTTATATTCAAGGTCTTGAAGAACCTGAAATGTGAATTGAAATCACTTGACAAATCCCTTGACAGAATTGATGGTAGATGAAACATCATTAATCCTAAATTCTAGGTGTTAAAGAAATCATAAACAAGGGTTTAAAATAGTTTAAATAAATAAGTGTTTCTACTCGATAGGTGAATTCAATACAGTGCATATAGATCATGTGTTTAGGGTCCATTACTAAGTTATATATATATATATATATACATATTCAAATCATTCAACTATTCCATATATCTACAATGTTTTTTTAAAAATCAAACTATGACCTTAAGTACATAAGACTTCATTTTATGTTGCCTAACCTGTAATGGCAAAAAAACAAGAATGATGATAACAAAATTTAGTGTGGGTAGGCTATAAACTCTTCGGGCCTTAAAATAATACGAATAGTAATCATAAACACAAGGTTTAAGTCATGTTTTATTACAAGTCACATATATAGGATCTGTTGTAGTTGTAATAACTATATATCATAATAACCCTATGTATGAATCAAATATATACATATAGCAAAATGATCGGTATTTTGACATATTTCTATAGGATCCAATTTATCTACTCCCTGATAATTTGTTGTTGAAACTGCTTAATGAATGAATTATCCAGAAATATTAGTGTTGTAACAAATCAATGACTTATATGATGTACATTACCCTAGAATCTTTAAGAATAATTAACTACAGATAATTGTGTCGGTCATGGTGATCCTTACACCTGATCGTGCGAGGGCGCGGTGACCCTCAACTGGGCGGGAGATGGGAAGCCTAGTTTGGGCAGCGACCGCCAAGTGCGTGGGTCTAGGATCCCAGTCTTTTACACGATTTTTACGCGAGCTCGCAGTGTTTTTACACCTCTTTGGGATCCCGACTTTTGACCAGTTCTGCTGACCCTCTGTTTTAGGATACCCATGCGGGGGATCCTCGATTTTCTTTTTTTCGTACGAGCTCGTTTGCCCGTTACTGGTCGGACCGTTTTCTAGAGTGACTTTTCCGAACAGTCTCTCTCATCCGTCTCAGTGGCGTCGTTTTGGAGTATACCTATCCCTATATTGGACCGCACTTCGAGTTAGAAGGCGAGATGAAAGAGCCAATTGTAGGCTACCTCACCCGCTTGAGTTTTTCTTTCGCCAGCAGACTTGGCGATTCTACATCCAAATCATCCATGTTTACATCTAAGACATCTAGAGTTACATCTGAGACAATTACAGTTGAGAGCTGGAGGAATTACAATCAAAGTTGTGTTGGTTGAAAATGGTTACAATAAAATTTGATTTGAAATAATATGACTATAATACTATGAAAAAATATATACACACCCATACACTTATGAACAATCAATTACAACATAAATATGTTGTATATGGGCAACGTTGGGATAATGGGTGAGCATGGGAGGTGCATACAAGCAACTTGAAAGCATTTTTACATTTGCAAGTAGATGTAAATTTCAGATATTTATGCCTTTATACTTGCCTCTTCTGTAAACACTTTAAATACTTATATATATATATGATTACGGGAAGTACCAGCAACCGCTGATGCCTCTTCGTTCCTAACTTGTTTTGGCAGGCAGGGAGCCTGCTGCCCAGTAGTTGTTGATGATTCCAGGTGATAGTGTATATACCAGACGGTATGTATACTTTTGTCTCAGCTTTTGTTCGATTCATAAAGTAAATGCTTCTCCTTCTCTTCTGTACAAATTTTTGGGAATACTGTATGTACTGGCAGATTTCTTGTACATATTGTAAATATATGAAAATTTATAAAATGAAATGTTGGTGATACTTGTTCTACTTGTCTATATGGTTTATTTATGTAAATGTGAATTTCATGGCAGAATGCGCGAAATTTCTCACATTTTAAATAGCTTGTGCAATCTCTAGTGAAAATAATGCCGCGAAAGTGTTGTAAACGGGTACCCGGATCTGAGGGGGTTCACAACAGAGTTCACTGCTTGGTCGTTGTGGGAGACAAATGTAAACATCGATTTTTCATAGCTCAAGTTGAACAGTTCTGTATGATCGTTATATTTAATTTATTCATTATATAGATAAGGTATTACAAGACCGATGGGTGTCCTCATTGTAAATATAATCCGATTCGTCGTGATATTGATAAGGTTGTACGAGACCGTTGGTAATATATCATTTTTCCCTCAATGTGTATAAGGTTATGCATAGGAAAGAAGTCTCCTAAATATATATAATGCATTTTCAATGAAGCATGAACCCATGAGGATTGTAATGAGCACGCTCATTTTTACTAATGTTTTTTATCATTTTGAATATAATACTTATTGGTTTGCTTATGTTATATGTATTCCTACTACTGGTGATCATATGAATTGATTTTATCTTTATTTGTATGTCTTTTCTAGTTTTATTGATGATTGTTTCGTATTAATTTAAGATTTTCTTTTTGAAAAATGATTACTAATAGTAACAACATGATTTAACATTCATAAAAAAGATAGGTATTATGCTCAAAACAATAAAAATACATTAGTAGAAATGAGTTTGTTCCTTACGATCCTAATGTGCTCATGGCTCAAAACTTCCTTGCACGTGTGGCTTATCCAATGAGTTCTTGACTCCTTAGGATTGCAACGAGCACGCTCGTTTCTACTAATATTTGCTATCATTTTGAATTCAATGCTTAGTGATTTACAAATTTTATGTACATTCTTGCTATTAGTAATCATTTTCGCAAAAAAAACTTTACATTGATATGAAATGATTGTATATTTATTTCTATTATCGTTGTCTTCTCTATCCCTACTAATGACCAATTTATATTAATTTAAAGTTTCTTTTTTTGTAAAAATGGTTACTCGTAGTAAGAATATGATATAACAGTCGTAAACCAACAAACATTATGCTTAAAATGACAAAAAAATATCAGTAGAAATGAGTGTGCTCATACAATTCTAATGCGCTCATGGTTCGTTGGATAATTTCCATGTATATATCCACATATCATTAGGTAATTTTCCTATATATAGAGAGAGTGAGGGTTTAATGGGTCTACCTCGGGGGTAGCAACTTGGCTACCCCGCGCAATATGGCATCATGGTCTTATTCAAATTTCGTGTAAAACATACATTCTTAACATATTTATCTCATGTCAATTTCAGTAATTCTGATACTGTTGAATTTTGACAGCTGGTGGATGGGATTAGAGGCTCGAAATGAGTCAAAATTTGAATGAAAACAAGGTGTCATATAGTGATCTAAATCCCCTATATGTTTTCAAAAAGTACTTTCCGAAATAAAACAATAAGGGCGGATAACCAATTTGGACTTCTCCGGGATCAGAAAAACCAAGTTGAGATGCTAACGTTAGCTACTATAGATATTGAGTGATAACGATAAAGCACCCAAAATTCCCCCTCAGAATTCCACCAACCACCTCTTCAATTCCACTCCTTATGTACTGATACACACACATATACATATATACCTGGGCATCATAACAAGGAGGTCAACACTGATGTCTGGCTATGCGACGCAGCCAATCGCCTAGCACCTGACCATCGTTATGGTTGCAGGGCTCCCATGTCCCTAACGAATATGGGGCCGTTGCCCCATGCCACTGACAAATATGGGAACGTCGCCAGGGTCGACAACACGATAGGGATTGCGAGTCCGATTAGCGATGGAGGATGCACCATCTTCTAGGGTCTTGGAGGCGGGTGCGTCGAGGCACACCTCCCTTAGAAGGTCGCAGACTTTCTGGAGAGCATGATCAGAGGATGGCTCCATTTTTGCATCAATAAAATTCTCGGTGATTGATGAGGTAGGAATCTTCAATGGAGTAATGGGGTTTGGAAGGGTATGGGAGACAGCAAAGTGAGGGTTTTTAGTTTAAGGGGATTCCATCAAAGGTGAGAAAATAACAAAAACATTAATATGAAAAATATCAAATCAAAGAAAATCAAATCTATCTACCTATATATTAAAGTCCATACAACTCTCACTATTGACGAGTTACAACAATATTTATCTTTATTTATTGACCATATTGTAGCTATCATTCGCTTGAATGTAGCGAGATAATTGCAATTGCAAATGAGTGACATAGTTCATTGTTCGCTCATCACAACAACAACAACAAAGCCTTTTCCCACAGTTAAGTAGGGTCGGCTACATGGATTCTTCGCCTCCATTCAGATCTATCTTGGGTCAATCTCAGACTTATATCCAAAAAACTAAGATCCCTTCTATAGTCTCTTTCCAACACTTCTTGGGCCGTCCTCACCCTCTCTTAGCCGGCTCAACATCCCAACACTCGCATCTCTTCACATGCAATGGGTTAAAATTGACATGCAATGGGTTAAAATTCGAGTGGTTTTTATGTCAAATACATCTCTTCACATTTTTTTATTATTTGTCTATTACTTTCTGAAATTCATATCCAGTAAGATATCCATTATTGACTAAAACGTTCGCTCACCATCATAGGCAGAAAGCTTGTTATATTTTATTTACTTTGTTCGTTCAATTTTCACAATAATATATCTTTTCACCACTTATTAGAGGCATAGTCATGTTTGCTCTTCTTTGCAATTACTGAAATTGAGCTTCCAAGATATATGTAACCAGTTAAGATAGGAATCACTCGCCCTCGTCCTCTCTAAATCTTTATGCTTGAACAAGTGGGTATTATGGTTTAAAATGCTAATGCTAACGCCAACACCATTTCCTCAATTACAAAAAAAGACATGCCATCCTATACCGACAAGATCCTACTATTTTTAAAAAAGCTCAAAATAGATAAATTAAAGACAAGAAGTCCTATTTGCATGATTAAGTTAGATTACTATCTTTTATATTCAAGGTCTTGAAGAACCTTAAATGTGAATTGAAATCACTTGACAAATCCCTTGCCAGAATTGATGGTAGATGAAACATCATTAATCCTAAATTCTAGGTGTTAAAGAAATCATAAACAAGGGTTTAAAATAGTTTAAATAAATAAGTGTTTCTACTCGATAGGTGAATTCAATACAGTGCATATAGATCATGTGTTTAGGGTTCATTACTAAGTTATATATATATATATACATATTCAAATCATTCAACTATTCCATATATCTACAATGTTTTTTTAAAAATCAAACTATGACCTTAAGTACATAAGACTTCATTTTATGTTGCCTAACCTGTAATGGCAAAAAAACAAGAATGATGATAACAAAATTTAGTGTGGGTAGGCTATAAACTCTTCGGGCCTTAAAATAATACGAATAATAATCATAAACACAAGGTTTAAGTCATGTTTTATTACAAGTCACATATATAGGATCTGTTGTAGTTGTAATAACTATATATCATAATAACCCTATGTATGAATCAAATATATACATATAGCAAAATGATCGGTATTTTGACATATTTCTATAGGATCCAATTTATCTACTCCCCGATAGTTTGTTGTTGAAACTGCTTAATGAATGAATTATCCAGAAATATTAGTGTTGTAACAAATCAATGACTTATATGATGTACATTACCCTAGAATCTTTAAGAATAATTAACTACAGATAATTGTGCCGGTCATGGTGATCCTTACACCTGACCGTGCGAGGGCGCGGTGACCCTCAACTGGGCGGGAGATGGGAAGCCTAGTTTGGGCAGCGACCGCCAAGTGCGTGGGTCTAGGATCCCAGTCTTTTACACGATTTTTACGCGAGCTCGCAGTGTTTTTACGCCTCTTTGGGATCCCGACTTTTGACCAGTTCTGCTGACCCTCTGTTTTAGGATACCCATGCGGGGGATCCTCGATTTTCTTTTTTTCGTACGAGCTCGTTTGCCCGTTACTGGTCGGACCGTTTTCTAGAGTGACTTTTCCGAACAGTCTCTCTCATCCGTCTCAGTGGCGTCGTTTTGGAGTATACCTATCCCTATATTGGACCGCACTTCGAGTTAGAAGGCGAGATGAAAGAGCCAATTGTAGGCTACCTCACCCGCTTGAGTTTTTCTTTCGCCAGCAGACTTGGCGATTCTACATCCAAATCATCCATGTTTACATCTAAGACATCTAGAGTTACATCTGAGACAATTACAGTTGAGAGCTGGAGGAATTACAATCAAAGTTGTGTTGGTTGAAAATGGTTACAATAAAATTTGATTTGAAATAATATGACTATAATACTATGAAAAAATATATACACACCCATACACTTATAAACAATCAATTACAACATAAATATGTTGTATATGGGCAACGTTGGGATAATGGGTGAGCATGGGAGGTGCATACAAGCAACTTGAAAACATTTTTACATTTGCAAGTAGATGTAAATTTCAGATATTTATGCCTTTATACTTGCCTCTTCTGTAACCACTTTAAATACTTATATATATATATATATATATGATTACGGGAAGTACCAGCAACCGCTGATGCCTCTTCGTTCCTAACTTGTTTTGGCAGGCAGGGAGCCTGCTGCCCAGTAGTTGTTGATGATTCCAGGTGATAGTGTATATACCAGACGGTACGTATACTTTTGTCTCAGCTTTTGTTCGATTCATAAAGTAAATGCTTCTCCTTCTCTTCTGTACAAATTTTTGGGAATACTGTATGTACTGGCAGATTTCTTGTACATATTGTAAATATATGAAAATTTACAAAATGAAATGTTGGTGATACTTGTTCTACTTGTCTATATGGTTTATTTATGTAAATGTGAATTTCATGGCAGAATGCGCGAAATTTCTCACATTTTAAATAGCTTGTGCAATCTCTAGTGAAAATAATGCCGCGAAAGTGTTGTAAACGGGTACCCGGATCTGAGGGGGTTCACAACAAAGTTCACTGCTTGGTCGTTGTGGGAGACAAATGTAAACATCGATTTTTCATAGCTCAAGTTGAACAGTTCTGTATGATCGTTATATTTAATTTATTCATTATATAGATAAGGTATTACAAGACCGATGGGTGTCCTCATTGTAAATATAATCCGATTCGTCGTGATATTGATAAGGTTGTACGAGACCGTTGGTAATATATCATTTTTCCCTCAATGTATATAAGGTTATGCATAGGAAAGAAGTCTCCTAAATATATATAATGCATTTTCAATGAAGCATGAACCCATGAGGATTGTAATGAGCACGCTTATTTTTACTAATGTTTTTTATCATTTTGAATATAATACTTATTTGTTTGCTTATGTTATATGTATTCTTACTACTGGTGATCATATGAATTGATTTTATCTTTATTTGTATGTCTTTTCTAGTTTTATTGATGATTGTTTCGTATTAATTTAAGATTTTCTTTTTGAAAAATGATTACTAATAGTAACAGCATGATTTAACATTCATAAAAAAGATAGGTATTATGCTCAAAACAATAAAAATACATTAGTAGAAATGAGTTTGTTCCTTACGATCCTAATGTGCTCATGGCTCAAAACTTCCTTGCATGTGTGGCTTATCCAATGAGTTCTTGACTCATTAGGATTGCAACGAGCACGCTCGTTTCTACTAATATTTGCTATCATTTTGAATTCAATGCTTAGTGATTTACAAATTTTATGTACATTCTTGCTATTAGTAATCATTTTCGCAAAAAAACTTTACATTGATATGAAATGATTGTATCTTTATTTCTATTATCGTTGTCTTCTCTATCCCTACTAATTACCAATTTATATTAATTTAAAGTTTCTTTTTTTTGTAAAAATGGTTACTCGTAGTAAGAATATGATATAACAGTCGTAAACCAACAAACATTATGCTTAAAATGATTAAAAAATACCAGTAGAAATGAGTGTGCTCATACAATTCTAATGCGCTCATGGTTCGTTGGATAATTTCCATGTATATATCCACATATCATTAGGTAATTTTCCTATATATAGAGAGAGTGAGGGTTTAATGGGTCTACCTCGGGGGTAGCAACTTGGCTACCCCGCGCAATATGGCATCATGGTCTTATTCAAATTTCGTGTAAAACATACATTCTTAACATATTTATCTCATGTCAATTTCAGTAATTCTGATACTGTTGAATTTTGACAGCTGATGGATGGGATTAGAGGCTCGAAATGAGTCAAAATTTGAATGAAAACATGGTGTCATATAGTGATCTAAATCCCCCATATGTTTTCAAAAAATACTTTCCGAAATAAAACAATAAGGGCGGATAACCAATTTGGACTTCTCCGGGATCAGAAAAACCAAGTTGAGATGCTAACGTTAGCTACTATAGATATTGAGTGATAACGATAAAGCACCCAAAATTCCCCCTCAGAATTCCACCAACCACCTCTTCAATTCCACTCCTTATGTACTGATACACACACATATACATATATACCTGGGCATCATAACAAGGAGGTCAACACTGATGTCTGGCTATGCGACGCAGCCAATCGCCTAGCACCTGACCATCGTTATGGTTGCAGGGCTCCCATGTCCTTAACGAATATGGGGCCGTTGCCCCATGCCACTGACAAATATGGGAACGTCGCCAGGGTCGACAACACGATAGGTATTGCGAGTCCGATTAGCGATGGAGGATGCACCATCTTCTAGGGTCTTGGAGGCAGGTGCGTCGAGGCACACCTCCCTTAGAAGGTCGCAGACTTTCTGGAGAGCATGATCAGAGGATGGCTCCATTTTTGCATCAATAAAATTCTCGGTGATTGATGAGGTAGGAATCTTCAATGGAGTAATGGGGTTTGGAAGGGTATGGGAGACAACAAAGTGAGGGTTTTTAGTTTAAGGGGATTCCATCAAAGGTGAGAAAATAACAAAAACATTAATATGAAAAATATCAAATCAAAGAAAATCAAATCTATCTACCTATATATTAAAGCCCATACAACTCTCACTATTGACGAGTTACAACAATATTTATCTTTATTTATTGACCATATTGTAGCTATCATTCGCTTGAATGTAGCGAGATAATTGCAATTGCAAATGAGTGACATAGTTCATTGTTCGCTCATCACAACAACAACAACAAAGCCTTTTCCCACAGTTAAGTAGGGTCGGCTACATGGATTCTTCGCCTCCATTCAGATCTATCTTGGGTCAATCTCAGACTTATATCCAAAAAACTAAGATCCCTTCTATAGTCTCTTTCCAACACTTCTTGGGCCGTCCTCGCCCTCTCTTAGCCGGCTCAACATCCCAACACTCGCTCATCATAGGAGAAAATTGTAGATGTTGATTATTCATAGCTCAAGTATAGCATAGTTATATTCAATTTCTTCATTATGTAGACAAGCTAGTAACAATGTCGATGGGTGTCCTCATTGTAAATATATTTTATTTCATCATGATACTGATAAGGTTTTCACAGGACCCACGATGATATGTTATTTTTCCCTCAGTGTAGATAAGGTTATGCATAGAGAAAGAGGTCTCCTACACATACACATAACATTTTTTCAATGAAATGTACCCATTATGATTGGAATGAGCATACTCATTTTTACTAATATTTCTATCATTTTGAATATAATACTTATTGATTTACATCTGTTATGTATATTCCTACTACTAGTAATCATTTTCACAAAAAAAGATCTCAAATTAATATGAAATGATTTTATCTTTATTTTAATAACTGATGTCCTTTCTATTCTTTTAGTGATCATTTCATATTAGTTTAATATTTCCTTTTTGTGAAAATGATTACTAATGATAAGAAAATGACTTATCATGTGTAAACAAATAAGTATGATACATATAGGGTAAAAAAGTATATACTACGTGGGAGTAGCTAACTTGGCTACTCCCACATTATTCTTATTTATGATATTTTTTTAGAAAATGTTGAGGATTTAATTCACATATTGTCATGATGTTGTCATTCAACTTTCGCAAAAACAGACACTCCTAAAATGTCTATTTAGAAGGGGTCAATTTCAACAGTTTTGAGACCGTCAGTTTTGACAGGCTTGATGGATAGGATATAAATCTCGAATGAGTCGAAATTTGAATGTCAACGCTATTACAATATCTGATATAAATCCCAAGAAGTTTTTAAAAAATTCCATAAGAAATAAAAATAAAAATGTAGGAGTAGACAAGTTAGCTACTCAAGGTAGCACATATTTTTATCATATATATGAGGAAGTGGGGTTGTTCCATGGGGGTAACCAACGGGCTGCTCTTGCCCTATTTATCAATATTTTTTGTTTTTTGTTGGAAAAATGCAACTATGTATTTTCATCACTATATCTATCTAATATATCATTCAAATTCATCAGAAACGGAGACTCCCATCCCCTCCATCCAAACTGCCAAATTTTAACAATCTTTGAATTGATGTAATCGATCTATTCTGGATGGAGGGCATAGGAGTCTTCTTTTATGATGAAATTGAAATGACATATTAAAGGGAAAATCAATGAAAATAAATCACAGTATTTACCAAAAAGATTAAAAAATATCGAAAAATAGGACGGGCACAACCCCATCTCTCTCTCTCTATCTCTCCACACACACATATATTTATATATGTGGAAAAAATTGAGCTACCCGGTTTGGGCTAGCTAAGTTAGCTGCATCCGTTTTTAATGATATTTTTTAAGAATTCTAGAGGGAATTTAGATCACATCGTATCAACATATTCTCATTTAAGATTCAACTAAATTCGAGTCCATTATTCCATCCATCAAGGCTATCGAAATTTGGCCTCAGTGTAGAAGTTGTTGATTTCCAGATGAACAATTCAGAAAAGTATTTTTTGTGAAACTTGAAACATATCACTCTTATTGGTCTAACTTACCCCCTCCCCCCCTCGTGTCATATAAAATAGGTCACAAAAAAAATTAAAATAAGGATTGGAGTAGCTAACTTAGCTACCTCACATGGGATAGTTTTATTTAACCCTACACACTTGTATATGTATATGAGAAAATTGGAGATTTCTCCAATTTAGCCCACAACTCCATTTTCTGCAGTTTATTTTTCTTTTTTTGAAAACAACACCATGTAGTTTCATCACTATATCAATGTAGTATGTCATTCCAATTTCTTCTGAAAATTGAGACTCATATTGCCTCCATCCACACTGTCGAATTTTAACGGTCTCAGAATTGCTGCAATTGACATGTTTTGAATGTAGGGTATAAGAGTTTATGTTTCAGACGAAATCAGAATGGCATACTAGATGGGTTTTGATGATAATACACGATAGTATTTATGTAAAAAATGTAAAAATGGAGAAAATGGGCCATGAGAAGTTCTCTCTCTCTATATATATATAGTTCAATGGGGTTGCTACACCTCATTTTCAATGTTTTTTAAATTCTTTTCAAAAATATCACCATATATATTCATCCATATATCCCTCATATATGTTATTCGAATTTTGCTAGAAAAAGAAACTCTTATGCCCTTCATCTAGAACAAGTCGATTACAATAATTCTAAGATCGTTAAAATTGCATGTTCTAGATGGAGGGCATAGGAGTCTGTTTCTGATGAATTTCAAATGATATATAAGAGGGATATACATATGAATACACATAGTTTTATTTTGAAAAAAAAACAAAAAATAGAAAAATGACCAGAGGGGAGGGCAACCTCATTATTCCCACACACACATATGGGATTGGGGAGCTTACACCCATGTGTAGGTAACTTTCCTATACCTACCACTTTTTTTTTCATATTTTTATTTTTTTTTGAAATAGATCCTTGTGGGATTTATTTAAAATATTAAGTAAAATAAGTGTTTCAGATTTCGTGAAAAATAGACATTCTTAACATGTCCATCAGAAGAAGTTTATTTCAACAAATATGAGACCGTTAAAATTTGTCTGCCTTGGTGGATAAGTTAGAAGTCTAGAAATAAGTTGAAATTTGAATGATGTGGCGGTTATATATTGTAATCTAAATCCCCCAAGGATTCAATTCAAAAAAATCAAAAAAAGAGGAGAAAATATGAGGGGTATAGGAAACTTACCTACACATGGGTGTAGGCTCCATTTTCCCTATGTATGTGTGTGGCTTATCTAATGCGCCTTGAGCCTAGTAGGATCGTAATGAGCACACTTGTTTTTACTAATGTTTTCTATTATTTTGATTTCAATAGTTATTAATTTACAAATGTTATACATATTCTTACTATTACTAATCATTTTCACAAAAAGGAAATCTTAAATTATTATGAAATGATTGTATCTTTATTTGCATTCATGATGTATTATCTATTTTTAAGAATGACCATTTTGTATTAATTTAAGATTTTCTTTTTGTAAAAATGGTTAGTAATAGTAAAAATATCGCATAGCAGCTATAAACTAATAAGTATTATGCGTAAAATGATAGAAAACATTAGTAAAAATGAGTATATTCATTACAATTCTAATGGGCTTAAGGCTCATTGGATAACTTCTCCACATATATAGGGGGCCTTCCAATGAGACAGACCTTTCCTGAAATTTAAAAAGTCAATCCCAAATTTGTAAATTGTGTAACATTTTTGTAAAATATAAACTATAGATTGTAAATTAATGATGATCTATTATTTTGTAAAATATAGCATCCATATTGTAACTAACATTTTTCATCAAATACAATAATATTTTTGTAAATATTTCTTGATATACATATTATGTTGATATTTACTATTAAATTTATGGAGTTATAAATTATAAAATAAACAGGGCAAATACCTAAATTGATGTGCCTAATGGCTTTCCATGCGTCTAGGAAAGGCCCACCTTATTGTAAGTTTCTCCTATATATATAAGTCCTTCCAATAGGATGTGTTCCTTCATGAGTTCAGGAATGCTGCCTTTTTTTTGTAAAAAATACCAATATTTTAGTAAGATAGGTAAATAGTTTGTATTATAACTGCATATTGCAATGCACAACTATACATTGTAAAGTATAGAAGTACACATTATATTTCTTACTAAACAGACACCAAAACTGCATGTTAGAATAATAATTGCTTACCTAGAAAATTGCTATGTTTTTTTTTACGAAAAAGGGGGCGGCCCTCCTGAATTCAGGAAGAACACATCCCATTTGAAGTATCCCACATATACGTGGGTAAATTGTGTATGCCTCTAGCAGGAGCTAGCTTGCTCTCCGACACATTTTTTCGTGATTTTTTGTGGATTTTTAAAACACCTAGGGGATTTTGATAAGTCAGTGACAATATTTTGTCATTTAAATTTCATGTAAAACATACATCATTAAAGTTGTCTATCTGGATGGGTCGATTTCAGCAGTTCCGAAACTTTTAAAATTTGATGGAGAGGATATGAATCTCCAATTGAGTTGAAATTTGAATGACAGATTATCATTTAATGATAAAAAAACCCCATGTACTTTTGAAAAAAATCCATAAAAAATACAAAAAATGATGCAGGGAGCCAAGTTAGCTCCCTAAGGGGCAACCGCATTTTATCCCCCCACACATACATATGATTTCATGGGGCTACCCCCCGGTGGCTAACTTAACTAACCACACCATTTTTTTTCTTATGATAAATCTGGGGTATTTAGATCAATATATGGCACCATATCTCTTTCAAATTCCTTGTAGAACATGCATTCCTAACAAATTCATCTACAAGGAATCAATTTCTGTAATTCCGAGATCGTTAAAATTTGATAGTGCTAATGGATGGAATAGGAGTTTCGAACTGAGTTGAAATTTGAATGAGAACATGATGTCATATAGTAATCTAAATCCCTCCCCCACCCCCCGACCATTTTCAAAAAAATACTTTAAGAAGTAATTTTTAAAAATAAGGGTGGGGTAGGCAATTTGGATCTCCCCTTGGATCAGAGAAATTAAATTGAGATGTTGTGCTACAATTGCAAAAAGAAATGTCACTTTAATAAGGTTTGCCCCTTACTCAAAAGAAGCCACAGGGCATCACTAAGCCAAGCATCACGAGCCGCACAGAGAAGAAGGAATGTGATATTGAAAGAAACAAATGACATTCCAAGCATTACCGCGGGCATTTCAATAGGAAATATTTGCAAGGCATGTGGGACTCCTCTGACTCCTTAGACTCTAGCGAAAACGACTCAAATGACTCATACAATGATTAAGTTGTGTCAGGACTTATGGACAAAGCTGCTTCGAAAGAGTGTGTCATATATATACCATAAAGGACCAGGCGGCCATCAATGATTCTATTAATGATGAAATTAGAGATATTATAATAGAATTACATGATATAGTTATAAAATTGGAAAAAGAAAATAAATTATCAAAAGCCACTACACGTGTCACCCATGCAGAACATGACTCTGAACTATAATTGCTCAGAGGAAATGTTCTCGAACTTTATAACTATCTTTTATCTCCTAACAAAGAGCGTGGAAAAGAAACCAGTTTACTCACAAATAACATAATGAAACTATAATATATTATTTTTGAGCTAAAAATTAAATCTAGGATTCTTATAGACAATCTAGCTAAATCCCCTGAATCAAAAGAGACTTTATTAAATTACTAGGAGCATCATATTAGTGTAAGACTAAGTTTGGAATTGGTTATGAACCTTGTAATAAAATAATGTTGAAAATTAAAATTATGTTAAAGTTGCAATTAGCCAAGTTAAAACTAGTAAGGTCAAGGAACCTTTAAGAAATCACATGAATCAAACTAATCCTCCAAGGATCCAAATGAGATGGATATTGAAAGATATATGTCAACTATTTTGTAGAACACAGGAAGAAGGCAGAAAGACGTCAAAATTGGAGACACCATCAACACGAAAACATGACTGAACACTCTTTCGCATGATATCAAGCGAAACAATAGAGACAAGCGGGGCAAACATATCATGGATAGTGGATGTTCCAAGCACATGACTGAAGACTAAGATATATTCATTAAGACAGACCCCGTGGATTGTGGGATAGTCGTATTTGAAAACAACCACACATGCATGATCATTGGCAAATATACGATTGGTCGCTTCCTCAATTCTTTGTAAATGTTAGTCGTGTTACATGTCAGAAACAACTTGCTTAATGTGTCTCGAATATGTGATAAAGGTTTTAAAATAACTTTTTTCATATTTGTTTTGAAGTTTTAAAAAAGGAAACACTGTAAGTTTTTATGATGGAGGTCGGCACAAAAATATATACATGCTTAGCAAACTTGAGTTAGTTAAAGGACTTCCCAAGCCTATAAGAACGAAGATATATCAATTACAGAAACTATACAAAACTTCATGTAAAAGCAAGAAACTCATTGGTACAACAAGACCTTTTAGGCTTACAAAATTAGAAATTTTAAGTGGTTGTCAATAGTATTTTATTACAGTAGATGAGTACTCATGCTTCATTTGAGTTTTGTTATTTGCAATCGAAGATGTCTTTCTATTAGCTTGCTCATAGTTTGAAAAGCTAGAAAAACGAATTCAGGTTGAAAATGAACGACAATCGATAGGTTAAGAAGTGATCGTGGTGGTAAGTTCGAGAATGATGTTTAATATGATTATTATACAAAGTCCGTGATTAAGCATAATGCCCATGATTGGTGTAATTGAGCGAAAGAATCATAATCTACAAGAGTGAGCTTGTACCATGCTCTGTGAATCTAATCTGTCACATTACGTTTGGGCGGAAGCCATAAGTACACCATGTTATCCTTAAATAGAACGTTGATCCATTATGTATTAAAAAAGATGCCTTTTGTGATTTATTTCAGTCGCTCATCAAGGTGGGATATGCTCTAATCAGAGGTGGTTGTGTGCACTCACAAGGTGAGTTACACAGTCGTTGAGGTATCGCACTCGACTGACGATAAATTCAACAATTAACCCACTGCATAATAATCAAGCAATGAAAAATCAAAGTGGATCAAAATTTATTAAAAACCCTAAAAATAAAAGTGTATAGTGGATAAGTAGGTGTAGGGTGTCAAACACAGGGAACAAGCTGGTGCAGCATGTATTATTATTTATTGCTAAATAATAATGGATAATTTGTAGATTTTAAGCTTTACAATATAATGATGGATAATTTGTATATATCATTTCACTATAAAAAAAGCGCGATTGGTGTGCACACGATGGGGTGCACTTGGCGAGCACATGTGCTCGCTCACTCCCTAGCAAGCACTTAGGTTACACATGTGCTCGCCAGCCCGATCACCCTTTTGAATCTGGAGGTGTGGTTATATTTTCGTATATGGGCGAGCACTTGAATAGCACACGTGCTTGCCCGGCTGTGCTCGCCCAGTTGAATTTCAAGGCGCGGCAGGATCGACGCGTGTCAAATACCGGGCGAGCACCTAGCGAGCGCTGAGTGAGCACATAAGTGTGCTCGCCCGCGCCCATAAACAGAACGTCGGGCATCCCTCTTTCCTCATTCCTGCGCGATTTGCTTCTCCCTACCTCCCCTCCGGCGACCCGTGCTCGAGCATTCCCGCGTCGAGAGACCTCCGTTTGAGTATTCAATCACACACACACCCTTCTTTAGGTATATCTTATCATCCTTTCTCTCTTTTTTCGTATTTCATTCGATTTCATACTTGTTCTAGAGGTTTGGGGGTGTTGATGTTGTTGATTGTTTTCTTCTTAGTTTTAATATTACTAGTAGTTAATCTTGTTGCTTATGCCTCATTTAGTTGTTTAATATGTAGTTGTTGTTAGATTTGAGTATATATTTGTCTAATATAGATGGAATATCATAGGTATGTCAAATGTTTGATTAAATATCACAACAAGTAAAGTGCTAAAACAAAGAAGTAGGTGAATGTTGATATAGAAATATCAGAATATTGAATTATGGCATAACACTAGTTCTATCACAATGGTTCATGTCTTGTCATAACACTAGTTTCATAACACTAGGTTGAAAGAGGAGATGAGAGATACAAAGCCTTTGGGAATAAGAACTATATAATAGATGTCAAATTATTCATTTATTTAAGTTAAAATTGTTGGTGCGTGACGATAACTATAAACAGAAACATTTCTTCTGTGATATTTCATTATCACATTAAATTCTAGTTAATGTGAATAAGTATATCACATTAACTTATAGTTAGGCTAATGATAAGTCTAAAACACTAACTATTAATTATTATAAAATCGTACAAAATCATTCATACACAGTGCGTCCCTCCACACCGGGTGCTGTGTGGTCCTGCACACCGGAAGGCGTGTGCAACACATTGGAGGATTTGATCACCTCTAACTGTGTTATATTTTTTGTTTCACAGCACTATTGGACTCACTTTGGGATGTTTATCCCTGACCAATGGTCGTGGATTTTGATGTTTGCAGGTTTAAAATTAGGTTTTTTTGCAGGCACCCATCTAATATTAGTGAGCCAAACACTTTATTAGGCACTAAATTAGGATCACACTTATCCCTATCTCCATCGTTAACCAACCAAATTTACATAATTGCTCGTCTAACATAAATGAATAAATATTTCAAGATTATTTTATAGTCTCATTTGTAGTACGTACAAATGTATGACGTAAAGTAATCTTAAAGTATTACATTTATGTTAGCTTTCTTTAGTTCAGAGATCTCGGACTAAGGGGGTCCGTAAGGATTCAAACTTGCTAAAAGGTGATCGTTGTCACAAGCTGGTGTAGCATGTATTATTATTTATTGGTAAATAATAATGGATAATTTGTAGATTTTAAGCTGCACAATATAATAATGGGTAATTTGTATATATCATTTTATTACTTAAGGTTTTTGAGAGTTTTTAATTTTTAATTTTTCTATTTATATTTATATTTTTAATTTTATAATTTTTGTTTTCTTTTTATATTTTTCTGTTTTTCTTTATTTTTCTTTTCCTTTTCATACTTTATAATAAGTATATATATGTATATAACTATGTGCAATATGTATAATATAAGTAATATGTATATAATATATATAATAATTATATAAAAAGTAGAAAATACAAATAAAATAGTCATTTTTATCTTTTTAAAGGATTTAAAATATATTTAGGGTATTTATAATAATTAATAATAATACAAACTATTTATAACTATTTATAATTATATAAAACAATATAATATCTTTTATTTATAAACATAGGTATGCATTGTTAAAATTTATAATATATGTTTTTTGTGTTTTTTAAATATTCTTGTGCTTTTTTTGTAGGGATTTCTACTATTTTTATGCATTTTAAAATTTTAAATATACAAAATCAAGGACTTAAAAAATAGGCCAAATTATTTTGAGATCTACATATATTATATAGACCCAAAATTTCTCAAAACCACTTTTTCATATATAGTAATATGTATATATAGGACAAAAAACTATATTTTTTGATATTTTTGTTGATTTTTTGTAATTTTTTTATAGTTAACAAGGGTTTGCAAATTTTAGGTTTTTTTATTGATATTTTTTGTGGTTTTTGGTCCGTAGATAAAATAGGGTAATAAATATATGTAATTATTTTTGGAACTTTTAGGAAGGTCTTATACTTTTTTATTTTTAGTCAAATAGAGAATAAAACAGCTCCTTTTAATTTTAATAAATGGTAAAAGAGAAATGCTAAATGCAACACATGGCATGTATGAGCATTAATCCAAGCATTTATATCTATTTTTGCATAAATTTTGGGGTATGGGAAGTATTTTATCGAAAATGAAATGGTATAGACAAAAATGATCAAGCTAGTAGGGGCATTTATGCAATAAAAATTAAAGTCAATACGGTATATGAAAAATACCTAGAACTTTTCAACTACAACTTGAACTTTTTATACTAAATAACAACATACAATGCTGAAGGGTATAAGATATATTTATCCAACTCATGTGGGGGGTACGTGAGCTGAGCTGGTAGTGGACCTACTTGCAATTTACAAAACGTTCAGGAGATTTGTTGTAATATTTCCCCAAATCTTAACACTAAATTAAATATTTACAATACTGTTAGATAAATATAAAAAAACAGAGGGGGTATATGCTATTTACCCCTTAACGTTGATTGATCCAACCATTGCTTGGAGGACACATGGTTGATCCAACCCTCGAGGCCATGCACCACTTCGAAAAGAACGTCCTAGATTAGATCAAGGTCGTGTTCTTCATCTAACAACGGGCAGGGGCCCATGAAGAACAGTGGATGAACTCACCTCCATCAAGTTTAAATCCGATAGTCCTTGGCTCTTCGGCGTCTCCTCCGAGCTCCGACAGTGACTACGCATTCCTGGAGGTCCTCTGCACGTGTTGATCCGCTCCGATGAGGCTGAGGTGGCTCAACGGAGGATCTGGGGGCTTAGGTTACTTCCATGTCACATGGAGGTGCTCCAGGTCTTCGTCTTCACTCTAAATGGGTCCTTGGAGACCCGAACATGCACCAAAACGTTCCTTGGCTTGAGGGCTTGCTCCTCGACCTTGGAATGAAGTTTGAAAGCAGGGGATGGAAGAAATAGAGTGAAGCTCTAGCCGACAGAGGAGAGCCGCACCGAGCAGGCGGTGGAGAGATCCCAGAGGCTGGAGGAGGAGACGGAGGACATCCAGAAGAGCTTTAGGAACCAGCCATACCCGCTAGGCCAATGAGGGAGTTGCACAACCCTGGTGCAACCCTTACATACCGTTGGATATAGCTTCCGACGAATCTGGGAGACTTCAAGCTCCCCCCCAGACCATGCAGCTCTTGCCCAAATTCCATGGGCTTGCCACCGAGGAGCTGCATCTACACCTGTAGGAGTTTGAGATGATCTGCAAAACTGTCCATGACAGATACGTGGACAAGGACATCATCAAGATGATTGTGTTTCCATTCTCCCTCGTCGACAGAGCAACCTACTGCCTGAAGCATTTAGGGAGATATGTGACTTCGTGGGAGCAGCTCCGGACCGAGTACTTGAACAAGTACTATCCACTCGATCGGACGAACACAACGCAAGCTCTAATCAACAACTTCAACATGATCCCCAATGAGCAGTTCCATGAGGCGTGTGATCGATTCTGTGAGCTCATTGATCGGTGCCCACATCACGACATATCCAAGCCCAACCTAGTATAGAGCTTCTTTTGTGGACTGACATCGGAGCTGTAGGGGCTAGTCAACACTTCTTGTGGGGGCTACTATTTCATCAAGGATGAAGACCAGGTCTGGGCCATCTACGAGGAGATGGCTGAGAATTATACAGTAATGTCCCAGACCAGGCTCTACACTTAGGGGAAGTCCCTACCCCAGGCCATGTCTTTTCAGAGGATAACATGGGCTGATGCGGGTCCATACACTTCTTCGCCAGCAACAGCAACAACACAGACAGAGTCCAGCTATTGACATGAGCATCATCAACGAAAGTTGGATCGTATTGAGATCATCGAGAAGATGTAGTTCCAGGGCATGAGACAGATTGATTAGTTGGCACAGACCTTGAGTGACACGAAGACCCATATCATGTGTCTCCATGAGGCACAAACATCTTCTCAACCCCGTCTCAGGTCACTGACTAATCCTAACAGCAGCAGCTCTCCCCAGCACCCCGCCCAGTATCGACAGGTTCACCACATCCAGGCGGAACCGGTCCAGCAGTTGCAGCACTTGTACTCTCTGCCACCGCCATCTCAGGACACTCAGGTGGTGGTATACCAATCGAAACAATTATTGGCAGTCCTTACCCCGTCCCCATATGAGCATGAGTTGTTGATGGAAGTCAACGGGATTTGGTATGATCGATAGTAGCATGGGATCTGCCGAGATCATCCCGGATTCAGGTGGTCTATCGAAGGTAGCTTGTCCCAGCAGCAGCAGCCTCCAGCTCAAGGTGGGCAGTCCAGCCAGCCTCAGTAACCCCATTACTCCTAGTAGCCATCACACCAATACCAGTCGGGTCCTCGTCCCTACCAGCAGGGACAACAATGGAGGCAGAAGCAACCTCAGCAACAATATTCTCATCCTCCTCCTTACCAGTTCCAACAACAACAACCTCATTTCAACGAGGCAACCCGTCCGGTTCTCATGGGCCAGCCTATGAGAACCCGACCCTTGATGATTTAGCCTGCCTACTCTTAGACCAACATGCATTCTTTAGGCAGGAGATGGACGAGTTTTGCCAAGAGATGAGGGAGACAATAAAGGGTAAGGTCGCTATACCCACTCAGATCGAGCCCAACCCGAACAATCTAAAGAGGAAGTCTGAGCAGGTACAGTTCACTGAGACCACCACTCCTGGTGATTTATTGGGTGACATTGCTTAATATACATTTGATGCTGATTTTGTGTCACTTAGGAGCGGTAGGATGCCAGCCGATGATGCCTCGTTTGAGCGATGACACCATGATGAGCCAGGAGCGCTAGACGAGGAGGACAGTGAAGCTGAGGCCGCTGATGATGATGTTGATGACGGTGGTGCTGATGCCACCAAGGATGCTGATCCAGTCGACAATACTGAGGTCGTCGTTTCTCCAGATGTAGATGGTGGTAGTGACGCCACCCGATTACCAGATGCTGAGCTAGAGTGTGGTGCTGATGCCACGAATCCCGATGTTGTGGGTGGTACTGATGCCACCATTTCCATTCCAGTTGTGTTCCCTCTAGTTTCTGTATCTCAGGACCATATGAAAAAGAACAGAAAAATTGATAAAGGAAAGGTTTCTTCATCTTCGAGTCCATATGTGTTACATGATGATACTTGTATGGATTCCATTCCTTCTCAGCAACAAGAACATGTTCCTAGCCCTCTATCTGAGGAGGGCCCAGCCATCCCCTTCCCTCAAGCACTCTGCTTGGCGAAGGGGAATACAAAATAAAATCCGAAAAGAGATCAACAATTAGAGTTCGGCCAACAGATGATAGATAGATTCCACATTCAGCTGACTCTACAGAAAGCAGTCGAGCACATCCCTCTCTTCCAGAGGAACTTGAGAGAGAAGACCACTATCCGTAGGAAGAAGAGAAACCATCAGGAAGAAGAGGAACCATCAGGTATACCTTGGGCATCCTGACAAGGAGGTCAACATTTATGTCCGGCTTTGTAACGCAGCCGATCGCGTGGCTCCCAACCACCGTGACAGCCTCATGGCTCCTGAAGGTGAAGGAGATCTTCTCCGGCAGCGCCCCCACGTCCCTGACGAATCCGGGGACGTCGCCAGGGCCGACAACGCGATCAGGAATTGCACAGACGGTGTCAGCAATGGAGGATGCGGCATCTTCTAGGGTTTTAGAGGCGGTCGCGTCGAGACGCACCTCCCTGAGAAGGTCGTGGACTTTCTGGAGAGGGGGATCGGAGGACGGCTCCATTTTTGCGCCAACAAAGTTCTCGGCGGCCGCTGAGTGGGGACTCCTGAATGGGGGTACTGGGTTTTGGAAGGGTTTGGGAGAGAGGACAATGGGAATTTTTAGTTTAAGGGGAGCCATCAAAAGGTAAGAAAATAACAAAAACATTAACATGCAAAATATCAAACCAAAGGAAAATAAATCTGCCTACGTATATATTAAAGCCCATAGAACTTCCATCGTAGATGATATTATAGGAATATTTACCTTTATTTATTGACTATAATGCAGCTATTATTCACTTGACTGTAACAAGGTAATTGCTATTTCAAAGACAGATGTAACATCATGTTTCCAATGAAATCGGAACATGACCTGATTAGGGTTTGTTCAAGCCAATAAAGTTGTCAGCCAGCATTAGATGACTCAAATCAATCAATTGATTGTGAATCCAAAGTCGTTCGGACGAAATCGACCAGATATCGATCGCATCATAATGCGTGTCCGAAAAAGTCGCGACACAAATACAGAAACTACGAAGCGAACCAAGACCGTCATAAAATCCGATTCGATGAAACAAGACCAATGGAATCGACCGTTCGTCAATCGGACGTCGTTTGATATATTAATTTCGCAAAATTTGAACTCAAACTGAAACCGTATCTCGAAAATTTCGGGAATCCAAATCCGATCGAAAGTATATCAATATTATACTCATTTTGATCGTCGTAGATAGACGATCAAATCAAGATATTTTGCGTCAAAATCCGAGGCCCGAGGAGCATATACGGTCGATTTTAATGTATGCCCAATAAAGAGAATTTTTGGTGTGTGTGTGTGTATTAAATCAAAATTTAATATCTTATTACAAACTGTAAGCATCGGTCTGCTCGTTGCTAAAAAAGGAATTTCCAGTCGTTGGTTTTCCTCTCTTCTTTCTCAGCCACTTGCTTTAATTTTTACTCCACTTGGCATAAAATGAGTCCTCCTCTTTGGTTATATAACCTCTCCAAATCCTATTTTCCCCTTTCTATACTCCCGTATTATACCCTTTCCACCGAGAGAGAGAGAGAAAGAGATTCCAGCCCTTTTCTTTTGGTTTCAACAAGCAGTTGAAACTACTGCTCCCTCTTCCTTGGATATTTAGTCATTCCCAGCAGCTGGAAACCTCCTGTAAGTCCCTGCTTTTCTCCAATCTTGAAATCAAAAGAGGTACAACCCTTAGCCCCTCTCTTTGCTGCCATGCATGCACTATCTCCAGTCCAACAACATACATCATCTTCTTGGATTATCTCTGCTGTAGCATTTTTATTTTATGGGTATTTGTTGAATTTACTTTGATTCAAGAAGCTATGTATATTCCAAATATTTGTTTAAAATTTGAGACTGAGCACTGTGTTGACAACGATAGATATAATTTGAGATATAATATATATATATATATATAGTTCATATACTTACAGTAGTGAATGCAAATAACAATATATTCTTTTAATTGACATGTAATGGGTTAAAAATCAAGTGGTTTTTATGTCAAATACATCTCTTCACATTTTTTTATTATTTGTCTATTACTTTCTGAAATTCATATCTAGTAAGATACCCATTATTGACTAAAACGTTCACTCACCATCATAGGCAGAAAGCTTGTTATATTTTATTTACTTTGTTCGTTCAATTTTCACAACAATATATCGTTTCACCACTTATTAGAGGCATAGTCATGTTTGCTCTTCTTTGCAATTACTGAAATTGAGCTTCCAAGATATATGTAACCAGTTAAGATGTTGGAATCACTCGCCCTCGTCCTCTCTAAATCTTTATGCTTGAACAAGTGGGTATTATGGTTTAAAATGCTAATGCTAATGCCAACACCATTTCCTCAATTACAAAAAAGACCTGCCATCCCATACCGACAAGATCCTACTATTTTTTAAAAAAAGCTAAAAATAGATAAATTAAAGACAAGAAGTTCTATTTTCATGATTAAGTTAGATTGCTATCTTTTATATTCAAGGTCTGCAAGAACCTGGAAACGTGAATTGAAATCACTCGACAAATCCTTTGTCAGAATCGATGGTAGATGAAACATCATTAATCCTAAATTCTAGGTGTTAAAGAAATCATAGACAAGGGTTTAAAATAATTTAAATAAATAAGTGTTTCTACTCGACAGGTGAATTCAATACAGTGCATACAGATCATGTGTTTGGGGTTCATTACTAAGTTATATATATATTCAAATCATTTAATTATTCCATATATCTACAATGTTTTTTTTAAATCAAACTCTGACCTCAAGTACATAAGACTTCATTTTATTTTGTCTAACCTGTAATGGCAAAAAAAAGAATGATTATAACAAAATTTAGTATGGGTAGGCTATAAACTCTTCGGGCCTTAAATAATAATAATAATAATAATAATAATAATCCTAAACACAAGGTTTTGGGTCATGTCTTATTAAAGTCACATATATAGGATCTGTTGTAGTTGTAATAACTATATATCATAATAACCTATGTATGAATCGGATATATACATATAGTAAAATGATCGGTATTTTGACATATTTCTATAGGATCCAATTTATCTACTCCCTGATAATTAGCTGTTGAAACTGCTCAATGAATGAATTATCCAGAAATATCAGTGTTGTAACATATCAATGAATTATATGATCTACATTACCCTGGAATCTTTAAGAATAATTAACTATAGATAATTGTGTCGATCATGGTGATCCTTACCTGACCGTGCGAGGGTGCGGTGACCCTCAACTGGACGGGAGATAGGAAGCCCAGTTTGGGCAGCGGTCGTCAAGTGCGTGGGTCTAGGATCCCAGTCTTTTACACGATTTTTACGCAAGCTCGCAGTATTTTTACGCCTCTTTGAGATCCCGACTTTTAACCAGTTCTGCTGACCCTCTGTTTTAGGATATCCATGTGGAGGATCCTCGATTTTCAGTTTTCGTACGAGCTCGTTTACCCGTTAGCGGTCGGGTCATTTTCTAGAATGCTTTTTCCAGAGAGTCTCTCTCACCCGTCTCAGTGTCGTAGTTTTGGAGTAGACCTATCCCTCTATTGGACCGCACTTCCAATTAGAGGGCGAGACAGAAGAGCTAATTGTAGGCTACCTCACCGCTTGAGTTTTTCTTTCGCCCGTAGACTTGATGATTATACATCCAAATCATCCATGTCTACATCTAAGTCGTGTAGAGATACATCTGAGACAGTTACAGTTGAGAGTTGGAGGAATTACAATCAAAGTTGAGTTGGTTGAAAATAGTTATAATAAAATTTGACTTGAAATAATATGACTATAATAATATGAATATATATATATACACACACCCATACCCTTATGAACAATCAATTACAATATAAATATGTTGTATATGGGAAACGTTGGGATAATGGGTGAGCATGGGAGGTGCATACAAGCAACTTGAAAACAATTTTACCTTTGCAAGTAGATGTAAATTTCAGATGTTTATGTCTTTCTACTTGCCTCTCTTGTAACCACTTTAAATACTTATATATATATATATATGATTATGGAAAGTATCAGCAACCGCTGATGCCTTTTCGTTCCTAACATGTTTTGGCAGGTAGGGAGCCTGCTGCCCAGTAGTTGTTGATGATTCTAGGTGATAGGGTATATTCCAGACAACATGTATACTTTTGTCTCAGCTTTTGTTCGATTCATAATGTAAATGATTCCCCTTCTCTTATATACAAAATTTTGAGAATATTGTATGTACTGGCAGACTTCTTGTAGATATTGTAAATATATGAAAAATTATAAAATGAAATGTTGGCGGCACTTGTTCTACTTGTCTATGTGATTTATTTATCTGAATGTGAATGTCATGGTAGAACGCGCGAAATTTCCTCACATTTTAAATAGCTCGTGCGATCTCTAGCGAAAATAATGCCGCGAAAGTGTTGTAAATGGGTACCGGATCCGAGGGGTTCACAATTTGGTATCAGAGCCGTGGTACCCCGATACACACAGTCGCAGTATTTCAATTCCGATCGCATTAAGTTCTCGGATAGCGACAGTCTTCCGACTTGTCGTGAGTCCGAGAAGGGAAATATGACATTCAAATTCAATAACCACAGATGTCTCCAATTTCATTAATTTTCATATTATATCCCAAGGAAGAGAAAAAGCATATATGATAATATCCGTGAACCGTAATTTTTATGACTAAAATGGTTCTTATGCAGAGCCACGACATCCCGTCCTGGCCAAGAGATGGCTGACCAGCTAGCACGCATATTGACTGCTCTCACCGACCTCCAGCAGCAGGCTGCCATGCGAGGTCAACAGGATCTGATATTGGCCCAGCAGACCAAGATTGCCGACAGACAGACATAGAGATGAGGTTCGAGGACCTATCAGATTTCACATACCATCTATCTCAAGTTGGAACACGACAGGACCAACACCAATCTGTTGAGATAGAGCAGTCTCATTCTGGTGGTCTACATGAGGAGATGCCAGAGCATGGAGCAGAGGATGGAGACGATGACAGGGAGCAGGACCCTGTTGATTTTGCAGATGAGGATGCACACGAGTACTCTGTCATCCATAGGCATCAATCCATCTTCACTTCCTACCAGTGGGCCAATGTGCCCTTGTTCGAGGGCACAGGAACAGAGATGTGGTAGAGCAGTGGATCAAGAGAGTGATGTAGGTGCTTAGGATGATACACACGTCACGAGACTCGTGGCTATCTTTCATGGAGTACTCACTGACAGATTTTGCTGAGAGATGGTGGGATGCAGTGGTTTGTGAGCTAGGCTACGAGCCCACGTGGGAGGACTTCGAGACACGATTCAGATCCCACTTCTTTTCTGCGAAGTGGAAGGAGTCCCAGCGCTGACTTTTTGCAGAGCTTCGTCAGGGACGGATGACAGCTAGAGATTACTTCATCAGATACACTGAGATGTCGTGACATACACCAGCAGCTGCTGCATTTCCAAAGGAGAATCTGGAAAAGTTCATTAGATGCATGCGGGAAGAAGTGCAGGAGAAGTTAGCTGGATTACATATCACTTCCATCTCCGAGGCTACTGATGCAGCGGTGAAGTTTGAGGACATCAGAGAGATGTTTTGGGAGCTCGTCTGGAGCAGCGCCTAGATCGCAACGATCTTTTGGGTCGATTCGTCGACCATTTCAGCAGCAGAGGTCAGCTAGGCATTTCCGACCTATAGGTTTGACTTTCTCAGGCAGTGCTTGCTCATCTCCATCGACTACTTTAGGAGGAGCACTAGCTGGACGGGCACATAGTCCGCTCGACCATTTGGGTCGCAGCGAGCAGATAGTGCTCGGAACACAGACACGGCCACTCCATCTACTCGACCAGTCCAATGTTACCGATGTCACGAGTGGGGACATTACCGATCACAGTGCCCACGGGCTTCTGGTGAGCCTCAGCCATAGCCTTCACAGTCGCAGCCTCAGGCACAACGTTCAAGGAGTTTTCGTGGTAGGAACTCCAACTTCAAGCGACCGCAGCAGAGACGGACGCAGAGTGTGGCAAGATCTAGTATTACACCAGCCATGCAGGGTCAGTTACATGCATTTAATGAGGAGCAAGCACGTTCAACAGCTACTGTGGTGAAAGGTGTGGTCTCAGTCTTGGGCCGACCTTTCCATGTTCTATTTGATTCTGGTGCGACACATTCTTTTCTTGCTTCGAGGCTACTAGCTTTTTTAGGTAGAGTCATTGAGACTCTCTCTTCTCCATATCACATCCGAGGGCCAGATGACTAGTTGTTCGTCATTTCCCTGATAGTAGGGCACTTGCCCCGTACTGATTGGCGATCATGAGATGATCGCAGATTGTCTACTCCTACAGCTTGATGAGTCTGACTTGATTTTGGGTGTGGATTGGTTATCCGCTCATCATGCACTTGTTGATTGTTTTAGGAAGACAATTGTCTTCAGGATTCTAGATTTACCTGAGTTCACTTTTGAGGGTGTTATACATGACTTCTCCATGGAGTACAATTCTGTATTACGAGCTTAGCAACTTGTTGATCTGGATTGCGATTCTTATCTAGCATTTGTTCGAAAGGTATCTGATCATGAGCCAATGCCACAAGACATCCGAGTAGTATCAGACTACCCAGATGTGTTCCCTGATGAGCTACCAGGAATACCTCCTTAGATAGAGATTGAGTTCGAGATCACATTGCTACCAAATACACAACCGATCTCGATGGCACCGTATCGCATGGCACCAGCTGAGTTGAGAGAGCTGAAGGTGCAGTTGCAGGAGTTACTTGATTTGGGATTCGTGTGGCAGAGTACTTCACTTGGTGTGCTCCAATTCTATTTATCAAGAAGAAGGATGGATCCATGAGGTTATGCGTCGATTACCGTCAGTTGAACAAGAGAACGGTGAAGAACCGTTATCCTTTGCCACGTATCGATGATTTATTCGATTAACTTCAAGGTCTTCGGTTTTCTCGAAGATCGATCTTCGTTTTAGTCTATCATAAGCTGAGGATTCGTAACCTTCAGGACTCGCTATGGACACTACGAGTTTGTGGTGAGTCGTTTAGGCTCACCAATGCACCTGCAACATTCGTGGATATGATGAACCAGATCTTCCGTCCATACTTGGACAACATATAATCTTGGAATGAATGGGATCATGCGAATGATCTACAGACTATTTTGGATACATTGCGGGAGCACAAGCTATATGCCAAGTTGAGCAAGTGTGAGTTCTGGTTATCCCATGTCTCATTTCTAGGGCACATCATTTCTAGAGTAGGCATCGTAGTTGATCCTGCGAAGATTGAGGCAGTTATGTCTTGGGAGCAGCCCGAGACAGTTACTAAGATTCGAAGCTTCCTTGGATTAGCAGGCTATTACATATGCTTTGTCTGCGGATTTTGACGCATTATTCATCCTTTGACACGATTGATGCAAAAGGGAGATCCATTCATTTGGGACGATTCATGCAAGCAGGCCTTCAGGACATTGAAGGAGAGTTTGACAACAACGCCCAATCTTGCTCTTCCTTCAGGCACTCAGGACTATGCAGTCTACACAGATGCATCTGGAGAAGGTCTAGGAGCAGTACTGATGCAGAGAGGACAGGTGATTGCTTATACGTCACGACAATTGAGGTCGCATGAGCGGAACTATCCCACACATGACTTGGAGTTGGTGGAAATTGTCTTCGCCTTGAAGATCTGGTACCACTATCTATATGAGGCGAATTTCGAGATCTTCGCAGACCACAAGAGCCTGAAGTACATCTTTGATCAGAAGGAGCTGAACATGAGGCAATGCATATGGCTCGAGCTACTGAAGGATTATGATTGCACGTTCTCTTACCATCCCGGTAAGGGAAACGTGGTGGTTGATGCACTTAGCAAGAGAGTGCATGCAGAGGGTACGATAATCTGGCTATATACATGGGATATGCTCGCATCATTGACTGATTGCCATCCTCAGGAGAGCGCATCCATTTCTACCGTCGTGCCTCAGCGATTCAGCAGTTTGTGGCATCGCATTGACGAAGGATAGAAGATAGATGCATGGATTCGAGATAGATACATGCGAGCTGTCAAGGATGAGGTTGATGACTTTGTTGTGATGGAGTCTATTTTATGGAAGGCAGGTCGGGTCGTTGTGCCTAACGATGAGCAGCTACGCAGAGACATACTTGATGAGGCACACAGTTCATGGTTATCTATCCATCTAGGCAGCACGAAGAAGTACCGTGATCTGCGTCGACATTTCTGGTGGGATGAAATGAGGCGCGATGTGGCGCAACATGTTAGCAGATGTGATGACCTGTCAGATGGTCAAGGCTGAGCACAGAAGACCACCGGGATTACTGCAGTCTCTCCCCATTCCCGAGTGGAAGTGGGAGAGCATTTCTATAGATTTTATCACAGGTCTGCCGAAGACACCAGGTGGCCATGATTCCATTTGGGTCGTTGTTGATAGGTTGACCAAGTCAGCCCATTTCATACATGTCAACACGACTTACACTCCATCTGGATTGGCCAAGCTATATGTGCAGAACATCATCAGGCTGCATGGTATACCATGAGAAGTGGTGTCTGAAAGGGACTCACGATTTACGTCACACTATTGGCATCAATTCATGTCAACACTACAGAAAGAGCTGAAGATGAGTTATGCATATCATCCGCAGACAGATGGGCAGAGTGAGCGTACCATTCAGACGCTTGAGGACCTACTTCGTGCATGCATATCATAGTGGAAAGGGTCCTAGAAGGACCATCTGTCGTTAGTTGAATTCACATATAACAACAACTATCAATCCAGTATCGGCATGGCACCATTCGAAGCCCTATACGGGCGAAGATGCCTCACACCTCTTAGTTGGCGTGAGGTACGTGATCATGCTCTCAATTCTGTGGATCTTTTGGAGGAGACCGCGAGAGCTGTTGATCTTGTGAGATGGAGACTTCTGATGGCACAAAGCCGCCAGAAGAGCTATGCAAATCGTAGGATAAGAGACTTAGAGTTTCATGTAATCCAATTCTTTTCTCTTCATCCATTCAAATACTACGTGTCTATATTTAACTTAATCTCACATATAAATGACATTCCTGTAAATTATAGGTTGGAGATTGAGTATTTCTCCGTGTATCTCCCATGAAGGGCATACATAGATTTGGCGTTCGTGGGAAGTTGGCGCCACGATATGTCGGTCCATTCGAGATTCTAGCTAGAGTGGGGAAGGTGGCCTACCGAGTAACCATCCACATCATTCTGTTATTCATGACGTCTTCCATGTATCCAACTTGAGGAAGTATGTCCACAACCCTCGACTCATCATCAGTTACGAGTATTTAGACGTGGAGCCAGACTTGACATATGAGGAGAGGTCGGTGCAGATACTCGACAACACTTTGAAAAAGCTTCACAACAAAGAGATTCCATTGGTCGAAGTGTTGTGGCACAGACATGGCATCGAAGAGGCGACGTGGGAGACCGAAGCTGACATGCGGGCACGATACCCACAACTTTTCTGAGGTAATAAGAAAAACAAGCTTTTGTAATAAGATATATGACAAAATATATGGCTTGTTTTCTCTTTGCAGTTTTTATGGGTTCAAAACCCTTTGAGATTTTTATGTCCATATGAAATCCAAACAAGACACATAATGACCTAGACTCGAGTTTCGAGGATGAGACTCCCTTTGAGGTTTTTATATTTGTAGCATCTTGTTTCCAATCAAACCCGAACGTGACCCGATTAGGGTCCGTTCAACCCAGTAAAGTTGTCAACTGACATTAGATGACTCAAATCGATCAATTGATCGTGAATCAAAAGTCGTTCAGGTGAAATCGACCGAAAATCAATTGCATCGTAATGCGTGTCCGAAAAAGCTGCGACACAAATTCGGAAACCACGAAGCGAACCGAGACCATTATAAAATCTGATTCGACGAAACAAGACCATCGGAATCGACCGTTTGTCAATCGGAGGTCATTTGATATTTTAATTTCGCAAATTTTAAACTCAAACTGAAACCGTATCTCGAAAATTTCGGGCATCCAAACCCGATCGAAAGTATATCGATATACTCATTTTGATCGTCGTAGAGAGACGATCAAATCAAGATATTTTGCATCAAAATCCGAGGCTTGAGGAGCATATACGGTCGATTTTTATGTATGCCTAATAAAGAGAATTTTTGGTGTATATATATATTAAATCAAAATTTAATATCTTATTACAGACTGTAAGCAGCAGTCTGCTCGTTGCTAAAAAAAAGGAATTTCCAGCTGTTGGTTTTCCTCTCTTCTTTCTTAGCCACATGCTTTGATTTTTACTCCACTTGGCATCAAACGAGTCCTCCTCTTTGGTTATATAACCTCTCCAAATCCGCTTTTCCCCTTTCTATACTCATGTATTATACCCTTTCCACCGAGGGAGAGAGAGATTCCATCCCTTTTCTTTTGGTTTCAACAAGCAACCGAAATTGCTGCTCCCTCTTCTCCAAAGATTCAGCCATTCCCAGCATCTGGAAACCTCCTGGAAGCCCCTGCTTTTCTCCAATCTTGAGATCAAAAGAGGTACAATCGTTAGTCCCTCTCTTTGTTGCCATGCATGCACTATGTCTAGTCCAAAAACATACATCATCTTCTTGGATTATCTCTGCTGTAGCATTTTTATTTTATGGGTATTTGTTGAATTTACTTTGATTCAAGAAGCTATGTATATTCCAAATATTTGTTTAAAATTTGAGACTGGGCACTGGTTTGACAACGATAGATATAATTTGAGATATACAGTAGTGAATGCAAATAACAATATGTTCTTTTAATTAACATGCAATGGGTTAAAATTCGAGTGGTTTTTATGTCAAATACATCTCTTCACATTTTTTTTATTATTTGTCTATTACTTTCTGAAATTCATATCCAGTAAGTTATCCATTATTGACTAAAACGTTCACTCACCATCATAGGCAGAAAGTTTGTCATATTTTATTTACTTTGTTCATTCAATTTTCACAACAATATATCTTTTCACCACTTATTAGAGGCATAGTCATGTTTGCTCTTCTTTGCAATTACTGAAATTGAGTTTCCAAGATATATGTAACCAGTTAAGATAGGAATCACTCGCCCTCGTCCTCTCTAAATCTTTATGCTTGAACAAGTGGGTATTATGGTTTAAAATGCTAATGCTAATGCCAACACCATTTCCTCAATTACAAAAAAAGACATGCCATCCTATACCGACAAGATCCTACTATTTTAAAAAAAAGCTCAAAATAGATAAATTAAAGACAAGAAATTCTATTTGCATGATTAAGTTAGATTACTATCTTTTATATTCAAGGTCTTGAAGTACCTGAAATGTGAATTGAAATCACTTGACAAATCCCTTGTCAGAATCGATGGTAGATGAAACATCATTAATCCTAAATTCTAGGTGTTAAAGAAAATATAGACAAGGGTTTAAAATAGTTTAAATAAATAAGTGTTTCTACTCGATAGGTGAATTCAATACAGTGCATATAGATCATGTGTTTAGGGTTCATTACTAAGTTATTTATATATATATACACATATTCAAATCATTCAACTATTCCATATATCTACAATGTTTTTTTTTAAAAATCAAACTCTGACCTTAAGTACATAAGACTTCATTTTATGTCGCCTAACCTGTAATGGCAAAAAAAAGAATGATGATAACAAAATTTAGTATGGGTAGGCTATAAACTCTTCGAGCCTTAAAATAATACGAATAATAATCATAAACACAAGGTTTAAGTCATGTTTTATTACAAGTCACATATATAGGATCTGTTGTAGTTGTAATAACTATATATCATAATAACCCTATGTATGAATCAAATATACATATAGCAAAATGATCGGTATTTTGACATATTTCTATATGATCCAATTATCTACTCCCTGATAATTAGTTGTTGAAACTGCTTAATGAATGAATTATCCAGAAATATCAGTGTTGTAACAAATCAATGACTTATATGATGTACATTACCCTAGAATCTTTAAGAATAATTAACTATAGATAATTGTGCCAGTCATGGTGATCCTTACACCTGACCGTGCGAGGGCGCGGTGACCCTCAACTGGGCGGGAGATGGGAAGCCTAGTTTGGGTAGCGACCGCCAAGTGCGTGGGTCTAGGATCTCAGTCTTTTACACGATTTTTACGCGAGCTCGCAGTGTTTTTACGCCTCTTTGGGATCCCGACTTTTGACCAGTTCTGTTGACCCTCTGTTTTAGGATACCCATGCGGGGGATCCTCGATTTCCAGTTTTTCGTACGAGCTCGTTTGCCCGTTACTGGTCAGACCATTTTCTAGAGTGACTTTTCCGAAGAGTCTCTCTCATCCGTGTCAGTGGCGTAGTTTTGGAGTATACCTATCCCTATATTGGACCGCACTTTGAATTATAAGGCGAGATGAAAGAGCCAATTGTAGGCTACCTCACCGCTTGAGTTTTTCTTTCGCCAGCAGACTTTGGCGATTCTACATCCAAATCATCCATGTTTACATCTAAGTCATCTAGAGTTACATCTGAGACAATTACAGTTGAGAGTTGGAGGAATTACAATCAAAGTTGAGTTGGTTGAAAATGGTTACAATAAATTTTGATTTGAAATAATATGACTATAATAATATGAAAATATATATACACACCCATACACTTATGAACAATCAATTACAACATAAATATGTTGTATATGGGCAACGTTGGGATAATGGGTGAGCATGGGAGGTGCATACAAGCAACTTGAAAACATTTTTACATTTGCAAGTAGATGTAAATTTCAGATATTTATGCCTTTATACTTGCCTCTTCTGTAACCACTTTAAATACTTATATGTATATATATATATATATATGATTATGGGAAGTACCAGCAACCACTGATGCCTCTTCGTTCCTAACTTGTTTTGGCAGGCAAGGAGCCTGCTGCCCAGTAGTTGTTGATGATTCCACGTGATAGTGTATATACCAGACGGTACGTATACTTTTGTCTCAGCTTTTGTTCGATTCATAATGTAAATGCTTCCCCTTCTCTTCTGTACAAATTTTTGGGAATACTGTATGTACTGGCAGATTTCTTGTACATATTGTAAATATATGAAAAATTATAAAATGAAATGTTGGTGATACTTGTTCTACTTGTCTATATGGTTTATTTATGTAAATGTGAATTTCATGGCAGAATGCGCGAAATTTCTCACATTTTAAATAGCTTGTGCGATCTCTAGTGAAAATAATGCCGCGAAAGTGTTGTAAACGGGTACCCGGATCTGAGGGGGTTCACAACAGAGTTCACTGCTTGGTCGTTGTGGGAGACAAATGTAAACATCGATTTTTCATAGCTCAAGTTGAACAGTTCTGTATGATCGTTATATTCAATTTATTCATTATATAGATAAGGTATTACAAGACCGATGGGTGTCCTCATTGTAAATATAATCCGATTCGTCGTGATATTGATAAGGTTGTACGAGACCGGTGGTAATATATTATTTTTCCCTCAATGTATATAAGGTTATGCATAGGAAAGAAGTCTCCTAAATATATATAATGCATTTTCAATGAAGCATGAACCCATGAGGATTGTAATGAGCACGCTCATTTTTACTAATGTTTTTTATCATTTTGTATATAATACTTATTGGTTTACTCATGTTATATGTATTCTTACTACTAGTGATCATATGAATTGATTTTGTCTTTATTTGTATGTCTTTTCTAGTTTTATTGATGATTGTTTCGTATTAATTTAAGATTTTCTTTTTGAAAAATGATTACTAATAGTAACAGCATGATTTCACATTCATAAAAAAGATAGGTATTATGCTCAAAACAATAAAAATACATTGGTAGAAATGAGTTTGTTCCTTACGATCCTAATGTGCTCATGGCTCAAAACTTCCTTGCGTGTGTGGCTTATCCAATGAGTTCTTGACTCATTAGGATTGCAATGAGCACGCTCGTTTCTACTAATATTTTCTATCATTTTGAATCGAATGCTTAGTGATTTACAAATTTTATGTACATTCTTGCTATTAGTAATTATTTTCGCAAAAAACTTTACATTGATATGAAATGATTGTATCTTTATTTCTATTATCGCTGTCTTCTCTATCCCTACTAATGATCAATTTATATTAATTTAAAGTTTCTTTTTTTTTTGTAAAATGGTTACTCGTAGTAAGAATATGATATAACAGTCGTAAACCAACAAA
Source organism: Ottelia alismoides (assembly GCA_037367405.1). Classification (NCBI taxonomy): domain Eukaryota; kingdom Viridiplantae; phylum Streptophyta; class Magnoliopsida; order Alismatales; family Hydrocharitaceae; genus Ottelia; species Ottelia alismoides. The sequence continues at coordinate 892,575 of JAZKJV010007393.1, forward strand.
CATTATGCTTAAAATGATTAAAAAAATATTAGTAAAAATGAGTGTGCTCATACAATTCTAATGCGCTCATGGTTCGTTGGATAATTTCCATGTATATATCCACATATCATTAGGTAATTTTCCTATATATAGAGACAGTGAGAGTTTAATGGGTCTACCTCGGGGGTAGCAACTTGGCTACCCCGCGTAATATGGCATCATGGTCTTATTCAAATTTCGTGTAAAACATACATTCTTAACATATTTATCTCATGTCTATTTCAGTAATTCTAATACTGTTGAATTTTGACAGCTGATGGATGGGATTAGAGGCTCGAAATGAGTCAAAATTTGAATGAAAACATGGTGTCATATAGTGATCCAAATCCCCCATATGTTTTCAAAAAATACTTTCCGAAATAAAACAATAAGGGCGGATAACCAATTTGGACTTCTCCGGGATCAGAAAAACCAAGTTGAGATGTTAACGTTAGCTACTATAGATATTGAGTGACAACGATAAAGCACCCGAAATTCCCCCTCAGAATTCCACCAACCACCTCTTCAATTCCACTCCTTATGTACTGATACACACACACATATACATATATACCTGGGCATCATAACAAGGAGGTCAGCACTGATGTCTGGCTATGCGACGCAGCCAATCGCCTAGCACCTGACCATCGTTATGGTTGCATGGCTCCCACGTCCCTAACGAATATGGGGTCGTTGCCCCATGCCACTGACAAATACGGGAACGTCGCCATGGTCGACAATACGATAGGGATTGCGAGGCCGATTAGCGATGGAGGATGCACCATCTTCTAGGGTCTTGGAGGCGGGTGCGTCGAGGCACACCTCCCTTAGAAGGTCACAGACTTTCTGGAGAGCAGGATCAGAGGATGGCTCCATTTTTGCATCAATAAAATTCTCGGTGATTGATGAGGTAGGAATCTTCAATGGAGTAATGGGGGTTTGGAAGGGTATGGGAGAGAGGAAAGTGAGGGTTTTTAGTTTAAGGGGATTCCATCAAAGGTGAGAAAATAACAAAAACATTAATATGAAAAATATCAAATCAAAGAAAATCAAATCTATCTACCTATATGTTAAAGCCCATACAACTCTCACTATTGACGAGTTACAACAATATATATCTTTATTTATCGATCATATTGTAGCTATCATTCGCTTGAATGTAGCGAGATAATTGCAATTGCAAATGAGTGACATAGTTCATTGTTCGCTCATCACAACAACAACAACAACAACAACAAAGCCTTTTCCCACAATTAAGTAGGGTCGGCTACATGGATTCTTCGCCTCCATTCAGATCTATCTTGGGTCAATCTCGGAATTATATCCAAAAAACTAAGATCCCTTCGTATAGTCTCTTTCCAACACTTCTTGGGCCGTCCTCGCCCTCTCTTAGCCGGCTCAACATCCCAACACTCGCATCTCCTAACCGGTGCATCGGTTGACCTTCTTTGCAAATGACCAAACCATCTTAAGTGGTTTTCTCGCATCTTATCCTCGATCAGAGCTACACCAACTTTCTCTCTGATTGCATCATTCCGAATCCGATCTTTACGTGTAAGTCCACACATCCATCTTAGCATTTTCATTTCTGCTACAGCCATTCTCTGCACATGTCTATGGTTCACAGGCCAACATTCAGAACCATAAAGCATAGCAGGTCTCACGGCTGCTTTGTAAAACTTTCCTTTAATTTTTAAAGGAATTTTCTTATCACAGAGAACATCGGAGGCTCCTCTCCACTTTAGCCAGCCTGCATTTATTCTATTAGTAACATCTCCATCAATTTCCCCATCATGTTGCAAAATAGATCCCAGATATCTAAAAGAATCTCTCTTCTGAATATTATCGTCACCAATCTTCACATCAATTCCTTCACCATTGCTTCCATCAAAGGTGCATTCCATATATTCCGTCTTAGCCCTACTTATACGAAAACCTTTAGTCTCCAATGCATGTCTCCAAACCTCAAGCTTCTCATTTACTCCATCTCTAGTCTGGTCAATCAACACAATATCATCAACAAATAACATACACCAAGGTAACTCATCCTGAATGTGACTTGTCAACTCATCCTGAATGTCGCTTATCATAGGAGAAAATTGTAGATGTGGATTATTCATAGCTCAAGTATAGCATAGTTATATTCAATTTCTTCATTATATAGACAAGATAGTAACAATGTCGATGGGTGTCCTCATTGTAAATATATTATATTTCATCATGATACTGATAAGGTTTTCACAGGACCCACGGTGATATGTTATTTTTCCCTCAGTGTAGATAAGGTTATGCATAGAGAAAGAGGTCTCCTACACACACACAACATTTTTTCAATGAAATGTACCCATTATGATTGGAATGAGCATACTCATTTTTACTAATATTTCTATCATTTTGAATATAATACTTATTGATTTACATCTGTTATGTATACTCCTACTGTTAGTAATCATTTTCACAAAAAAAAGATCTCAAATTAATATGAAATGATTTTATCTCTATTTTAATAACTGATGTCCTTTCTATTCTTTTAGTGATCATTTCATATTAGTTTAATATTTCCTTTTTGTGAAAATGATTACTAATGATAAGAAAATGACTTATCATGTGTAAACAAATAAGTATGATACATATAGGGTAAAAAAGTATATACTACGTGGGAGTAGCTAACTTGGCTACTCCCACATTATTCTTATTTATGATATTTTTTTAGAAAATGTTGAGGATTTAATTCACATATTGTCATGATGTTGTCATTCAACTTTCGCAAAAACAGACACTCCTAAAATGTCTATTTAGAAGGGGTCAATTTCAACAGTTTTGAGACCGTCAGTTTTGACAGGCTTGATGGATAGGATATAAATCTCGAATGAGTCGAAATTTGAATGTCAATGCTATTACAATATCTGATATAAATCCCAAGAAGTTTTTAAAAAATTCCACAAGAAATAAAAATAAAAATGTAGGAGTAGACAAGTTAGCTACTCAAGGTAGCACATATTTTTATCATATATATAAGGAAGTGGGGTTGTTCCATGGGGGTAGCCAACGGGCTGCTCTTGTCCTTTTTATCAATATTTTTTGTTTTTTGTTGGAAAAATGCAACTATGTATTTTCATTACTATATCTATCTAATATATCATTCAATTTCATCAGAAACGAAGACTCCCATCCCCTCCATCCAAACGGCCAAATTTTAACGATCTTTGAATTGATGTAATCGATCTATTCTGGATGGAGGGCATAGGAGTCTTCTTTTATGATGAAATTGAAATGACATATTAAAGGGAAAATCAATGAAAATAAATTGCAGTATTTACCAAAAAGATTAAAAATATCGAAAAATAGGACGGGTACAACCCCATCTCTCTCTCTCTATCTATCTCTCCACACACACATATATTTATATATGTGGAAAAAATTGAGCTACCCGGTTTGGGCTAGCTAAGTTAGCAGCATCCATCGTTTTTTAATGATATTTTTTAAGAATTCTAGAGGGAATTTAGATCACATCGTATCAACATATTCTCATTTAAGATTCAACTAAATTCGAGACCCTTATTCCATCCATCAAGGCTATCGAAATTTGGCCTCAGTGTAGAAGTTGTTGATTTCCAGATGAACAATTCAGAAAAGTATTTTTTGTGAAACTTGAAACATATCACTCTTATTGGTCTAACTTAACCCCCTCCCCCCCTCGTGTCATATAAAATAGGTCACAAAAAAAATTAAAATAAGAATTGGAGTAGCTAACTTAGCTACCTCACATGGGATAGTTTTATTTAACCCTACACACTTGTATATGTATATGAGAAAATTGGAGATTTCTCCAATTTAGCCCACAGCTCCATTTTCTCCAATTTATTTTTCTTTTTTTGAAAACAACACCATGTATTTTCATCACTATATCCGTGTAGTATGTCATTCCAATTTCCTCTGAAAATTGAGACTCATATTGCCTCCATCCACACTGTCGAAGTTTAACGGTCTCAGAATTGCTGCAATTGACATGTTTTGAATGGAGGGTATAAGAGTTTATGTTTCAAACAAAATCAGAATGGCATACTAGATGGGTATATTGATGATAATACACGATAGTATTTATGTAAAAAAAATGTAAAAATGGAGAAAATGGGCCATGAGAAGCTCTCTCTCTCTCTCTCTCTATATATATATATAGTTCAATGGGGTTGCTACACCTCATTTTCAATGTTTTTTAAATTCTTTTCAAAAATATCACCATATATATTCATCCATATATCCCTCATATATGTTATTCGAATTTTGCTAGAAAAAGAAACTCTTATGCCCTTCATCTAGAACAAGTCGATTACAATAATTCTAAGATCGTTAAAATTGCATGTTCTAGATGGAGGGCATAGGAGTCTGTTTCTGATGAATTTCAAATGATATATAAGAGGGATATACATATGAATACACATAGTTTTATTTTGCAAAAAAAACAAAAAAAATAGAAAAATGACCGGAGGGGAGGGCAACCCGTTGACTGCCCACTAGGGGCAGCCCCATTATTCCCACACACACATATGGGATTGGGGAGCTTACACCCATGTGTAGGTAACTTTCCTATACCTACCCTTTTTCGTTCATATTTTTATTTTTTTTGAAATAGATCCTTGTGGGATTTATTTAAAATATTAAGTAAAATAAGTGTATCAGATTTCGTGCAAAATAGACATTCTTAACATGTCCATCAGAAGATGTTTATTTCAGCAAATATGAGACCGCTAAAATTTGTCTGCCTTGGTGGATAAGTTAGAAGTCTAGAAATAAGTTGAAATTTGAATGATGTGGCAGTTATATATTGTAATCTAAATCCCCCAAGGATTCAATTCAAAAAAATCAAAAAAAGAGGAGAAAATATTAGGGGTATAGGAAACTTACCTACACATGGGTGTAGGCTCCATTTTCCCTATGTATGTGTGTGGCTTATCTAATGCGCCTTGAGCCTAGTAGGATCGTAATGAGCACACGTGTTTTTACTAATGTTTCTATTATTTTGATTTCAATAGTTATTAATTTACAAATGTTATACATATTCTTACTATTACTAATCATTTTCACAAAAAGGAAATCTTAAATTATTATGATATGATTGTATCTTTATTTGCATTCATGATGTATTATCTATTTTTAAGAATGACCATTTTGTATTAATTTAAGATTTTCTTTTTGTGAAAATGGTTAGTAATAGTAAAAATATCGCATAACAACTATAAACTAATAAGTATTATGCGTAAAATGATAGAAAACATTAGTAAAAATGAGTATATTCATTACAATTCTAATGGGCTTAAGGCTCATTGGATAACTTCTCCACATATATAGGGGGCCTTCCAATGAGACAGACCTTTCCTGAAATTTAAAAAGCCAATACCAAATTTGTAAATTGTGTAACATTTTTGTAAAATATAAACTATAGATTGTAAATTAATGATGATCTATTATTTTGTAAAATATAGCATCCATATTGTAACTAACATTTTTCATCAAATACAATAATATTTTTGTAAATATTTCTTGATATACATATTATGTTGATATTTACTATTAAATTTATGGAGTTATAAATTATAAAATAAACAGGGCAAATACCTAAATTGATGTGCCTAATGGCTTTCCATGCGTCTAGGAAAGGCCCACCTTATTGTAAGTTTCTCCTATATATATATAGAGTCCTTCCAATAGGATGTGTTCCTTCGTGAGTTCAGGAATGCTGCCTTTTTTTGTAAAAAATACCAATATTTCGTAGGATAGGTAAATAGTTTGTATTATAACTGCATATTGCAATTCACAACTATACATTGTAAAGTATAGAAGTAAACATTATATTTCTTACTAAACATACACCAAAACTGCATGTTAGAATAATAATTGCTTACCTAGAAAATTGCTATGATTTTTTACAAAAAGGGGACGGCCCTCCTGAATTCAGGAAGAACCACATCCCATTTGAAGTATCCCACATATACGTGGGTAAATTGTGTATGCAATTCCGAAACTTTTAAAATTTGATGGAGAGGATATGAATCTCCAATTGAGTTGAAATTTGAATGACAGATTATCATTTAGTGATAAAAAACCCCATGTACTTTTGAAAAAAATCCATAAAAAATACAAAAAATGATGCAGGGAGCCAAGTTAGCTCCCTAAGGGGCAACCACATTTTATCCCCCCCACACATACATATGATTTCATGGGACTACCCCCCCGGTGGCTAACTTAACTAACCACACCATTTTTTTTCTTACGATAAATCTGGGGTATTTAGATCAATATATGGCACCATATCTCTTTCAAATTCCTTGTAGAACATGCATTCCTAACAAATTCATCTACAAGGAATCAATTTCTGTAATTCCATCGTTAAAATTTGATAATGTTAATGGATGGAATAGGAGTTTTGAACTGAGTTGAAATTTGAATGAGAACATTTTGTCATATAGTAATCTAAATCCCTCCCCCACCCCCCGACCATTTTCAAAAAAATACTTTAAGGAGTAATTTTTCAAAATACGGGTGGGGTAGGCAATTTGGATCTCCCCTTGGATCAGAGTTATTAAATTGAGATGTTATGCTACAATTGCAAAAAGAAATGTCACTTTAATAAGGTTTGCCCCTTACTCAAAAGAAGCCACAGGGCATCACTAAGCCAAGCATCACGAGCCGCACAGAGAAGAAGGAATGTGATATTGAAAGAAACAAATGACATTCCAAGCATTACCGCAGGCATTTCAATAGGAAATATTTGCAAGGCATGTGGGACTCCTCTGACTCCTTAGACTCAAGCGAAAACGACTCAAATGACTCATACAATGATTATGTTGTGTCAGGACTTATGGACAAAGCTGCTTCGAAAGAGTGTGTCATATATATACCATAAAGGACCAGGCGACCATCAATGATTCTATTAATGATGAAATTAGAGATATTATAATAGAATTACATGATATAGTTATAAAATTGGAAAAAGAAAATAAATTATCAAAAGCCACTACACGCATCACCCATGCAGAACATGACTCTGAACTATAATTGCTCAGAAAAAATGTTCTCGAACTTTATAAGTATCTTTTATCTCCTAACAAAGAGCGTGGAAAAGAAACCAGTTTACTCACAAATAACATAATGAAACTATAATATATTATTTTTGAGCTAAAAATTAAATCTAGGATTCTTATAGACGATCTAGCTAAATCCCCTGAATCAAAAGAGACTTAGATAAATTACTAGGAGCATCATATTAGTGTAAGACTAAGTTTGGAATTGGTTATGAACCTTGTAATAAAATAATGCTGAAATTTAAAATTATGTTAAAGTTGCAATTAGCCAAGTTAAAACTAGTAAGGTCAAGGAACCTTTAAGAAATCACACGAATCAAACTAATCCTCCGAGGATCCAAATGAGATGGATATTGAAAGATATATGTCAACTATTTTGTAGAACCTAGGAAGAAGGCAGAAAGACGTCAAAATTGGAGACACCATCAACACGAAAACATGACTGAACACTCTTTCGCAGGATATCAAGCGGAACAATGGAGACAAGCGGGGCAAACATATCATGGATAGTGAATGTTGCAAGCACATGACTGAAGACTAAGATATATTCATTAAGATAGACCCCATGGATTGTGGGATAGTCGTATTTGAAAACAACCAGACATGCATGATCATCGGCAAATATACGATTGGTCGCTCCCTCAATTCTTTTGTAAATGTTAGTCGTGTTACATGTCAGAAACAACTTGCTTAATGTGTCTCGAATATGTGATAAAGGTTTTAAAATAACTTTTTTCATATTTGTTTTGAAATTTTAAAAAAGGACACACTGTAAGTTTTTATGATGGAGGTCGGCACAAAAATATATACATGCTTAGCAAACTTGAGTTAGTTAAAGGACTTCCCAAGCCTATAAGAACGAAGATATATGAATTACGGAAACTATAAAAAACTTCATGTAAAAGCAAGAAACTCATTGGTACAACAAGAACTTTTAGGCTTACAAAATTAGAAATTTTAAGTGGTTGTCAATAGTATTTTATTACAGTAGATGAGTACTCATGCTTCGTTTGAGTTTTGTTATTCGGAATCGAAGATGTCTTTTTATTAGCTTGCTCATAGTTTGAAAAGCTAGAAAAACGAATTCAGGTTGAAAATGAACGACAATCGATAGGTTAAGAAGTGATCGTGGTGGTAAGTTCGAGAATGATGTTTAATATGATTATTACAAAAGTCAGTGATTAAGCATAATGCCCATGAATGGTGTAATTGAGCGAAAGAATCATAGTCTACAAGAGTGAGCTCGTACCATGCTCTGTGAATCTAATCTATCACATTACGTTTGGGCAGAAGCCATAAGTACACCTTGTTATGCCTTAAATAGAACGTTGATCCATTATGTATTAAAGAAGATGCCTTTTGTGATTTATTTCAGTCGCTCACCAAGGTGGGATATCCTCTAATCAGAGGTGGTTGTGTGCACTCACAAGGTGAGTTACACAGTCGTTGAGGTATCGCGCTCGATCGACGATAAATTCAACAATTAACCCACTGTATAATAATCAAGCAATGAAAAATCAAAGTGGATCAAAATTTATTAAAAACCCTAAAAATAAAAGTGTATAGTGGATAAGTAGGTGTAGGGTGTCAAACACAGGGAACAAGCTGGTGCAACATGTATTATTATTTATTGCTAAATAATAATGGATAATTTGTAGATTTTAAGCTGCACAATATAATAATGGATAATTTGTATATATCATTTCACTACAAAAAAAGCGCGATTGGTGTGCACATGATGGGGTGCACTTGGCGAGCACATGTGCTCGCTCACTCCCTAGCGAGTACTTAGGTTACACATGTGCTCGCCAACCCGATCACCCTTTTGAATCTGGAAATGCGGTTATATTTTGGTATATGGGCGAGCACTTGAATAGCACACGTGCTCGCCCGGCTGTGCTCGCCCAGTTGAATTTCAAGGCGCGGCTGGATCGACGCGTGTCAAATACCGGGCGAGCACCTAGCGAGCGCTGAGCGAGCACATAAGTGTGCTCGCCCGCTCCCATAAACAGAACGTCGGGCGTCCCTCTTTCCTCATTCCTGCGCGATTTGCTTCTCCCTTCTTCCCCTCCGGCGACCCGTGCTCGAGCATTCCCCCGTCGAGAGACCTCCGTTTGAGTATTCAATCACACACTCACACACACACACACACACCCTTTTTTAGGTATATCTTATCATCCTTTCTCTCTTTTTTTTCGTATTTCATTCGATTTCATACTTATTTTAGAGGTTTGGGGTTTTGATGTTGTTGATTGTTTTCTTCTTAGTTTTAATATTACTAGTAGTTAATCTTGTTGCTTATGCCTCATTTAGTTGTTTAATATGTAGTTGTTGTTAGATTTGAGTATATATTTGTCTAATATAGATGGAATATCATAGGTATGTCAAGTGTTTGATTAAATATCACAACAAGTAAAGTGCTAAAATAGAGAAGTAGGTGAATGTTGATATAGAAATATCGGAATGTTGAATTATGCCATAACACTAGTTCTATCACAATGGTTCATGTCTTGTCATAACACTAGTTTCATAACACTAGGTTGAAAGAGGAGATGAGAGATACAAAGCCTTTGGGAATAAGAACTATATAATGGATGTCAAATTATTCATTTATTTAAGTTAAAATTGTTGGTGCGTGACGATAACTATAAACAGAAACATTTCTTCTGTGATATTTTATTATCACATTAAATTCTAGTTAATGTGATTAAGTATATCACATTAACTTATAGTTAGGCTAATGATAAGTCTAAAACACTAACTATTAATTATTATAAAATCGTACAAAATCATTCATACACAGTGCGTCCCTCCATACCGGATGGTGTGGGGTCCTGCATACCGGAAGGCGTGCGCAACACATTGGAGGATTTGATCACCTCTAACTGTGTTATATTTTTTTGTTTCACAGCACTATTGGACTCACTTTGGGATGTTTATCCCTGACCAATGATCGTGGATTTTGATGTTTGCAGGTTTAAAATTAGGTTTTTTTGCAGGTACCCATCTAATATTATTGAGCCAAACACTTTATTAGGCACTAAATTAGGATCACACTTATCCCTATCTCCATCTTTAACCAACCAAATTTACATAATTGCTCGTCTAACATAAATGAATAAATATTTTAAGATTATTTTATAGTCTCATTTGTAGCACGTACAAATGTATGACGTAAAGTAATCTTAAAGTATTACATTTATGTTAGCTTTCTTTAGTTCAGAGATCCCGGACTAAGTGGGTCCGTAAGGATTCAAACTTGCTGAAAGGTGATCGTTGTCACAAGCTGGGTAGCATGTATTATTATTTATTGCTAAATAATAATGGATAATTTGTAGATTTTAAGCTGCACAATATAATAATGGATAATTTGTATATATCATTTTGTTACTTAAGGTTTTTGAGAGTTTTTAATTTTTAATTTTTCTATTTATATTTATATTTTTAATTTTATAATTTTTGTTTTCTTTTTATATTTTTCTGTTTTTCTTTATTTTTCTTTTCCTTTTCATTCTTTATAATAAGTATATATATGTATATAACTATGTGCAATATGTATAATATAAGTAATATGTATATAATATATATAATAATTATATAAAAAGTAGAAAATACAAATAAAATAGTCATTTTTATCTTTTTAAAGGATTTAAAATATATTTAGGGTATTTATAATAATGAATAATAATACAAACTATTTATAACTATTTATAATTATATAAAACAATATAGTATCTTTTATTTATAAATATAGGTATGCATTGTTAAAATTTATAATATATGTTTTTTGTGTTTTTTAAATATTCTTATGTTTTTTTTGTAGGGATTTCTACTATTTTTATGCATTTTAAAATTTTAAATATACAAAATCAAGGACTTAAAAAATAGGCCAAATTATTTTGAGATCTACATATATTATATAGACCCAAAATTTCTCAAAACCACTTTTTCATATATAGTAATATGTATATATAGGACAGAAAACTTTATTTTTTGATATTTTTGTTGATTTTTTGTAATTTTTTTAGAGTTAACAAGGGTTTGCAAATTTTAGGTTTTTTTATTGATATTTTTTGTGGTTTTTGGTCTGTAGATAAAATAGGGTAATAAATATATGTAATTATTTTTGGAACTTTTAGGAAGGTCTTATACTTTTTTATTTTTTAGTCTAATAGAGAATAAAACAGCTCCTTTTTATTTTAATAAATGGTAAAAGAGAAATGCTAAATGCAACACATGGCATGTATGAGCATTAATCCAAGCATTTATATCTATTTTTGCATAAATTTTGGGGTATGGGAAGTATTTTATCGAAAATGAAATGGTATAGACAAAAATGATCAAGCTAGTAGGGGCATTTATGCAATAAAAATTAAAGTCAATGAGGTATATGAAAAATACCTAGAACTTTTCAACTACAATTTGAACTTTTTATACTAAATAACAACATACAATGCTGAAGGGTATAAGATATATTTATCCAACTCATGTGGGGGGTACGTGAGCTGAGCTGGTAGTGGATCTACTTGCAATTTACAAAACGTTCATGAGATTTGTTGTAATATTTCCCCAAAACTTAACACTAAATTAAATATTTACAATACTGTTAGATAAATATAAAAAAACAGAGGGGTATATGCTATTTACCCCACTTAACGTTGATTGATCCAACCATTGCTTGGAGGACACATGGTTGATCCAACCCTCGAGGCCATGCACCACTTCGAAAAGAACGTCCTAGATTAGATCAAGGTCGTGTTCTTCATCTAACAACGGGCAGGTGCCCATGAAGAACAGTGGATGAACTCGCCTTCAGCAAGTTTAAATCCGATGGTTCTTGGCTCTTCGGCATCTCCTCTGAGCTCCGACAGTGACTACGCATTCCTGGAGGTCCTCTACACGTGTTGTTCCGCTCCAATGAGGATGAGGTGGCTCAACGGAGGATCTGGGGGCTTAGGTTACTTCCAGGTCACATGGAGGTGCTCCAGGTCTTCGTCTTCACTCTAAATGGGTCCTTGGAGACCCGAACATGCACCAAAACGTTCCTTGGCTCGAGGGCTTGCTCCTCGACCGTGGAATGAAGTTTGAAAACACGGGATGGAAGAAATGGAGTGAAGCTCTAGCGTTGGCATTAGAGGGAGATTCGGATTCCCAGATCCACGATGGATCTAGGTTGGAAAAAAGGGGGCAAAAGTAGAGAAGGCGTAGGGGATCAGAGGGGCATGGATATTGGGGCGGATCGACGACCGATTCACAACGAACTTGGCCTGGAGCTCAAGCTCCATGTCAAGAAGGGAGTTTTATTACACTTAGATTAAAATCTAAAATCTACAATTAAATGCATGAAATGAAAATAAAGCCTAAAGATTACCTAGAAAAGCATAAGAAATGCACCGACTTGGCCGAAGGGCCAAGGAAGCTGGACCTGCTGGAGCTGTTTCGGTGATGAAGTTGGATCTCCTCCAGCTCCTCGCTGCAAAACACCACCCGCGAGCTTCTGTCACCAAATACGAGCTCCAATGGCATTCTGAGGGGCTAAAAACACTCCAGGAAGGATTAGAGGGCAAAAAAATGAAGAAGGGCGAAGCTTTACTGGCTGAAGGTTTGTTGGGAAGATCACAGAAGTGGCGGAGATGGCTTTATCGAATGGAGGGTTAGAAGGATGGGTGATGATCAAGAAGGAGTGGGGTACAATGTCAACATAGGAGTCGAGGCTCCTCGAGCCTTGAATCAGCGACGAAAAATTAGAGAAAAAATGGGGTATGCCATGTCTGACAAAACGACTGGCCAGGCAGGACAGTTGACCGAAGTCAACTAAAGGAGCCATCTGATTGGTCCAAGTAGACCAACCAGAAAATACCGTACCAAAATCCCTATAAAATGGAAAAAAATAATAAACGGATTAATTATTTTTTGTTAAAACATGAAAAATATTTCTAATTTAATGTAGTATTTAATACCCATTTTTATTTATTTTTACAAGGTTATTTATTATAAGTTATTTTTAAATGTATATATGGGTAAATGTACATGTATTTCATATATTTTAATTTTAGTTTGTATTTTGTAATTTATTATTATGTACATGTATTTTATATATTTCTGGTTTATTTAATTACATATTTTGGTATTTTTAGCTTATTTTTCTAAGTTTATTTACATACTTAATTAATTATGTATATTATTCTTATATGTATATATTAGTATATTACATCTATACATTGAGGTATTTTATTTATTTTATTAAATTTTTGATGGTTTTATTTTATTTTAATTATGGACATGTGTTTTAAATAATATTTACAAATTTATAAAATAAAAGAAAGTGAAAATATAAATAATAAATATATTGAACATAATATACAAGTATACCGTACAATGGGGGCACAAAACTTAATTTTTGCATCTTAACTTCAAACTGAATGAAACCAACTTCACTGAATATCTTATTTAACTTTATTAAAATAAAGATGAGTTTCGTTAATTTTGAATATGCCTGGAGAAGATACAACCATGCAAAGTTTTCCCAATGACTTTTATTATGTGTGTCCCGGGCACATCGTGCATTATTTTTCAATGAAATCAAATTTGTATTTTTCTTTGTATTTTTATGTACAATATTGATGTTCATTGATTTGAGTTATAAAAATAATAAAATAAAATAGGTCCCAAAAAGTAATAATTAGGCAAAATTGAAATAGAGTTTTGTGTGGTTTTCTATGTATTTTTTTACCCTATCTCCCCCTACTTTATTCCTTGTCGACCAAGTCATCATGATGATTGGATCTCAGGGTCTAGGGTTACTCAGTGTATTTGAAACTTCATTCTTTTTCTTTTCTTTCCTTTATTCTTTTATTTTGGAATTAAGTACATTATTTATACAATATTTTTATAGTATTTTGTACAATTTGTAGAGTATTTATTTTGACACATTAATGATATATACATGCATTTAGTGAGGGATTTAAGACCAAAATAAAAGAATAAATTTGATGAACCGGGGATTCATCACAAGGATCGACTACTTTTATATTTCTTTATAGGGATAATCTTGACAAATTCTTATTGAAAGAGCGAAGAAGGTATGTTCTTAGGATATTCTTCATGGAGAAGAGTGTACGAAATATTCAATAAGAAACCTATGATTGTTGCGAAATTAGTCAATATTTCATTTGATGAAAAGTTGAGTAAGGCTATTCTACCACATGAATTTGAAAACAAGGATTGAAATTATTGATCCTTCAAGTATGCCGGAGAAGGAAATGTAAAGCCCTAAAAATAAATTTCCTAGGATCAAATCAAATGGAAATTGTTTCATCTGAACCAGAGGTCATTTTGAATTGTTATGGATTTTAGAAGCAAATGAGGTTGATGCGGGTTAAGCTGTCATTAACTCTTAATCACCATTACCGATACTAATAAAAATCTTGACTAAAGATACTAAGGATCAGTATGCCTATTGAACATGATTAAGGAATGTTAAACATGTGTTAGTAGATGTTAATTATAGTTAAGAATAATTGTTCACGACTAGATTTAATGAAGCACAATTAACAAAACCATGGCTTCATGATAAACTTGGGCAACCGTGGACAAAAACATGGATTGTGAAATCATAGTATTGAAGGAAACCAGGATTTTGGACAAAACCACTGGCAGATATCATGAATTATAAACCCATAGTTTTTATGGATCACACACATGTAAATACCTCCACTGCTTCATTTTCTACAATTTTCATTCCATCAACCAATGCCCCCGAGGCTAAGGTTTAGAGGTTGAGAGAAGGGGGAGGGAGGCAAAGAAGAAGTGCCAGCAAAACGTTGTCGGAAGAAGAAATGAAGATGGTTCACTCCTTTCCTCGGCAGCTTTAGGTAGGAGATAAGTAATGTTATCTTTATATAGGATTTCAAGTTATTTTCCTTTCCTATGTTAGTATTATCATAAAAGAGAGAAATCTGAGTATAAACATGCTTGCGGGCGGGCATTTGTGTCGCCAGCGAACATGCTTTACTCACCCATGTAATAAGACTAGGTGATCGTTCGATATATTCTATTAGTGTTGTTATATGATGTAGTAACCTGAATAAACCCCTATTTGGGGGTGGACGGCTGGGCCATTGGTGAACGTGTACTTCACCCACTGATGAAACCTGATTTCCTCATCGTAATTCTCCATTTTTAACCCCCTTGCTTAAATTTGTGTCAATAAAAACCAGACAGTGTCTTGTATTTATCAGAGTCTTGAATAAATTAAAAATCATAAAAAATGGAAAAATTAAAATTCGTGGTATTTTTAGCCTTAAAAATACCTTCAAAAATATTTTGTGTCTTCAGTTGACCTCATCTCCATATTTGGTCCACATGAAACTTGTAGATCTAATCGAGATCTACAATTTTCATGTTTTGAGTTTTCTCATATTCGGCCATCTTAACCTTCGTATTTCAATTTCTTTCTCGAAATAATCTTATTGGGCCACGTGGCCCGTTCTGGGTGAGCCACGTGGCCCGTTCTCCTTGCATCATCCTCCCGCACCCTTGGCGGTTGGATTTCTTCTTAAATCCAACGGCCCAACTCTCTCCACGTACACGCTTCCTCCCCCACCGTCTGATCATCTCCAGATCTCATCAGCGCCACTTGTTCGCGCCTCAACCATAGCCCGCCACGTGGCGCCTTCTGGACCATTCGATCGCGCCTTCACCCTTCCATCTTAACTGCTCCATTCACTTAATACTCTCAGCCCTTCGATCAACATCTCCTTCACATCACGTCCGTCTGCTGGCGCTTTGCCTCCAACACGACATGTGGCACGCTCCACCACCCTACGATGCACCCCAACTGATCAAATCCCTACCACCCATCAGTTCTCGACTGACAGCTGTTGGATCACACGATCCAACGACAGAACATCATCATCAACATCCGGGTGCCCATCACTCGCACGTTCCCCACCTTGTGCGGCCACCTCTCCCTTCCTTTTTTCGCCGCTTCTCCAGCCATTATCTCCACGATCCCGTTAGCCTTCGACTTTCCCTGATACACCACGACCCTCGCAGATGTTGCCACCACTCATGATCTCCCTCCGATCACTCCATCCTTCCCACACAAACCACGTTGTGCACACCTGGAACCGCCCCCTTCAAACCTTAAATACTCCGTCCCCGCCACCATTCACGTCTGTCCACCTTCACGAAGGGCTAGGCCCAACCCTCCTCCTCCTCCTCCTCCCTGTGAGAGGGGTGGAGCGAGGATAGAGCGACGACGACCTATGCCCTCAGTCAGACCCGCCGCCGATCTTGGTGGTGATGTGGTGGCTCAACCCCGCTCGAGCTCCGAGGAACGGCCGCCCTCGACGTGCGACGACCCCGGACATCTCCACGATGCCCAGTCCAGGCCTCTACTCTGCCTGACCTCAGGTAAGACCTCTCCGACATCTTGTGTATTTTATTGATTTTTGCTTAATTATGTAGGTCGCTACACCCTTTTCCATAATCCATTAAACCTCCTTCGAGCTTCCTCGCACAACCCCCTTTCACGCCAGATCCTTCGATTTCACCTTCTCCCTTCTCCGCCACTGTTCACCTCCGATCCACCTCCTCTGCCTTCTCCGGACGGAGGAACCCCGGTTCCTCACCTCCATTTGCTCGCATGGAACCCTCATTCCGCTCACATGCACCGTTCCTTTGCTTCGGCTACGAAACTAACGCTGCAGATTCTTGAGTCTTCAAGGAACAGAGAACTCGCCGGAGCTGCTTCAAGCAGTTAAGCCTCAGGCCTACAGGCACATCCTTCTTCGTCCAAACATGCCATCTGCTCCACCGAGCTTCAAAGATGATTTCCAGGTGATTGAGAGCAACTGGGAACCTTCATCGACGCCAGATAAGATTGGCGGAGCTTGGCCTTCTTCGTCGGAGATCAGAACGCGCCACCAGCCTACGGCGAAGGAGAAAGAATGGCCACCGTTGGATGAATCTGTCCCAGTATTTATCTAACGGTCCAAAGGAGGACACACCAACGACCCCAGCAGCCATCCGATTACCACTATCGGTTGGTTCACATTCAGCTACGCGTCGATTTCAAAGTCATCTCGAGCCGCAGCACCAGACCAAAGGCTTGGACATTCCGAGCCTAGTCCGAGCCATCCCGCGCCTTCATCGAGCCCAAACCTGCTGCCGAACCTATCCTGAGTCAGAGCCTGGAGGCTCGTCTGGTCCGAGCCTATCCGAACTTCACCGACCCTACTCCGAGCCTTAGATACGATCCGAGCCTGGGAGCGCACGTGTTGGTCACGCGCAAACTTGGGTTAATTGCACAAAGGCCCTCCGATGTTTTCCATATTGCATACAGGTCCTGCATCACGTGCATCTCACGCGTATCTTGGGTATTTTGCAAGTAAACCCTCACGGGTTTTCATAATTGCAAAAATGCCCCTGTGCGTGTAAGTCATTTACAGGGAAGGTCCCGAATGTTTTCATATTTGCATTTTAGTCCCTCCCAGGGACTTGTTTGTAATTTCGTTTTATGTTTCCTTTCAGTTATGCCCTTGTCTTCTTTCATGCATATTTTGAGCATCATATTTTCGATTGAGTTGATTTCAGTGTCATTTTAAAGCATGTTTGACGAACTTTCTAATGGCATGATCATTTCTTATTCTGGACACGTAAATTTTGATGTATCATTTTGATAGCCATGTGTCTCTTATTACTTAACCTATGCCTTATTCAATTTGTCAATCACGTTTGTCATCTAAATTAAATCAGAAATTGACTCATTGTTAAATTTGCTCATCGTTCTGATCTAGGGCATAATATTTATGTTGCATCTCATCGCATATGTTTGCATTATTAAAATGAAATAAAAAAACATGTTTTATATTTGTTTGATGCATTGTCCTGTCCTCATACATTGTTTGACCTATTGTTCTTTAACTCAACACTTAATAAATAGATAAAAATCTGGATAATACGAGAGAGGCTCGTGTCCCTGAGTTCGACCTTGGTTTCTTGCCAAGTAAAATAAAATTACGACCATCTGATTCTATTGATATATCCAACTTAGATGGTTTTTGATGAACCTAGTTTGGCCCGACTGCAATGACATCATTAAGTGTTAATTCCACGATATTAAAGGGCCGGATTTGCGGTTCACCACCCACCCATGATGCGAGGTGTACTGGTTATTCATTATTTCTCTTTTGATTCTTATTTCAAGTCTCATTTTTTGTTCGAATATCATTTTGTAAGAGGAAACCGTGTTGAATTTTTCTTTGGAATATAAAATCGATGTAAAGGATAACTTTGTTAAATTTTCCTTAAAATATCACCCAATCTAAGGGGAAACTCCAGCAAAATTTTGAGAGATCATGTTCTTCGTGTTCTTCGCGTTTTCTCTCGTTCTTCGCATTCTTCGTGTGTTCTTCGTGTTCTTGATGTGAAAATCGATTTCAATCATTTCAAGAGTCATTAATCATCCTATTTGAACTAGGAAAAAAGTAGGTTGTGACATATGCGAAATTTCAAGTTAGAAAACAAAATTCCACCTCTTTGTTGATGGGTTTTCCTAGATCAAAGAAATTTCTTGATTTTTTACTCTTCGTTGCAAAGAATGTCGACATGCTTATTTTGTGAATTTAGAGATGATTAGTTCATGATTCATACCAAAATAAATGAAACAATTGAATTGGTGTGGTGATGCACACGTATAAATGCCATGGTTTCTAAAAGTATGCTATGACAGGTCTTCTTGAGGCATATGTTATATAAAAGCTGTTGTAAGTATTTATATATGCATATATTGTTGGACATGCAAGCCCACGGTGAGCCATTATGTAATAAATGTTATTGCGAATATCATTCTTCGTTGCAAAGAATGTCAACATGCTTATTTTGTTAATTTAGAGATGATTAGTTCATGATTCATACCAAAATAAATGAAACAATGGAATTGGTGTGGTGATGCACACGTATAAATGCCATGGTTTATAAAAGTATGCTATGTTAGGTCTTCTGGAGACATATGTTATATAAAAGCAGTTGTAAGTATTTATATATGCATATATTGTTGGACATACGGGCCCACGACGAGCCATTATGCAATAAATGTTATTGCGAATATCATTCCCTGATCTGAAATGAAGAATAAATAATTTGCATAATAGGTCCCTTAGTACAATTAGGGTTATGTACCATGGTCATGTTAATGATCATATAGCTATTGATTCAATTATTGAATCATAGAGGCTGGTGCTTGGATGAATATCTAAAGAGTTAGATTGAGGACTCATCAAGCACCGTCAAATGATTGTTGAGAGATGATCTCCAGCCTGAGTAGGAGATGGCAATCATTTCTCAGTTAGGCTGTTATCTGACCGACCTCTTGATGCAGGTCCTCTGCATAGGAATAGAGATTCAGAGGTATCAGATTAGTTAGGTCAAAGAGTTGACTTAACGAGATCGAGATAACCAAAGTCCTATATCGTATGCTGTCATGATATAGGCACGCATCCTCTGACCGGAGACAGATGTGTTACTATATGTCTGAGTATGTACATTTGGCAGACCAATAGGTTGATGACCTAATCAAGGACTATACACCGACACGCTGGTGTGCATGCAAGGGCATATGAGTAATACGATCTCTCAAAGGGATCATATAGGTTCAATTACCGAACCGGAAGACATGAGCTCACTCAGGAGATATTGGGAAGAATCAAATTCTGTGCACGGTCGTCTCGCTTTGGAAGCTTAACTGAATTTGTAGGTTTGATATATACTTTTGGAAGTATATTATCAAGACCTAGGTATGATATATGCTTTTGGAAAGTATATGATCGATACCAACTCCCAATGATCGAGTGAGAAACTTAACGATAAAACTCTGAAGTAGACAGTGTAAAATTGATCTTATACTTTAGGTTTATTCTGAGTCTTCCAGTATGCAGGATGTACAGGTATTGGGAATACCTGAGGGTGATGTGATCATAAACGATTTTATAACCATGACGCTTCCATTCCTAGGGAGTGATCAAACGGGTCTGGATTTTAGTGACTCCTCTCAATAGAGAAGTGATCTGATCTTGATCCAAATGTTGGACATTGATCTGAATGTGATTCAGATGCAATGAGAAGATTGGATTTACGGTCTTGATTTAATCAAGCATCTATGGGAGGCCCGAGATCTGGATTTGAGATGTAATCTCAATATCCAAATCACTATACGTAGAACAATACAATCGCCCTGTCCTTATCTCCAAGTATTCGCGGAGAAAGCGCATTATCCTTGAAAGGGTTCAGGATAATTTCATTGTTGATAATATGTATCCAAGCATTAAGAAAATGGATAATTAAATGTGATTTAATTATCATGAATAATATGAATTTGATTCATATTATAAGGAGATTTATCTTAGATAATTAAATGTGATTTAATTATCAAAGAT
Organism: Ottelia alismoides; assembly: GCA_037367405.1. NCBI lineage: Eukaryota > Viridiplantae > Streptophyta > Magnoliopsida > Alismatales > Hydrocharitaceae > Ottelia > Ottelia alismoides. The sequence continues at coordinate 913,114 of JAZKJV010007393.1, forward strand.
GTAAATAATGTGAATGCGATTCATATTATTTGGGCACATGAGAATAGAGATCCAAGATGATTGAATGCGATTTAATTATCATGGATAATGTGGATAGCCCTATCCATATTAATCAATATATTTTAAATGTGATTTATAATATATAAGAGATGGCTATTTGTAATTTACATTTGCTAATTAAATGTTGTTGTGAATTGGATTCACATTGAACATTAAATTGAAATTGTAATTTACATTTTATTTTGGGTTGTGAATGTGATTCACAAATTTCCAATGGCAAGATTGCAATATTCACAAAATGATTATGAATTATTTTGTAGAATAATTTACAACAATTGTTGTTGTAAATAATTGGAGACATATGGAATCATGCAATCTTGAGATTGCATTGAGATTCCCCCTTTCCTAATAGGAGAGGGGGGGCGGCCACCAATCCCTAAAGGAAAGGGTGGCCGTCCATTCTTCCTATATGGAAGAGAGGAGCCTCCTTTCCATTATCTCCAATGTTAGTTGATTTAATTTGGTGATTGAATTATATTGATTTATCAATATATAATTAATCGAAATTAACTTAATTGTTGTTAGTTTTTACCAACACAAATCTTGGCCATTAAAAGAAACACAAATCAATGAGAGCCATTGGATTTGTGTTGCCCAAGGATTGAGATCCATGGATCCCAAAATATTATAAAAGGAGAGGCATCCCTTTGCTCTTCTTGACACACAAGAGAACATAAGTCTCTCTCTCTCTCTCTCTCTCTCTCTCTCTTTCTCTCTACACGTCATCCCTCTCTCTTCCTTTCTCATGGCCTTCCACCATGAATGCTCTAGAGAGAGTCTCCATCACCGCATCGTCGTCGTTTTGCTGCCCGATCATTTGCTCGTGGATCTCCATCTTCTTCGGTGCACCTCGCTCGTGAAGAAGACGTCGGATCTCGTGTGTCGAACTCAGGAGATTCGCCGCTTGGATCATCAACATGGATTGCGAGAAGCACGCGATTCATCCCCGCGTTCGCAAGCATCTCCTCCGTCGGATTGGACTTGAGACAGGTTGTCTCTTCGTTTAGAGACTCGATTGCAACCACGCTTCAAGAGGTAATCCTATTACTTGTTTGTGGTTTAGATGAAACGATCCGAGAAGTGTTCTTGGATCATGTGGTTTCGTCGCATGAAACTTTTTTTTAATTTCCGCTGCATAGAACAACTAGTGCGACTAGTCGTTCCTCGTCGTATTCAATATGAAGCTTACGCTTCCGTGATGCGCTTGAGTATTATCCCATATCCTTCCAGTGGTATCAGAGACTTAAGTTGAAGGTTTTGGATACGATCCATAAACCTAGGACGACTTGGGTCCGTTAAGGTCATGAAAGTTTTTTGTCGCATTTGATTTTCACACATTTATTTAATGAATGAATTCGGCCCTATTTAAAATGTTTAAACACGAATTAATCACTTGGTTTTTGTTCCCCATTAAATAAGGAACCATAGGATCTGAGTTTACGTAATTTGGATTCCGTTTGCTCGAGATATGGTTGTTTTAATGAACATGTATTCACAGTTGCGGGGAGTGCGAATCTTAACATGATTAAAGAGTTAATTATTGTTTTGATCCGCCTCAAAATACGTGAATATCACTTAGGTTTTGTCCTAAATCAAATTATCAATTTTGAAAATTGATTTTGTCTATTTTGGATTTAAATTGATCGAGATATGTTAATTTTAGCAAGTAGGGGTCACTGCTGAAATTACATTCCTAATCAAGAACCATGTGATTGTCAATTAGTGAAATTAATTATTAATTTCATGAAATAATTATGGAAAATATTTGAGAAATATTGAATGATAATTATTTCCTTAATTGACTTGTCCTCAACCAATAAATTGATTAGATTTGATCTAGATCATAATTGGAAACACAATCATCAAACTCCTTGCTTGAATAGGATTGGGAATTTGTCTAGCAAATTTCCTTAAAATCAAAAATATTTTGATTATTACTATATGGTATAATTTCGGTTGAAGAACCGATAATCATCTCAAGTACAAAGTGATTGACTCGACATTATTTTTTTTCCAAGGCGGATATGGTGTCTAGTCGGGGATCGCTGAGGTAGCGGGTCGCACCGGTTGCGATCCGTCCCACTCCCGCCGGTACTGGCCATGACAGCGGGTAGGGAACGAATGATGCCTAATACCATATATTCAAGTACAATCAAGTTTGTTGATTGAATTGGATTGATAATTAATTTAATATGATTGAATTAATTATGTCTAATTGAAACACTCTATTATGAATAGAGTTATTATTTCCCTTGGAAGAATTAATTATATGAATATGATTCATAATAATTAATTAAAATTTGAATAAGAGATGGAGGATCACATAAGTGACATCCATGGTCTCCCGTCAAGGCGAAGGGTTCCGTCGCCAGATATTGTATGTAGGAGACGCATGTTCGAAGTGACATCTCCTGCATACGATCCATTTGGATCGGGCTCGCCGCTTCTCGAAAGAGTAAGGACGTATGTGTAGTGACCCCAATATTGGATCCTCATACTATTGGGGCGATATTGGATTGCGCATAGCGAGTTGTATTCCTGTTGACGTTTGGTTCAATTAATGACGGGTCAAGATCACCTTAGGGGTGGTGGGCCCGGGTGTTAAAGACCGAATTGGGAAATGCAAGTTGGACTTGCAAGGCGGAATGTGTTCCCGCTTCTTTTTATCCGAGTTACAGGTTCTCATATTATTGGGATGTAACAAAGATAAGGAAGGAGATCCCATATCTTGCTTGAGATACAATAAGTATATCTCTTACATTAAAAGTGATTAAGGGAATGAACTTTCATTGTTGACATGGCAAGACAACTTTGATATAAAAATTCCTAAATCAAAGTAAATTATATATTTATATATGTTTATGCAAATTTCTTATTTCAGATAATCATTCTTTAATCCCACTCAATGTTATACTCAATAATAACCAGTAGAATATCATGGATTGAACCTATGATCCAGATATTGTACTCGCAATTGGACACATAATGTATATGGTTGCAATGTACAAGTTTCCTCATAATAATGAGAAATGATAATTAAATAGACAATAGGACTAAAACCCTAGGGTTTGTATGTCTCTATAAGTCTTGATCTCATCGAATGTACTTTTGAAGTGACATGTCGATAATGATCGTAATTATCAAATAATCCTTATAAAATCTAAGAAGATGTTCTGGCATACATATGTGCTCTCGACATATAATCATGAATGACATGGTTCTCTGCAGTATGTAGAAAGGTGGCTCTATAGGAGATGATGTATTCAAATTGTTTGAGTACCTACCTGAACCTAAGTTTTAAGAGTTTAAATGGATGTTGATACGATGAGTGTCATCATTCTACTATCTATACTCTATTCATTCATGAAGCTTCATAATGTTCATATTGTATGAATTGAATGAAGCGTGTATAAACGTTGAAATACTCTTATATTGGAAAGTTTGATTTTAACATAAGAGATCCTTGGTCTTGAGCAATGGTTGCTTATAGGATAAAGGGAGCGCAGTGGAAGCATGGGTTGGACCCAAGTAAGAAGTACAGTCAAAGAGTTGACTATACTTCTGTGACTTCCATATGACATCCAAAGAGTTGGATGAATGCCAATACTGCAATAAGTTGATGTGTTGATAGTATGACTATCAAATCTATCTAGAATCCTTAGAGAAGGAATCAGATAGTACAATAGAATAATCTACATATAATCATTGAAATTGACTTACTTATTTGATAAGATAAAGTATAATAATTGCATCTCAATCTTCTAATGACACTTGCAATTGGTTGCATCTGTATTAGAATATTAGGAATTTGATCTTAAAGTTTAATGATCATCCATGTTGGAAGTGATGCAATTGTTGCAACAATTTCCATTGGATCAATAGACTTCATATTTTCAATGGGAGACCTTAGTCTTAGAGAATGTCTCTGTGACCTGGATATTAGAATACACTCATAGTTTATTTCTAAACGTTGGAAACAAACATGAATTTTGGAATAAACCTATCATAGAGAGTTATGATGGATATATTTCAGATAGTAATCTAACATCTAGTGGACTCTGCTAAATTAGAAAATTAATGAATGGTTCATTAAGATTTCTAATATTGAAAATTAAACTTTTAAAGATCAATAGGAGGATGAAGATCATTTGACAATGGTCTGTTGATGATATCAATGGACTAGTAAGAGATGAAACTTTAGAATGTCTAAAATTTCAAAACTTGCATACTTATGAATATTGTATTCAAAGTAAAATATCCAATACACCCTTCTTTGGGAAAGGTGTAAGATGTCAAGGTATTCAGGATCTCATACATATTGATGTATGTGAATAATCTATATCATAGTAAACATTATGGATATGTGATATCTATTGATGATTATGTATGATATAATATTTCTTCTCTTCACCTAAGAAACCTTTGAAATGTTCAAAGATTTCATAATTTTGGTTTAGAACCAAAGTTTAAAGGAAGATGAAATGAATTTGATCTAACCAAGGTAGCGTGTACCTATTAGATGAATTCAAGGAATACCTTATGGAGATGTGAATATCATTCCTATCTCAATGCTCCTAATGAACCTTAACTCAATAGAGTTGTAGGGAGATGCAATTGATCATGTGTGACATGATTTGATCAATGATTAATCTTAGCATAATTATCTCTTAGTTTCCAGGTATATATATATGTTGTAGAGACTACATTATATATCCTTACAAGGTTCCATGCTAGAAAGCTGGAATCTAGCACTAGAGAGTGCTACTTCGTTAGGAAAATAAAGGATGGTATTGGATACCTACTTTATGACCTTGAGATTCTTAAAAGATCTCATATTTGAGAATGTGATTCTTATAGGATGACTCTCTTGAGAATCAAGATGAAAATGAAGTAAAGGAACTCATTTAATCTTGAGATGATAATGAGGCTCCTAAAATCGGAAACTAAATAGACAATTAAAGATGAAACACTAATACCTCTTCAAATAAGTTTGAAGATTGATTCCTTGTGTCAGTTGAATCTGACAATGATTTGACTTCATGTGACGAAACTTCTTAAGATCATAGCATGGAAAGATGGATGTTAGCAATAAAGTCTAAAATTGACTTCATATACAAGTGTTGTATATGGACTCTCGAGGATCCACCTATAAGGGTTAGACCCATTATGGTGTAAATGGATCTTCAAGAGAAAGAGGGAACCTGATGAGAAGGTAGAGACCTTCAAAGCACGGTTTGTAGCCATGAGCTACACACCGAAGAGAAGACATCGCTTGCGATGAGACTTTCTCTTCAGTGACCATGCTTAAACCCATCAGAATATTGCTAACCCTAGCTACACAACTTGACTATGGCATTTTCAAGATGTGAGTCAAGATTGTATTCTCTTATGAATACCTCTTTGAGGATATTCACATGAAGTAGCCCCAGGGCTTCATGGTTGAGGAAAGCAATGTGTGCAAGCTAAAGAACTCCATCTTTGGATTCAAATAAGCTTCTTGTAGTTGGAACATAAGATTTGATGAAATTATAAATGTTATGATGTCAGATAGAATCTTGATGAACCGTGTGAAGCTTAGTGGGAGTGCCATTGTGTTCATCATGCTAAATGTAGATTTCCTAATCATTTGGAATGATCTAAGGATGACAATAATAAGTGTTTTATAATCTGGTTGTTCCACACCTCGAGATATGATCTCAAGGATACCTCTTAGATCTTAGTTCTGAAGTTGTTTAGAAGCAAAGAAAAGAGGGTATTGTGATCATCACATTAACAGGTATACCTTGGACATTTCCATAAAGATATCGTACTAACCTATCTAAAGGAATAGCACCTCAAAGAGTTGAGGATGTGAATGCTAAAAACTGCTTGCCCTTGTGCATCAGTTTCAAGAATCGGGGTGTATGCTAGATGTGTACAAAAGTCATATGTCTGCCATGCAGTGGGAGTAGTAAACGGTTACTGATCCTACTATGATGATTAAACACTTGGTTGCAGTAATAATAATATCTTTAAAGATGATGAAACTTAGAGATAGTGATCTCAAAGTCTTATCTTCAAAAGTGTAAGACCTTGCAGATAGTGATCTATAAGGGTCTTAACCATAGATACCTTAGTTGATAGAGATCTCTGGGAATAAAGGTATTCTGATAAGGATTATGGGCATACTGGTTATAATAATTATCGAGCTATAGTGTTGAGGATACTATAACAAAATTGAGTATTGGTTGCATAAGATGCAACATTCGTATTGGATGCGAGCACTGTTGCTAGGGGATATGCAAGTGCCGTAAAAGGACTTGGCGTAGTCTCTTGGGAACATAGTGACTGATCAGCTTACCTAGCTATTTTTTAAATAGCCTATGATTGTCACATGAGTGTGGGTTTAAATGATTATCCCATTAATGGCTCTTTGGGCTAGTGGGAGATTGTTGGACATGCGAGCCCACGGCGAGCCATTATGCAATAAATGTTATTGCGAATATCATTCCCTGATATGAAATGAAGAGTAAATAATTTGCATAATAGGTCCCTTAGTACAATTAGGGTTATGTACCTGATGAATACCCATTCATCACTCTTTATTCTTATATTTTAGCTACAAAAACCTATGCAAATGCATGTAGATACTTGTAAATAGGAATAATTAGAAAAAGCATGCATGTTTGTAAATACCTATAATTAGCATGTTTTTGTGCAAAAATAAAAGAATAAAGATGAAAAAGAAAAAGAGGGAAATATTTAGAATAAATATTGAGCAACCTAACCCAAGGGAGGGCTTAGCATGGGCCTGACCGCATAAAAGCCAAGTAGAGGGAGATAGGGGCTCATGTGTATATATTTTTGTAAATAAATAAATTATATTTTCCTCACCCAAAAATATGTTGTAAATATTTGTAAATATCTGTACATATTTATAAAGTATAAAAACAAAACAAAAAGCTTAAAAATTAAAAAGACCAAAAATACCCCTTCACCTTGTACATAGACCATATTCCTATATTTATTTAACCTTATAAATAAATAAAATTATTTTCAAAACTTTTTGTAAATATTCTATGTTATATATTGTAAATAAAATAAATAAAAAGAAACAAAACAAAAATCAAATAAAAATAATAAAAATTAAAATTACAAAAATATCTTGTACATATGCCATGTATATAGTTGTACATAACTATTTATTTCACCTATGTATATAAATAATAAAAATAAAATAAAAATATCTCTGTATTCCTCATTTTATTCTATAAATAAATAAAATATGAAATAGGAATAAAAATGTATAAAAATAACTAATTAAAAATCAAAATTAAAAACCATATATTGTATATATACCTATGTATAGCTATACTATGTAAATACCTTATTTTTATTTTGAAAAATTAATTAAAAATCACAAAAAAATAGAAAAAAATAAATTAAAAATATTTCATGTTTTAAGTTTTTGAAAATTCGGTCATTTTATGGCCCAAAAAAATCAAACAAAAGTTCAAAGCTTGGCGGGCTCTGATTGGTCCACGGGGGATTGTTGACCCCCGGTCAACTCCCCCCCAGGACCACCAGAGCCGGGTCTCCTGCGCCCGACCCGTTTTCTCCCCTTTTTCCACGGATGACCCGATCGCCAACCCACCAAACCCCGGGTCCGGATCACTCCACTCGCATCCGGCATCCTCGCCGGAGCCGCTCCCTCGGGATCCGCGCGCTCCCGAGCTCGCCCGATCACCATCTTTCCGAACCCCTAGCAGTATATAGCCTGAGCTCCGCCGCATTTTATTTCCATCTTTGGCTATCCACCCTTCGTCCCGTGACCTCCATAGCAATCCCTGAGGTGACAGCTCGCGATTGCCCTTGTAGCAGTGAGGAGGGGGTGGCCGGACCACTGATCCGGCGACTTTGCGCCGCCGTGCTCCGCCCCGTGCAGGAGCTCGAGCCTCAGGCCTTGACAACCTTCGAGGCGACGACCAGGAGCTACCTTAGCTCCAGCACAGTCTTCCACACCACCCAGGTAGTCTTCTAGCTCGCCTATTTCGTTTAATTTTTAGTTTCCCCCAAATCGTAGTTCCGCCGCGTTCCTTTGATTCCGACCATATCGCGTATCTTCTCGATCATCGGGACACACTGTCACCTTCGCCATCCCTCGACGCACCTTCTTCGCCCATTCGTTCAACCCAGCTCGCACAGAAGCTGGGGTTCGAGCTCCACCATCCTCCGCTCGCCGGAGCTCGCTCGCCCCGACCCACAGTTCACCTTCACGCTGCTTCATCGGGTCGAGGCACTTTGCCCTCGAGCCGCGAAGCTTCTGGGTTATTTTGCAGGTCAAGAGGAGGCCATCTGAGGCCCCCTCACATCCAGGCCAGGAGCTTATCTCCGTCGACCTCGCCGGAGCCCCTCTAGGGCTCGGCTGGGCCATCGGAGGCCACCACCAGCTGCGGGACTCCAGTGCGGACCTGCTCCGATCTTCAGAGGCAGCTGAGGAGGACCACAGCACGCGCACGAGGCCGGCGAACCTCGCCGGCCATCTGTTCTTCGAAGGTCTTCCACCACCGTCCGATCGCCCTCCGCTCCAGTTTCCATCGTGGCCGTCCATCCATCGAGGAGCAGACACCGTTGATCATTTCGAGGGTCGATCCGGACCGTTAGCTCAGAGGAGAGAGGCACCAGCACCTGACCCGTCCGATCTTCCACGTGGCCCCCTCTGAGCCGTCGATCAGGCTCACGTGCGGACGAAGAGAAGCGCCAGCCATCCGAGACCGTCAGATCAGCTACGTGGCGCTCATCCAGCCGTCGACATAATAAAGGGGTAAATTACCTTAGGCCCCCTCTTAGTTTCTGTTTTACGTGTCAGTCCTGTAAATATTTTAGGAGTTTTATTTACGTAGGGTAAATTGCACATTGGACCTCGTGCTTTTTAGTATTTGCATTTATGCCCCTGTATGTTTGAGCCACGTGCGTCGTCACGTGTATACCTGGTGTATTTGCAATATTAGTCCTGTAGTTCTGGGTGCTTTGTTAATGAATGAAAACTTTTTAGGAATTGCATATCTACCCCTGTGAATGTTTTAATTGCACATGTGCGTGTATTGTAGGGTAAATTGCATCTGGGGTCCCTGGACTTTTGGTACGTGTTACCAAATAGTCCCCAGACCTTAGTTTCTTTACAAAAAGGTCCCTGAGTGCCCCAGGCACGCGCCACGCACGTGACTTGCGGGGAAAATTGCACCTGGACCCCCAGATCTTCGGGTATTTGCACTTAAGTCCCTGTGCACAGTGCCCCCTTTTGATTTTTGAATAAAATATCAAATTACCTCCAAATTCGATGAAAATTTGACACATGGCTCCTTCCATGTTGTAGGATGTTTGAGAATTTTTGAGGACATTTTTGATTTTATTTGTTATTTTTAAAAATTCAAAAACATCTATTTTAGCTACTGTCTAGAATTAAAAATCCCAAAAAAATATAAAAACACCCCCAAAAATTCTAAAAAAATTAGTGACTGTTCTTTGTGTGTTTCTTGATTTTCTGGCCAATTTTGGCTATTTTCCATTGCTTAAAAACCCTAAAAATTCAAAAACACCTAAAAACTCATAAAAATCATAGTAAATAATCTAAAAATCCAAAAGCAATAATGTTGGTGCTCAAATTTTCCTTATTTTATCTAGTATACAGGAAAATTACCTCCAGGCCCCTCTGAGATCCTTAGATATTTTATCTTTGGGTTTTGGGCCTGGCTGGACAGTACCTTGTCTTTTTAGCACTGTTTGATTTTTAGAAAATAAAATACACCTTATAAAAATCCCAAAAATTCACCAAAAGCACTTAAAAACCTATAAAACATAAAAACAATTTTTCTTGAATTTTTGCTTGATTTTTGGTGCTTTTAATAATTAGCTAAAGTGTGCTTTTATTTGCTTTCTCTTATTTTCTTCACTTTTCAAAAATCCAAAAAAATATAAAAATTATTAAAAACCACTAAAAAATCCTTTTATTTTATTTTATTTAATTTTTACTACTTCGTAGGCCTCCGGCCAACCCATGCTCCTTGTGTTCGACCCTGGGTGCTATACCAGGTTAATCTCATAGCGGGACCGCTTTCCTTTGTTTTGCTCGATCTTTGATTCATTTAGTGGTCTGATTTTTCTTGATATACCCATCCTCTGAGATCCGGGTCGCAACGACCCTTGTCTTATTACCTTCATCCGGGTCTTGGAGATTTTAGGGTGATCAGAATGGCGCCGTTGCCGGGGAGCACGGCTTAGTAGTATTTTTGTCTTTATTTTCGTTTTTGTTTTCGCGGTTTTTCGCGGCTTTTCGGAGCTCGCGGCTTTTCGCGGTTTTTATATCTAGTTTCTTTTTGTTTTATTTTATTTTATTTTGATTTTCTTTTATTTTTATTTTTGTTTTATATTGCGTGTTTATTTTATTTTTCATTTTTGCATATATACCCTGACTTGTATTTTCTTTTTCTTTTTCTTTTCATTTGATTATTCTTTCTGGTCTGACCACTCTTATCTTCTTCTTGCGAGGGCCCGAGGACCGCGGAGGCGACTTTCGAGGAGCCTGAGCAGCCGAGGAACTTGGAGGCGGCTTCTTTCTCTACGAAGCCGCAGGAGAGAGCGAGAGAGAGAGTGAGTGGGTGAGGATAGCTTAGGACTTTATTTCATTTATTATTATTATTGTAATAATACAGGGACAGGACTTGGACACTTTTGGACTTGTGACCGTAGCGGGTCTGTTTCGCCGAGCACCGGTGTGCTCGGGGGACCCATTAGGACCTCGCGGTTTTTCGCGGTTTTTACGCGGCCTTCTTTTTCTTTCTTACTGTCTTTTCCGGTTTTTTCGCGGTTTTTGCTCGATCCCCTAGATTTAGGACTTTCTGGTGATTGTGACGTAATTGAGTAGGATCCACACACCTTAATGACATATCTGTTCCTATAGACCGTAATTGGACCTACTTAAAATAAATAATAAAAATAACCGACTCGCTAGCCTCCGTAGCCTACGTGCCGTAGCCCGTCCTGTAAAGCGCTTACTCCTACCCCCGATTTGTCGGGCAGGGGAGGGACGGGCCAAGACCAGACTCTTTGGCTTGGAGGTCGGTGACCAGTTAGATGGTTCTTCGCTAGAAGTTGCTCGTCTAGGACTCGGCTTCCCGCTGCATCATTTAGATTAGTTTTATTCCTGTCTTTTATTTTATGCGCGGATCATATTGCATGTAGAGAGCTGGAGGCAGGTACGCATTTCTGACTTTGCATGCATCATTGATTTCTCGTGCATCGGCTTTTTCGACTTCTCCCCCCTGTTTTCGACTTAATAATCAGGAGAACCGAAAAATTCGTTAGGCGATTTGTTTGCTTTGAAAAATACCTAAAAAGTGAAACCATAAAATTGGGACTGCTAAAATTATTGACCTTAAAACTCACTCACCATAAAAATTCTGTCTTGGGGAGAGCAACCCCCTCATTGCTTGGTTTGTATGCGCGAGAGAGTGACCCGCACACTAGGTAGAGCCCCCCGTTGCTACACCTGACTGATTACCGACTCTTCCGTGCGGGCCAGTCGGTTGGGTTAGCAGCGGATATCCCAACAGGTCATGTAAGCGCTCTGATATCCTGAGTGTTCACCAAAATAAAATTGACAAGATAATTTGACCGAACTTTCACGGTCTTCAGCTCGCGTTGCGTTGGTGAACCATGGGTTTGTTTTTAGATCATAATTTTTCCAGATCTCATCCGCCCTACTCGCCAGATCAAGATGATGGGTAGACGATCTCTTAGGCAGCCTCTGGTTGCACCGCTTTCGGGCGCGTCTACCTCATCATCTAGGTTGGCTCGCGAGAGCTCAGACCCGCTCTCCGAGCCCGAGTACGACTCCACCATGTTCCCTCTCGACCCCCTTTCTGACCTTCCTGAGAGACACGAGCCCGAGGAGAGACTGATACATTTGACAGCACCTGAGTTGGGCTCGTTTGATTTTGCAGACGTCGATATGGCCGGAGCAGGCAGTTCTGATGATCACTCCCGTCGACCAGAGCACATTGTACTAGACCAGGGAGCGATCAACTCCACCCTGATCGCATCACTCGATACAGTCCAGCAGCAGCTCCGCGATCAGGGAGCATTCATGATTGAGATGAGGAGAGAGTTGGAGAGGCTCAGAGCAGAGAGAGACCAGCAGAGCGAGCCCGAGGAGATCCCGGATGCAGATGCACAGGCACGAGCAGCAGCAGCAGCGGCCGCGGCCGCCGCCGCAGCGGCAGCAGCCGCAGGAGGAGCATGACCACCTAGACCGATGCGGGAGTTGCACAACCCCGGATCTACACTGATGCACCATTGGGTGGTGGTTCCAGCTATCGTGGGGGACTTCAAGTTCCCCCCGAACACCTTGCAGATGCTTCCTCGGTTCCATGGACTTGCTACAGAGGAGCCCCACCTCCACCTTCAGGAGTTTTTGATGATATGCAGCACTGTCCACGACAGACATGTGGACCAGGACACGATCAGGATGATCGCCTTCCCCTTTTCACTGGCAGACAGAGCAGCCACCTGGCTGAAACATTTGGGGAGATTTGTTTACACCTGGGAGCAGCTCCGCACCGAGTACTTGAACAAGTACTATCCACTCGGGCGGACGAATGCAGCGAGGGCCCTGATCAGCAACTTCTCCATGTTCCCCAACGAGCAGTTTCACGAGGCTTGGGAGAGGTTCAGAGAGCTCCTGGACAGATGCCCGCACCACGACATCACGAAGCCGAACCTAGTTCAGAGCTTCTTCAGCGGGTTTTCACCAGAGCTACAGGGCCTGGTGAATGCTTCTTGCGGCGGGTCCTACTTCGCCAAGGACCACGACCAGGTCTGGGCCATTTTTGAGGAGATGGCAGAGAACTACATGGTGATGTCCCAGACCCGGCTCTACACTCAGAAGACCCAGCCACATCAGCCAGGACCCGTGCAGTATCAGCGGATAGCACGGGTAGATGCAGGTCCATCCAGTTCGTCTGCAGCCGCAACAGCACAGGCAGAGTCGTCAGCTGCAGACATGGGTATCATTAGCGAGAAGTTGGACCGCATGGAGCTGATCGAGAAGAAGCAGTGCCAGAGTATCACGCAGATGGAGCAGATGGCACAGGTCTTGAGCGACATGAAGACACAACTCATGTGTCTCCAGGAGGCACAGACGGCTTCTCAGCCCCGTCTTCAGTCGCGAGGCGACGCCGGCAGCAACAGCAGCTCGTCCCAGCGCTCCAGCACCCCAGTGCAGCCTAGACAGGTTCACCTTGTACAGGCGGAGCCGTACCAGCAGCCGCAGCCACCCTACCAGTCTCCACCATCTCCAGAGATGCAGATGGTGGTCTACCAGCCGGACCAGCCTCTGGCAGTACTCCCGCCAACCCCCTTCGATGCCGAGCCGTTGATGGATGTCAACGGGATTTGGTACGACCGTCCCCAGCCTGGGATCCGACGAGACCATCCCGGATTCAGGTGGGGGAGTGGTGGTGCCCAACCCCAGCAGCAGCCGTTAGGACAGGGAGGGCAGTACTCCCATCAGAGAGACCAGCACCAGCCGCAGCAGCAGCCCCCAGCGTATCAGCAGCAGTCATCCTACGGTCCGCGTCCCTATCAGCAGCAGGGACAGTCTTGGAGACGTGAGCAACAGGCTCACCAGGGATACCAGCAGCACCCTCCATCCTACCCCTCTTACCCACCACAGCAGTTCCAGCAGCCTCACCCACAGAGAGGCCACCCGTCGGGCTCCCACGAGAGCCCTGCCTTGGATGACATCGCCCGCCTCCTCACGGACCAGCAGGCCACATTCAGACGGGAGATGGACGAGTTCCGCCAGGAGATGCGGGACCTGGTGAGAGGGAAGGCCGCCATACCAGCCCAGATAGAGCCCAATCCGAACAGCCTCAAGAGGAAATCTGAGCAGGTAGTACAAACTGAGTTAGCCACTCTTAGTGACCCATTTGATGATACTTCTTCGGATCTATTTGATGCTGATTTTGTCACACTTAGGAGCGGTAGGACCCCAGCAGGTGGCGGCGCCTCATCTGAGCACCATCCCAAGGCGCCACAGGAGGAGGAGGAGAGCGGTACTGAGGCCGCTCCAGACGATGACGGTGGTACTGAGGCCACCAAGGATGCTGATCCCACCGGCGGTACTGAGGCCGCCGCTTCACCAGATCTAGGAGGTGGTACTGAGGCCACCCATTCAGCCGAGCCAGCCAGCGGTACTGATGCCGCACGACGTCTACCTTCAGCAGCAGCAGAGCAGCCAGCCCGTGGTGATACTGAGGCCACCGGTGTTTGTAGAGGGAGAGATGATGTTTTTCCTCGTGTTCATGTATCTCGGAACTCTGTTATGAATAAAGGAAAAGGTTTACTTTCTTCTGGTCCCACTGTGGTGCATGATGTATGTGTGGATCCGGTCCTTGAACCGCATAGACCTTTTCCTAGTCCTTCATCTGAGAAGGACCCAGTGATCCCCTTCCCTAGAGCCCTTCAGATGGGGAAGGGGAAGAAAACAGAAAATCCCAAAAAGAGAGAGCTTGAGGAGTTCAGCCAGAGCATGATTGACCGATTCCACATTCAGCTGACCCTCCAGGAGGCTTTGCAGCACATCCCCCTTCTCCAGCGATCTTTGAGAGAGAGGACTACAGTTAGGAGGAGGAGGAGGAACCACACTTCAGAGATACATGTGCTGACCAAAGCCACGTGCTTTGCGATCCAGAACCGACTGCCAGCCAAGAGGCCAGATTCAGGAGCCCCGTATGTCAGATGCCAGATCAGTGAGCAGTGGTTCGACCGTACTCTTCTAGATAGCGGATCGTCGATTAACCTTCTTCCGGCAGCCCTTCTCGACCGCTTCGAGTTGGGCACTCTTCGACAGAGCAGGACAGTCCTTCAGTTCGCTGATCGATCTGTCAAGAGGCCGAAGGGGTTATTACGAGACGTTATCGTCACTATTCAGGGCCTGCAATTCCCCGTGGACTTCGTAGTGTTGGACATGGAGATCCCTGAATCAGTGGCCGATACCCCCATCATCCTTGGTCGTCCGTTCTTGGCCACAGCCAAGGCGGTGACTGATCATGATAGCGGGAAGGTGTACTTTCACGTCCAGGGCGAGAGTATACAAATAGAGACGGTCGAGGACTATAGAGCCAGATTCAGATCCCGCTCAGATGCGAGTACAGACTCAGAGCAGCTGACAGACATAGAGCCAGACATCCACCAGGACTGTGATTTTGTGATCACAGATGATGAGGCAGCTTGGGCAGACCTTGAGACACAGACCACCCTCTCACTTTCAGACACAGCTGATGCAGAGATGACAGCAGAGGAGAGTCTGGAGAGCACAGACCTGGTTCAGGATACCATTGAGGCAGCAGAGCCGGTCCTTGATCGCAGCACGATGATTAGTGATGGTGGTGCTAAGGCCACCTTGTTTTCCGGTGGTACTGATGCCACCACTTCTGATACAGATCCCTCGGATTCAGAGTCTGATTGGGCCGATTGCTATGATCAGATGCCAGACCTGAGTCCATCTGAGCCTATTGATGAGGAGGAGGTAGATGCAGAGCAGAGCAGAGACAGTGCAGTAGAGCAGCCTTCTCCCGATCCAGTTTGCGAGAGTATGCTTTCACTTTCCCAGGCAGATTTGGCCGACCTTGCAGCTTTCACTCAGTTTCTTCCACAGCCAGATTTGCCGGCACCCAGCATTCCAGAGCTGAAGCCGCTCCCTACTTCGCTGAAGTATCGATTCCTTGCGGGCGAGCCAGAGATGTACCCAGTCATCATCTCCGCCGAGTTGACTGGAGAGCAGGAATCCCGTTTGATGGGGGTTCTTGAAAAGAACCGCAAGGCGATCGGATGGAGCGTAGCAGATCTCCATGGGATTAGTCCATCAGTGTGCTCCCACCATATCTATCTCGAGGAAGGGGCGAAGCCGTCGCGTGAGTTCCAGCGGCGTCTGAACCCCAACCTGAGGGAGGTTGTGATGAAGGAAATATCAAAGTGGTGGGGTGCATGTTTTATTTATCCCATTTCCGACTCCAAGTGGGTCAGCCCCTTGCATGTGGTGCCCAAGAAGACGGGCATCACGACTATGATCAGTGAGTCGGGAGAGGAGATTGCTACACGAGTACCCACCTCTTGGAGGGTTTGTGTTGACTACAGGAGACTCAACCAAGCTACCAAGAAGGACCATTTCCCCCTGCCTTTTATTGACCAGATCATTGAGAGACTGGCAGGGAAGAGCCATTATTGCTTCCTGGATGGGTACTCGGGCTACAACCAAGTGGCCATCGCTCCTGAGGACCAGGAGAAGACCACCTTTACCTGTCCTTTCGGCACATACGCTTTTCGACGCATGCCATTTGGGCTATGCAACGCCCCTGCGACTTTTCAGAGGTGCATGCTGTCGATCTTCTCGGACATGGTAGGGGAGTGCCTAGAGGTCTTCATGGACGATTTCTCGATCTACGGCGACGGATTTGATTCTTGTCTTGACTGCCTAGATCGAGTACTCCAGCGATGTATTGAGTATCACTTGGTGCTATCTTGGGAGAAGAGTCACTTCATGGTGACTCAAGGGACGGTGCTTGGCCACATCATCTCCAACAGGGGCATGGAGGCTGATCCGGCCAAGGTTGATGTCATTAGGAAACTCACACCGCCGTCCAATTTGAGGCAGCTACGGTCATTTCTGGGGCACGTTGGATTTTATAGGAGATTCATTCAGGATTTTAGCAGGATCGCCCGACCGTTGACTGACCTCTTGACGAAAGACACCGAGTTCCTTGTCGATGACAAGTGTCTTTCGTCGTTTGCTACTCTCCAGCAGTGCGTTATTGAGGCTCCTGTCCTCCAGCCGCCTGATTGGTCTCTCCCATTCGAAATCATGACGGATGCCTCCGATTTTGCCGTAGGGGCAGTGCTGGGACAGAGGAGGGATGGAGTGCCATTTGCTATACACTACGCTAGCCGCACATTGGATTCCGCCCAGCGGAATTACACGGTCACAGAGAAGGAGATGCTAGCCGTAGTGTTTGCCCTGGATAAGTTCAGATCATATATCATCGGATCTAGAGTGACTTTGTTTACAGATCACACTGCCATCAGGTACCTCATGGCGAAGAAGGATGCGAAGGCCAGACTGACTAGATGGATCCTTCTACTCCAGGAGTTCGACATTGAGATTAAGGATAAGCCTGGAGTCAAGAATGTGGTGGCGGACCATCTCTCCCGATTAGAGCAGCCTGAGGATTCTGAGCAGATTGATCCTATTAGAGATACCTTCCCAGATGAGGCGATCCTTGCTATCGCCTCACTCCCATGGTACGCCGATATTGTGAACTTTCTCGTTGCTGGGAAAGTACCACAAGATTGGCCCAGGCAGAGGCTTGAGACCTTTCTAGCGAAGGCCAAGTCGTACCATTGGGAAGATCCCATCCTTTACCACGAGGGAGGGGATAGCGTCTGGCGTCGGTGTATTCCTCAGGAGGAATACCATAGCGTCCTCACTTACTGCCACAAGCTTGAGGCAGGAGGACATCATTCTGGGAGGAGAACGGCACAGAAAGTGCTCCAATCCGGCTTGTGGTGGCCTACCCTCTTCAAGGACTCAGATGAGTTCGTGAAGAGGTGTACTGACTGTCAGAGGATGGGCACTTGTGGACAGCGTGATATGATGCCGATGCAGCCCATTCACTTCTGTGAGGTTTTTGACGCATGGGGCATCGATTTCATAGGTCCATTCCCTAAGAGTCAGGGATTTGAGTACATTCTGTTGGCCGTTGATTATGTGAGTCGTTGGGTGGAGGCTATCCCCGCCCGAGCCGCTGATGCGAGGACAGTTTGCAGATTTTTGAGGAAGCACATCATCACGCGGTTCGGGGTTCCACGAGTTCTTATTTCTGATGGGGGATCTCACTTCATCAACGACCAGGTGAAGGCACTTGCTAGCGAGTTCGGCATAGATCATCGTGTCGCTACACCGTACCATCCACAGACGAATGGTCTAGCCGAAGTATCGAATAGGGAGATCAAGACTATTCTGCAGAAAGTCGTCCGCCCTGACCGAAAGGATTGGTCACAGCTTTTGGACTCGGTCTTGTGGGCATATAGGACGTCTTTCAAGACACCTTTGGGCACATCTCCCTTTCGCCTCGTATATGGCAAGCCATGCCATTTACCTGTTGAGCTGAGGCACAAGTTACTTTGGGCAGTTACAGACATACTTATGGATTCAGATGGTATAGGAGACCAGAGGAGGGCAGAGCTAGCTGCCCTGGAGGAGCTTAGAGATGCAGCTTTCTCAAGCAGCCTACATTATAAGGAGAAAGTCAAGGAGTGGCATGATTCTCACATCAGCCACAAACATTTTGAGATTGGACAGAGAGTATGGCTGTTTGATGCGAGGCTTAGATTATTCCCAGGGAAGCTACAGAGCAAATGGAAAGGACCTTATCTGGTTCGGAAGGTACACGACAACGGTAGCATCGACATATCTGAGTTGTCTTCTGAGAGTACCTTCCGAGTGAACGGCCAGCGGCTCAAGCCATTTCTAGATCATGAGCCGCGGGTCGTTGATATTGCCCCCATTCATTTTGCGTGAGATGTGGTCTTTGACTCACATCTAATGCATCTCACGCCTGAGTTTCACTGATCTTCCGCTGTATATAGATCCAGATGTCCATATCATCACATTCTTTAGTCCCACATCCCTTTCTTCATCTTGTGATTATGCTATACTTAGGGTGCACTTTACCCTAAGTATAGGGGGGATGTGAGACCCTTCGGGTATTTCTTTTGTTTCTGTCTACCCCTGTTTTGCTGCCTATACTTAGGGGC
Source organism: Ottelia alismoides (assembly GCA_037367405.1). Classification (NCBI taxonomy): domain Eukaryota; kingdom Viridiplantae; phylum Streptophyta; class Magnoliopsida; order Alismatales; family Hydrocharitaceae; genus Ottelia; species Ottelia alismoides. The sequence goes on from JAZKJV010007393.1 coordinate 932,026, forward strand.
ATTTCACCCTAAGTATAGGGGGGATAGACCCTGTACATTCTCCACTCGGTTTTCCCTTCGTGTACAGCCTCCTATACTTAGGATTACTTGATCCTAAGTATAGGGGGAAGACCCGAGATCCTCTTCACTTTTTATTCTCCTTTTGTGTAGCCTTCCTTTTCACTTCCCTATACATAGCACGAGTTATGTCTTCTTCATCGCTCTTGACTCTGAGGACATCGTTCGAGCTAAGTATAGGGGGGTGTGTATATATTTCATATATACTTTAGCCATAACTCGTACTTTGTGTGAGTGTGTTAATAAATAAAAATGGCTAAAAACCACAAAAATTAAAAATTTTCATGTACATAATCTTCTTTTATTTGCACATACATAGCTAGTGTACAAATTATTTTTGTAAAAATGATTTCAAAAATCTTTTGTGTAAAGCTTGTGTAAATATTTTTGTATCAAAATTATGTATATAGTACAAAATTTTTCCAAAATGTTTTGAAAATCAAAAGTTTGCAAAAATCTCGTGTAAATGTGTGTAAATATCTTTTTGCAAAACTTGCACTTCATGCATCATCATTCATGATTTCAAAACATTTTTCAAAAATTTTGCATGATTGTAAAATTTGTGTAAATATGCATCTTTTTGTACATATGTATATAGTTTTTCTTGGATGATAGTTGACATTTAAACTAGCCTGGAATCAAATTGAGAAATGGAGCTTGATTAAGATCTTAATCCACCTAATTCTAAAAGGAACCTTATAGGGCTTAGGGTTAAGGCTTTTCAGGTCCATGGTGACTTAATTCTTTGAGTCCACTAGGCTATGATCACATGTCATCTCAATGAGCCTAAGTAGAGCACTTAACAACAACACATGACTCATATAGATTATGGCTTTACTTGGACAACCGCACTATGCACCGAGCTCTCTACGGATGAGGTGGTGAGGAGGCAGTCTTCCTTGACTTGGGGTAGCATATGAGGGTAGTACTTCTAGGCAGAACCTCTCTTCTTCTTATAGTGAAGGAAGTGCGTCTCAACTTGGTCTGGTTGCCATGAGGTCTAACGACGGGAGTTGTGGGTTGCAATAAAGCTTCAAAGAGGGATAGTCTACTGGCTCAAGAGGAAAAACTCCTTGTATATATGCTGCACATGCACATGTTGTATAGATGCACTCGAAAAAAAAATGTGCAAAAAGAAAAGAACTCCAAAAAAGTGGTGGGTCTGAGAGAAAATGATAATCCCACCGGAGTATGTATATAAGTGCAATAAGCAAAGCTTGGTTTCATGATCCACCTGTTGTAGCTTGCAGCAGGGAGACTTGGCTACACTGGTCAAGCTCCCAAGGGTACTTGGCTACACTGGCCTTGACCCATTCTCTTCTTCCCCCTCTTCTTGAGCCGGTTGTACTTGAACTTAGAAGGGAATACCCCGCTCCTCGAGGAAAGAGTGGCCAGATTGAGGTCATAGAGTTACCTTGTTGGGGAGGGTTGTCAAGTTGCCATTTCTGAGGTGGAGAGCTTAGACCTCACTTTCACAGGACAAGAAAAGATTCATGGTCTTCAGGGTTTGTGGTTGATGACTTGTTCTGATCTGGAGCATTGAGGAGTCTTGGTTATAGATTGGTGGAACTTAGAGGCTGTTAGGTTTTAAGCTTAAGTCTAAATAAGGTTCCGACACATTAATAATCCAAAGATCTGATTGAGTTCCATACCTCAATTTAATGAAGGCAAGTTTAATAATCAACCTTGATCCATGTACATTCTCTTTTTCTTTTTCTTTCTTCTTTTTCACTTCTTTTTCAAATAAGTGTTTGCTAAGGGACTAGCAAAGTATAGTATAGGGGGGTGATGAATACCCATTCATCACTCTTTATTCTTATATTTTAGCTACAAAAACCTATGCAAATGCATGTAGATACTTGTAAATAGGAATAATTAGAAAAAGCATGCATGTTTGTAAATACCTATAATTAGCATGTTTTTGTGCAAAAATAAAAGAATAAAGATGAAAAAGAAAAAGAGGGAAATATTTAGAATAAATATTGAGCAACCTAACCCAAGGGAGGGCTTAGCATGGGCCTGACCGCATAAAAGCCAAGTAGAGGGAGATAGGGGCTCATGTGTATATATTTTTGTAAATAAATAAATTATATTTTCCTCACCCAAAAATATGTTGTAAATATTTGTAAATATCTGTACATATTTATAAAGTATAAAAACAAAACAAAAAGCTTAAAAATTAAAAAGACCAAAAATACCCCTTCACCTTGTACATAGACCATATTCCTATATTTATTTAACCTTATAAATAAATAAAATTATTTTCGAAACTTTTTGTAAATATTCTATGTTATATATTGTAAATAAAATAAATAAAAAGAAACAAAACAAAAATCAAATAAAAATAACAAAAATTAAAATTACAAAAATATCTTGTACATATGCCATGTATATAGTTGTACATAACTATTTATTTCACCTATGTATATAAATAATAAAAATAAAATAAAAATATCTCTGTATTCCTCATTTTATTATATAAATAAATAAAATATGAAATAGGAATAAAAATGTATAAAAATAACTAATTAAAAATCAAAATTAAAAACCATATATTGTATATATACCTATGTATAGCTATACTATGTAAATACCTTATTTTTATTTTGAAAAATTAATTAAAAATCACAAAAAATAGAAAAAAATAAATTAAAAATATTTCATGTTTTAAGTTTTTGAAAATTCGGTCATTTTATGGCCCAAAAAAATCAAACAAAAGTTCAAAGCTTGGCGGGCTCTGATTGGTCCACGGGGGATTGTTGACCCCCGGTCAACTCCCCCCCCAGGACCACCAGAGCCGGGTCTCCTGCGCCCGACCCGTTTTCTCCCCTTTTTCCACGGATGACCCGATCGCCAACCCACCAAACCCCGGGTCCGGATCACTCCACTCGCATCCGGCATCCTCGCCGGAGCCGCTCCCTCGGGATCCGCGCGCTCCCGAGCTCGCCCGATCACCATCTTTCCGGACCCCTAGCAGTATATAGCCTGAGCTCCGCCGCATTTTATTTCCATCTTTGGCTATCCACCCTTCGTCCCGTGACCTCCATAGCAATCCCTGAGGTGACAGCTCGCGATTGCCCTTGTAGCAGTGAGGAGGGGGTGGCCGGACCACTGATCCGGCGACTTTGCGCCGCCGTGCTCCGCCCCGTGCAGGAGCTCGAGACTCAGGCCTTGACAACCTTCGAGGCGATGACCAGGAGCTACCTTAGCTCCAGCACAGTCTTCCACACCACCCAGGTAGCCTTCTAGCTCGCCTATTTCGTTTAATTTTTAGTTTCCCCTAAATCGTAGTTCCGCCGCGTTCCTTTGATTCCGACCATATCGCGTATCTTCTCGATCATCGGGACACACTGTCACCTTCGCCATCCCTCGACGCACCTTCTTCGCCCATTCGTTCAACCCAGCTCGCACAGGAGCTGGGGTTCGAGCTCCACCATCCTCCGCTCGCCGGAGCTCGCTCGCCCCGACCCACAGTTCACCTTCACGCCGCTTCATCGGGTCGAGGCACTTTGCCCTCGACCCGCGAAGCTTCTGGGTTATTTTGCAGGTCAAGAGGAGGCCATCTGAGGCCCCCTCACATCCAGTCCAGGAGCTTATCTCCGTCGACCTCGCCGGAGCCCCTCCAGGGCTCGGCTGGGCCATCGGAGGCCACCACCAGCTGCGGGACTCCAGTGCGGACCTGCTCCGATCTTCAGAGGCAGCTGAGGAGGACCACAGCACGCGCACGAGGCCGGCGAACCTTGCCGGCCATCTGTTCTTCGAAGGTCTTCCACCACCGTCCGATCGCCCTCCGCTCCAGTTTCCATCGTGGCCGTCCATTCATCGAGGAGCAGACACCGTTGATCATTTCGAGGGTCGATCCGGACCGTTAGCTCAGAGGAGAGAGGCACCAACACCTGACCCGTCCGATCTTCCACGTGGCCCCCTCTGAGCCGTCGATCAGGCTCACGTGCGGACGAAGAGAAGCGCCAGCCATCCGAGACCGTCAGATCAGCTACGTGGCGCTCATCCAGCCGTCAACATAATAAAGGGGTAAATTACCTTAGGCCCCCTCTTAGTTTCTGTTTTATGTGTCAGTCCTGTAAATATTTTAGGAGTTTTATTTACGTAGGGTAAATTGCACATTGGACCTCGTGCTTTTTAGTATTTGCATTTATGCCCCTGTATGTTTGAGCCACGTGCGTCGTCACATGTATACCTGGTGTATTTGCAATATTAGTCCTGTAGTTCTGGGTGCTTTGTTAATGAATGAAAACTTTTTAGGAATTGCATATCTACCCCTGTGAATGTTTTAATTGCACATGTGCGTGTATTGTAGGGTAAATTGCATCTGGGGTCCCTGGACTTTTGGTACGTGTTACCAAATAGTCCCCGGACCTTAGTTTCTTTACAAAAAGGTCCCTGAGTGCCCCAGGCACGCGCCACGCGCGTGACTTGCTGGGAAAATTGCACCTGGACCCCCAGATCTTCGGGTATTTGCACTTAAGTCCCTGTGCACAGTGCCCCCTTTTGATTTTTGAATAAAATATCAAATTACCTCCAAATTCGATGAAAATTTGACACATGGCTCCTGCCATGTTGTAGGATTTTTGAGAATTTTTGAGGACATTTTTGATTTTATTTGTTATTTTTAAAAATTCAAAAACATCTATTTTAGCTACTGTGTAGAATTAAAAATCCCAAAAAAATATAAAAACACCCCCAAAAATTCTAAAAAAATTAGTGCTGTTCTTTGTGTGTTTCTTGATTTTCTGGCCAATTTTGGCTATTTTCCATTGCTTAAAAACCCTAAAAATTCAAAAACACCTAAAAACTCATAAAAATCATAGTAAATAATCTAAAAATCCAAAAGCAATAATTTTGGTGCTCAAATTTTCCTTATTTTATCTAGTATACAGGAAAATTACATTTAGGCCCCTCTGAGATCCTTAGATATTTTATCTTTGGGTTTTGGGCCTGGCTGGACAGTACCTTGTCTTTTTAGCACTGTTTGATTTTTAGAAAATAAAATACACCTTATAAAATCCCAAAAATTCACCAAAAACACTTAAAAACCTAAAAAACATAAAAACAATTTTTCTTGAATTTTTGCTTGATTTTTGGTTGTTTTAATAATTAGCTAAAGTGTGCTTTTATTTGCTTTCTCTTATTTTCTTCACTTTTCAAAAATCCAAAAAAATATAAAAATTATTAAAAACCACTAAAAAATCCTTTTATTTTATTTTATTTAATTTTTACTACTTCGTAGGCCTCCGGCCAACCCGTGCTCCTTGTGTTCGACCCTGGGTGCTATACCAGGTTAATCTCATAGCGGGACCACTTTCCTTTGTTTTGCTCGATCTTTGATTCATTTAGTGGTCTGATTTTTCTTGATATACCCATCCTCTGAGATCCGGGTCGCAACGACCCTTGTCTTATTACCTTCATCCGGGTCTTGGAGATTTTAGGGTGATCAGTACCATGGCCATCTTAATGATCATACAACTATTGATTCAATTATTGAATCATAGAGGCTGGTGCTTGGATGAATATCTAAAGAGTTAAATTGAGGACTCATCAAGCACCGTCAAATGATTGTTGAGAGATGATCTCCAGCCTGAGTAGGAGATGGCAATCCGTTCTCAGTTAGGCTGATATCTGACCGACCTCTTGATGCAGGTCCTCTGCATAGGAATAGAGATTCGGAGGTGTCAGATTAGTTAGGTCAAAGAGTTGACTTAACGAGATCGAGATGATCAAAGTCCTATATCATATGCTGTCATGATATAGGCACTCATCCTCTGACCAGAGACAGATGTGTTACTATATGTCTAAGTATGTACATTTGGCAGACCAATAGGTTGATGACCTAATCAAGGTCATGCAAGGGCATATGACTAATACGATCTCTCAAAGGGATCATACAGGTTCAATTACCGAACCGGAAGACATGAGCTCACTCATGAGATATTGGGAAGAATCAAATTCCGTGCACAGTCGTCTCGCTTTGGAAGCTTGATTGAATTTGTAGGTTTGATATACACTTTTGGAAAGTATATGATCAAGACCTAGGTATGATATATGCTTTTGGAAAGTATATGATCGATACCAACTCCCAATGATCGAATGAGAAACTTAATGATAAAACTCTGAAGTAGACAATGTAAAATTGATCTTATACTTCAGGTTTATTCCGAGTCTTCCAGTATGCAGGATGTACAGATATTAGGAATACCTGAGGGTGATGTGATCATAAATGATTGTATAACCATGACGCTTCCATTCCTAGGGAGTGATGAAACGGGTCTGTATTTTAGCGACTCCTCTCAGTAGAGAAGTGATCTAATCTTGATCCAAATGTTGGACATTGATCTGAATGTGATTCAGATGCAATGAGAAGATTGGATTTACGGTCTTGATTTAATCAAGCATCTATGGAGGCCCGAGATCTGGATTTGAGATGTAATCTCAATATCCAAGTCACTATACGTGGAACAATACAATCGCCCTGTCCTTATCTCCAAGTATTCGCAGAGAAAGTGCATTATCCTTGAAAGGGTTCAGGATAATTTCATTGTTGATAATAAATATCCAAGCATTAAGAAAATGGATAATTAAATATGATTTAAATATCATTAATAATATGAATTTGATTCATATTATAAGGAGATTTATCTAAGATAATTAAATGTGATTTAATTATCAAAGATGTAAATAATGTGAATGTTATTCATATTATTTGGGCACATGAGAATAGAGATCCAAGATGATTGAATGCGATTTAATTATCATGGATAATGTGGATAGCATTATCCATATTAATCATATATATATATATATATATTATAAATGTGATCTATAATATATAAGAGAGAGCTATTTGTAATTTACATTTGTTAATTAAATGTTGTTGTCAATTGGATTCACATTGAACATTAAATTGAAAATGTAATTTACATTTTATTTTGGGTTGTGAATGTGATTCACAAATTTTCAATGGCAAGATTGCAATATTCACAAAATGATTATGAATTATTTTGTAGAATAATTTACAACAATTGTTATTGTAAATAATTGGAGACATATGGAATCATGCAATCTTGAGTTGCATTGAGATTCCCCCTAGGGGGGGCGACCACCAATCCCTAAAGGAAAGGGTGGCCGTCCACTCTTCCTATATGGAAGGGAGGAGCCTCCTTTCCATTATCTCCAATGTTAGTTGATTTAATTTGGTGATTGAATTATATTGATTTATCAATATATAATTAATCTAAATTAAATTAATTGTTGTTGGTTTTTACCAACACAAATCTTGGCCATTAAAAGAAACACAAATCAATGAGAGCCATTGGATTTGTGTTGCCCATGGATTGAGATCCATGGATTCCAAAATATTATAAAAGGAGAGGCACCCCTTTGCTCTTCTTGACACACAAGAGAACATAAGTCTCTCTCTCTCTCTTTTTATCTCTACACGTCAACCCTCTCTCTTTCTCTCTCATGGCCGTCCACCATGGCTACCCTAGAGAGAGTCTCCATCGCTGCAACGCCGTCGTTATGCTGCCCGATCGTTTGCTCGTGGAACTCCGTCTCCTTCGGTGCACCTCGCTCGTGAAGAAGACGTCAGATCTCGTGTGTCAAGATCAGGAGACCGTCGCTTGGATCATCAACATGGATTGCGAGAAGAATGCGATTCATCCCCGCGCTCGCAAGCGTCTCCTTCGTCGGATCGGACTTGAGACAGGAGGTCTCTTCTTTTAAAGACTCGATCGCAACCACGCTTCAAGAGGTAATCCTATTACTTGTTTGTGGTTTAGACGAAACGATCCGAGAAGTGTTCTTGGATCATGTGATTTCGTCGCATGATTTTTTTTTAATTTCTGCTGCATAGAACAACCAGTGCGACTAGTCGTTCCTCGTCGTATTCAATACGACGCTCACGCTTCCGTGATGCGCTTGAGGATTATCCCATATCCTACATATATACCCAACTCGGAATAGAGAAAGCAAGCTAACGATTTATACATAGAATTATATCATGTGAAATTAACTTGGATTAAAGTGGATCCAATAATATACGATATCATGCACAACATAACTTGGAGTAGATACTATATGTCACTGATGAATCCCTGATTCTCACTCTTTATTCTTTTATTTTAGCTATTTATCATGGCAAATCAGCATGTAAATAGTTGTTAACACAATAACATATCAATCAGCATGCATGTGTTAATATTGTATAATTAGCATGTATTTGTGCAAAAATAAAAGAATAAAGGAAAAGAAAAATGAAGAAGTTATTTAGAATAAATACAGAGTGACCCAAACCCCAAGAGAAGGTCAAGTCTTGACCTAATCGCCAAATAAAATAAGTAGAGAGAGATAGGGCCTACTCTATGTTGTACATATTACCTATTTATGTAAAGAATTTTTTTACCTCCTTGTATATATCCCTAGAAATAAAATAAATATAAAATAAAACCAGAAAAATATAAATTAAAATAGAAATAAAATCTCTCATCCATTGTACAAAATACATGTGTATATATAACATCCACTATTTCTTATATACCTGTAAATAACTCATAAAAATAAAATAAAAACTACGTTATATTTACAAAATTATGTTGAAAATAAATAAAATACAAAATTAGGGTATTTCTATAAAAATGATAAAATAAAAATAATTGTACATAACATATAGGTATACTATACCTGTACATAACACTATATATTGTATATACACAAATTTAATTTTCATAAAAAATATTAAAATTCATAAAAAATCTCTCGGAAAATAATGAACAGTTTTAATTTTATTCATTTTTTAAATTAAAATTCATTTATTATATTTAATTAATTATCTTTATTTTTCTTCTCTATTTTGTCTTGTAGCTTACTTTGTCCGCATCCTCGACAGCCTCTGATTAGGCCACCTCAGATTGTTGACTCCGGTCAACTGGTCACCCGAGTCTTCTTTTTCACCAGCCTCATTTTCACCCGGATTTCTCCCAATTATCCAGAACCGACCCGAGCTCCATTTCACCCGATCTTTCGCCCCGATTAGAGGGGACAGATCCCTAATCCTCGCCCGCTTCTTCCCCCCTCGATCCACGCCTCGATTAGTGGGCCACGTCTCCTCCATGTCGGACCCGCACATCTATATAACCTGCATGACTCCCCTCCTTTTCCTTCACCTTTTGTTGCTCCACCTCTTCGGTTGTGCCTGCATATTCCTTTCCAAAGTGATAGTGAGAGAGGGAGAAGGCGAGGGCATCTTTTAGAGCATGGAAACCCTTAGGTCCGACGAGCTCTGCCTCCGCTCCGCCGCAAGGAGCTCCAGCCTATGGAACCGTCGTCCATTGAGGCCATCACCTCCATGGGCTTTGTCCACGATTCCCAAGCAACCTTCCTCACTTCCAGGTACCCTCTTTACCTTCCATTTCCGTCCGAATTCATCGTATACACGAGAAACAAAGCATCTCCGACGTCCCTATTTCATACCATGTTTCCCTATCATCCTACGCTACTCCACCTCACCTCGACTCCCTAATCGCTTCTACATCTACTTCGTAACCCCTCACGTAGCTCCAGCCATCAGTTTGGAGCCCCGCTTAGGTCGAATCCTCCACTCACCGAAGACCTACCCGTTCACTCCCTACCTTTGTTCTTTGCACTCGTGCATTCTCACCCTCGTCGGAGCTTCATCTTCGAGCACGACCCTTTTCTCTTGCAGGGTTTGCACACTAAGAGACCTCATCTGGAGGTATCAAGGAGTCCATGAAAGCTCCAGGTCACCCATCCATCCCCAGGGCCCTCTACTCGGTTATGGGCCCTTAGGAGCCCTCCTACAGCTGCGGAGCATCATCGCCAATATCTCCCATCTTCCAGCAGCTCGAGAGGTCGTCGAAGACGCATGCTATCACTGATTGAAACTCGTCGGAGGCGAGTTCTTCTCAGTTCTTCCAGACGCAGCCCCAACCGTCTAATCAGGAGATGTCCCATGTCTAATCCCAACCATTCAACTTCGATGGGCTTCTGATCGTCAGATCCATATGAGGATCCATCCAAAGCCATCCATTGTCGAGGGGGTACCGGCAGATCTCAGCCGTCCATCTTAAGTGGATGCTCTCGACCGTTGAATAGCTGTTATTAAAGGATAATTTGCACTTAGGCACTTCTATGTTTTGCATTTACTTTCTAGTCCTGTAAATATTTGTTGCCGTTAGTTTTCTTTTGGACCATTTGCAGTTTAAACCTCCAATTTTTAGTATTTACATTTCAGACCCTTTTTATGTGTAGCACGTGGCCTGACACGTGACATTATTGGTTAATTGCATCATTGGACCTGAACTTTAGTTTTGTTATGAAATGAATGTTTATTAACAACATTTGCATTTATACCCCTATAAGCCTGACTCACATGTGGGGCACGTGTTTGCCTGGGATTTTTGCAAATCGGGCCCTGTACTTGTTGTTCATATTATTATTTGGCCATTGAGTTTTATTATAATTGCATTTAGGTCCCTACCTGCTGTGTGTGATGTTTTTAATCAAATAGATACCAAATTAACTCTAAAAATTCCATAAAAATTGATGTTAGCTCCTGCTAACACATAATGTTTATGGTAATTTTTGTGAATTAATTTAGTTTTATTTGATATTTTCTAAAAATAAAAAACACAAAAAATACTCTGTCTGTCTTATAAAATACCAATAATATAAAAATTGTTTCAAAAATTCTAAAAAATTTATATGTATTTGTTTTTGTGTGCTTTGTATTCAGTACCTATTTTGTTGCATTATCCCTTATAAAGCCCTAAAAATCACAAAATTCTTAAAAACCTATAAAAATCATTAAAAATCTAAAAAATTAGAAAAAATATAATTTCAGTTTCTGTAGTTAGCTATCTTCTTCATAAAAATCTCAACCAGAACATTAGGGCTTTTCTAATATTTTAAATTTGCCTTTTAGCCCAAGCTGTATGTTTTCCCTGTTTGCCTTTGTTTGATTTTTATAAAATCATATAAAATTTTCAAAAATTCCATAAAATTAATAAAAACATTTGAATATTTAAAAAAAACATAAAAATATTTTTGTTTCTGATTTTTTTAACATTTTTAGTCTTAGTAAAAACTGTAGAAGCTTGCTTGTGCTTTATTCTTCTTATTTGTTTTGTTTTGTTTTCTTATTTTGAAAATATAAAAAAATTTACAATATAAAAAAAATAAAATTATGCTTTTATTTCTCTAATTACGACTATTTCGCAGGTTTCACTCGTGCTCCTTGTGTTCGACCGTGGTCCCTGTACCAGGTTAAATAAATAGCGGAGATCGCTTACATTGATTTTGTGCTTTGATTGTCTGATTTGTGTGGTCTTGACTTTTCTTGTTGAGCTTAGTCCTGCTGATTGGGGTCACAATGACCCATGTTTATTCTTGATACTTAACCCTAGTCGGCAGGACACTCATCAGAACGGCACCGTTGCCGGGGAGCACGACTTAGTAGTCTTTTCAGATTTTTGATTATTTTTTATCTCTATTTTATATAACTGTTTTTCTGACATTTTCTCTGCTTTGATTTTTGTACGAGGGACTACCCGAAGCCATTTTGGCTTTCGGTTGGAGTAACCGCACCTGAGGAGGAGCAGGAGGACAACTAGAAATTAGTTATATAGAATAGAATAGTTTCCCTTTTCAACACATTCTATTATTGTTGTAACAATTCTGAACCATCGGACTCTTTTGGACACTTGGCTTATCGGGGTCTGTTTCGTCGAGCACCGGTGTACTCATGGGTCCTCACCACGGTTTTCCTCGGTTTTATTTTATTGCATTTTTTTCTCTTTGATTCTTGAAGAATTTGACCCTTAGACTTAGGAATTTCTCTGATTGTGACGTAAATAATTAAGGCGAAATCCCTAAAATATTGCCTGCACCTATAGATTTGTAATTGGACCTTATTAAAAATCCATAATAAAAAGTTAACTTGATTAATTGAGAGGTCACGTGCCGCTAGAGGCTATATACAACGCGTGCAAGATCTGTTGTGGCGGACACCGATTGGCATCCGAGACTGGACATTGATCTCTATATCTCTAATCAGTTAGCTACCGTTCTTCGCGATCTTTTGGAATTGCTCATCTAAGACCGTTTTCTTCTTGCATCTTTACATTAGTTTAAATTCATGTCTTTTAATTTATGCACGGATCACCCTGCATGTAGAGAGCTGGAGTCAGGTACGCCGTCATTACTTTGCATGCATCATAGTGTTTGATCGCTCATCGGCTTTTTCGACTTCTCCCTCTGTTTTTGGACTTAAAATAATCAGAAGATCGAAAAATTCGTTAGGCATTGTTTATTATTGAAAAATACCATAAAAAGAGACAACCATAAAATTGGGATTGTTAATGCAAACTTGATCTTAAAAGACACCTAACTTAAAAATCCGTCTTGGGAGAGTCATCCCCTCCTTGTTTGGTTTGCTTAAGCGAGAGAGTGACATGCACACTAGGCTAGATCCACACATGAACTCTCTTTAGACTACTGGTCTTGGGGTTAGTCGTACTCCAATGAGAATCTCTCCTGTCTACGGTAAAGCAGGCCGCGGTGTCCTTAACAGATCGAGTTGATCGGGTAGTCGGTAAACAGTCCGCAACTTGTTCTGACTGGGAAAGATCTAGCTTTGGGATTGGGTCAGTCTCTTGGGAGCATTAGGTTCCTACCAGCTCGCTTAATTGCTCTGTAAGACTGAATTATCACCTAAGTAAAATCGATAAGATAATCGATCGATCCTTTACGATCATCAACTAAACGTGAGTAGGTGAATAGGGGGTTTAACTGCTGATCTTGTTTGCATACATATATCATCCACATTTTTCCACATCACGATGATGGGCTGGAGATCCCTTAGGCTGCCTTTGACAGTACCGCTCTCAAGCACTCCGACCACTCATCTAGGGAGGTTCCAGGGAGCCTTGACCCACTCTCCAAACCCGAGTTTGATTCCGCCTTAGTTCCCCTCGACCACCCTTCTTCTAGTCCTGAGGTGCTCGAGCAGATAACAACAACACAACTATTTGTTAATATGATGACAACTGAGTTCAGATCTTTTGCCTTTGTAGAGACACGCGAGATGGCCAGCAGTGAGGAGCGCACCGATGGACAACCCCAGGGTTCGACATATGTTTAGATCAGGATGCCATCAAAAATACACTTCTAGCCTCCCCTGAGATGATACATATGCATATTAGAGACTAGGGAACCTTCATGGTAGAGGTGCGCCGAGAGATAGCACATATGCGAGCCGACAGAGGAGAGCCGTACCGAGCAGGCGATGGAGAGATCCCAGAGGCTGGAGGAGGAGACGGAGGACATCCAGAAGAGCTTTAGGAACTGGCCATACCCGCTAGGCCAATGAGGGAGTTGCACAACCCTGGTGCGACCCTTACATACCGTTGGATATAGCTTCCGACGATTCTGGGAGACTTCAAGCTCCCCCCCAGACCATGCAGCTCTTGCCCAAATTCCATAGGCTTGCCACCGAGGAGCTGCATCTACACCTGCAGGAGTTTGAGATGATCTGCAAAACTGTCCATGACAGATACGTAGACGAGGACATCATTAAGATGATGGTGTTTCCATTCTCCCTCGTCGACAGAGCAACCTACTGCTTGAAGCATTTAGGGAGATATGTGACTTCGTAGGAGCAGCTCCGGACCGAATACTTGAACAAGTACTATCCACTCGATCGGACGAACACAACGCGAGCTCTAATCAACAACTTCAACATGATCCCCAATGAGCAGTTCCATGAGGCGTGGGATCGATTCTGTGAGCTCATTGATCGGTGTCCACATCACGACATATCCAAGCCCAACCTAGTATAGAGCTTCTTTTGTGGACTGACATCGGAGCTGCAGGGGCTAGTCAACACTTCTTGTGGGGGCTACTATTTCATCAAGGATGAAGACCAGGTCTGGGCCATCTATGAGAAGATGGCTGAGAATTATACAGTAATGTCCCAGACCAGGATCTACACTTAGGGGAAGTCCCTACCCCAGGCCATGTCTTTTCAGAGGATAACATGGGCTGATGCGGGTCCATACACTTCTTCGCCAACATCAGCAACAACACAGACAGAGTCTTCAGCTGCTGACATGAGCATCATCAACGAAAGTTGGATCGTATTGAGATCACCGAGAATATGTAGTTCCAGGGCATGACACAGATTGATTAGTTGGCACAGACCTTGAGTGACCTGAAGACCCATATCATGTGTCTCCATGAGGCACAGACAACTTCTCAACCCCGTCTCAGGTCACCGACTGATCCTAACAGCAACCGCTCTCCCCAGCACCCCGCCCAGTATCGACAAGTTCACCACATCCAGGCGGAACCGGTCCAGCAGTTGCAGCACCTGTACTCTCTGCCACCGCCATCTCAGGACACTCAGGTGGTGGTTTACCAATCGAAACAACCACTGACAGTCCTTACCCCGTCCCCATATGAGCAGGAGTTATTGATGGAAGTCAACGGGATTTGGTATGATCAATAGTAGCCTGGGATCTGTCGAGATCATCCTGGATTCAGGTGGTCTATCGAAGGTAGCTTGTCCCAGCAGCAGCAGCCTCCAGCTCAAGGTGGGCAGTCCAGCCAGCCTCAGCAACCTCATTACTCCTAGTATCCATCACACCAATACCAGTCGGGTCCTCGTCCCTACCAACAGGGACAACAATGGAGGCAGCAGCAACCTCAGCAACAATATTCTCATCCTCCCCCTTACCAGTTCCAACAACAACAACCTCATTTCCAACGAGGCAACCCGTCCGGTTCTCATGGGCCAGTCTATGAGAACCCGACCCTTGATGATTTAGCCTGCCTACTCTTAGACCAACATGCATTCTTTAGGCGGGAGATGGACGAGTTTTGCCAAGAGATGAGGGAGACAATAAAGGGTAAGGTCGCTATTCCCACTCAGATCGAGCCCAACCCGAATAATCTAAAGAGGAAGTCTGAGCAGGTACAGTTCACTGAGACCACCACTCCTGGTGATTTATTGGGTGACATTGCTTAATATACATTTGATGATGATTTTGTGTCACTTAGGAGCAGTAGGATGCCAACCGACGATGCCTCGTTTGAGCGACGAAACCATGATGAGCCAGGAGCGCCAGACGAGGAGGACAATGAAGCTGAGGCCGCTGATGATGATGTTGATGACGGTGGTGCTGATGCCACCAAGGATGCTGATCCAGTCGACAGTACTGAGGTCGTCGTTTCTCCAGATGTAGATGGTGGTACTGACGCCACCCGATTACCAGATGCTGAGCTAGAGCGTGGTGCTGATGCCACGAATCCCGATGCTGTGGGTGGTACTGATGCCACCATTTCCATTCCAGTTGTGTTCCCTCCAGTTTCTGTATCTCAGGACCATATGAAAAAGAACAGAAAAATTGATAAAGGAAATGTTTCTTCATCTTCGAGTCCATATGTGTTACATGATGATACTTGTATGGATTCCATTCCTTCTCAGCAACAAGAACATGTTCCTAGCCCTCTATCTGAGGAGGGCCCAACCACCCCCTTCCCTCAAGCACTCTGCTTGGCGAAGGGGAATAAAAAATAAATCCGAAAAGAGACCAACAATTAGAGTTCAGCCAACAGATGATAGATAGATTCCACATTCGGCTGACTCTACAGAAAGCAGTCGAGCACATCCCTCTCTTCTAGAGGAACTTGAGAGAGAAGACCACTATCCGTAGGAAGAAGAGGAACCATCAGGTAGAAATCCATGTGCTGACCCATGCCACCTGCTTCATCCAGAACCGTCTGCCAGCCAAGAGGCCAGATGCAGGAGCTCCCTATGTCAGATGCCACATCCATGAGAAGAGATTTGATCGTACTCTATTAGACAACATATCTTCCATCATCCTCCTTCCGACGACCTTACTCGATCGATTTGAGTTTCACATTCTTAAACAAAGCATGACAGTCCATCAGTTTGCTGATCGATTTGTCAAGAGACCGAAGAGGTTGTTAGAGGATGTGTTCGTCACAATTCAGGGCCTGGAATTCCTCGTGGACTTTGTTGTGTTGGACACGGAGATCCCTGAGTCTGTGACTGATACCCCCATCATTCTAGGATGTCCATTCATGGCCACAGCTAATGTGGTGTCCGACCATGATAGAGGAAAGGTGTACTTTCGCATCGAGGGTGAGAGTATACAAATAGAGATGATCGACGAGACTAGAGCGTGAGACTCAGCTTGCTCAGAGTAGTTTAGTGACGTAGAGCAGACGACCGAGGCAGAGCGAGACGTCCACCAGGAGTGCGACTTTGTGATCACTGATGATGAAGACGCTTGGTCCGACCCTGTTTTACGAGCTCTTCTCTCACCGTCAGATGTCGTAGATTTACAACTTCTAACAGAGGAGAGTTCGGAGAGCACACTCTTGGCTGAGGACATTGTTGAGGTTGACGACCGCGTTCAGGATAGCGAGGTAGAGTATATATATTCTGATTCTGATTCAGATCCTTCAGATTCAGATATAGATTGGGATGACTTTGATGATTATTTTCCTTGTATGATTCCCACAGAGCCAGTAGCTACGGTGGAGACAGAGCCAACACCGAGCACAGATACACCAGCAGGGTCATCTTCACCAGTTTCTCATGATCAACGAGAGTTCTCACATTCAGATATGGTTGCCTTCACTCAGACCTTTCAGAAGCCGGAGTTGCCAGCTCCCAGTTGTCCAGAACTGAAGCCATTGCTGTAGTCGCTGAAGTATAGGTTCTTTACGGGTGAGCATGAGATGTACCCAGCCATTATCTCAGTAGATTTGACTGGAGAGCAAGAATCCCGATTGATGGAGGTTCTTGAAAGAAACCACAAGGCAATAGGATGGAGTGTAGCTGATCTTCAGGGTATAAGTCCGGTCCTGTGCTCCGACCATATCTTTTTCGAGGAGGTTGTGAAGCCGTCACATGGGTTCCAGAGATGTTTGAACCCTAATCTTCGAGAAGTAGTCATGAAAGAAATATCGAAATGGTGGAGTACCGATTTTATCTACCCCATCTCCGACTCCAAGTGGGTTAGTCTATTACATGTGGTGCCTAAGAAGACGTGCATCACTACATTTGTGAGTGAGTCTGGAGAGGAGATATCCACCCGGTGATGAACCACAATTTCACCCTCTTAATTTAACCATTTTAAGTGATAAAAAATACGTTCGTTGCAGTCGGGTGAAATTGGATTTGTCAAAGACCACTTAATTAAAATCTCTCAATTAAAACAAAGTGGTCAATTTTTATTTTACTTAGGCAAGCCCAAGGTCGAACTCAGGGACACGAGCTTCTTAAGCTATTATTTAGACTCTTAGTACCTAATTTAAGCGTTAAATTAAAAGTCAATAGGTCAATAAATGCAGAGACACGAACAACACAAAAGGAAACATGAAGCAGACTTTTTTTATTTGCTTTTTAACATGCAAGAAAATGCAAATGATGATACATGCAAATATTCCCTTCCTATCTGAAATCAATGAGCAATAAAATTAAGATAACTTCATGATCCATTAATTGAAGCAAATTTCATTGGAGCATAATTCAAGGCATGAGAAATTATTACATAAAGGAACACTTCATTAACAAAATTAATCATCAAACACTAAAGTGTCAAAATAGAAATCCAGCTATGCCATTAGAAAGATGATTAAATTTGCTTCAAAACGACACTGAAATCAACCCAAAGGAGATTGGATGCTCAATATATGAATAAAAACATCCAAGGGTATAAACGTAAAGAAAACATAAAAATAAATAGGGAAGATATGGAAAACAGGTCCCTAGGAGGGACTGAAATGTAATTTAAAGTAACTGCGAGGCCTTTCCTGTAAATTACCCACACACGCATGGGTATAAATGCAATTATTAAAACCCTCGAGGGGTCGGATGCAAACCCCAGGCACGCGTGGGTATCGTGTGATGGCAAGACCTATCTGTAAATTGAAGAAATCGCAGGGCCCTCCCTGCAAAAATCCCAAACGCTCACATGCTAAACATTTGAGGTCAGGTTTGACAACAATGTAGGCTCAGAGGAGGCTCGGAGTAGCTTCGATTGCTGGCTCGGCTTCGGAGCGTGGCTCTGGAGGCTCGGGCAAGGCTCATGTGCTCCGATCCTGGAGGTCTGGTGCTGCCTCCCATCACTGACATGTGGTGGACTGTGGACCAACCGATCATAAAGATCGGATGGTGGCCATATGAAGGCGGGGAAGTGACGTGGTTATCTTCGGGCCGTCCGATCTCGCCAATTGGATAGTAGTTGTACTCCATGTTCATCGACTCCGTCGCCTCCTAAGTCGGACTAGGCTGGGCTCCGGCGAAGGTAGTCCAGCTCCGCCTCTGTCTTCTGCCTATTCGGCTACTTTGTGGAGGTTGCTGGAGTTGCAGCAACCATCATCGAAGCTCGGGGAAGATGCCAGAGCTCCTGAAGAAGGTTGTCGAAGCTCGTACGTCAGAGACATGGCTTGCAAAGTCAGCTCCAACGGAGCTCCGGCCAATGAGGGCATTCACTTGTAGAGGTTAGTTCTAATAGCCAAAGCGTACAAGTAGAAGTGCAAATGAGGGTGAGTGAGATGGAGGGCCGTCAAGGGGTGAAGAACGCGACGACCGATCGTCTTCTCCGGCGAGCTCGGAGAAGAGGGAGGCGGAGTGGTCTGAGGTCACAGATGAGAGAAGAGGTGATCTAAGGGCTGCGCGAAGACGATGGTGGGTAGATGAAGCTCGGGTGATGGTCAGTGATCGGTAAGAGCGAGTAGCAACCTAATAAAATCCAAGAAATTAAAGAAAAAACAAAGAAGGATCGGATGGGACTTACCTGGGTTTTGGCAGAGCAAAGCCTGAGCTTGAGATCCTAGGCGGATCTTGGGTCTTCGCTCGACTCCCCCGGCTACGGGGAGTAGCACGGCAGTGGCGGAGCACCGCAGACCTAGCCTACCATGGCCAGGGGTTGACACCGGGGTCGACGGTGGTCGTCGCGCTCCTTGGCATCTCCTCGCTGTCATCGAGGGACGGAGGAAGGCTGGGCCGTGACCCATGTACAGGTAGACGGGGAGGAATGAAGACAGTGGAGGCGTATTTGAAGGATGAAGGTGGCGGTTCCGATGGTGGTCGATGTGGGTTGCGTGGAGGATATGAAGCGATAGAGAGGGTTTCACGAAGAGTGATGGTGTCCGTGAGGGTGACAGAAGAATGGTCTAGGTCGTGGGGTGCTTCACGAGTGGTGGAATGGAATGGAGAAGGGGAAGATCTGGAAAGGGGGAAGCGGCTATGCAAGGTGGAGTTCGTGGGAGAGAAGAGACCGGAGGTAGGGGATGACTCCTCGGCCGTTGGATCTCGCGATCCAATGGTCGAGGGGAAGGCGCTAATGGACGGACCCGATCATATCGATGGAGGGAGGATCAAAGGGCGTATAGAGAACCACGTGTCATGATGAGAGGAATGCGATAACAGATGACGGTGATGCGATATGGGACTTTATCTAATGGTCGAGGATGGAGCGGTTGCATGCTGTGGTGATGGAGGCTCTAGGACACGATCGGGTGGCTACGGATCAGGACACATGGCAAGAGGAGGTATAGGCGGGAACTAATGGCTGTGATACAGGTGAGGCTTTCATCTGAGGGTTGCGAACGACGATGAGATGAATGGTGGCGATCTGAAGGAGAAGAGGATGATCAGACAATGGCGAGTGGAGGGCATGTGGCGCACAACGAGGTGGGCCACGTGGTGCAACCAGAAGCGCCACATGCCCAATCAGGTTATTCAAACAAAGATGCATGAAGAAGGAGGAGAAAAAGGCCGATTTTGGAAAAACTCAAAACATGAAAGTTGTAGATCTGGATGAGATCTACAATTTTCATGTTGACCAAAAACAAAGATGAGGTAAAACAAAGGGAGAAAAATTTTTGTGAGCGTTTCTAAGGATATAAAAACACTACGAATTTTGCTTTTATTAATTTTTTTGTATTTTTAATTTATTCTAAGGCTTAGATATATACAAGGATATATCTGGTTTTTATTGACACTAATTTAAGTAAGGGGATTAATATCTGTGAATTGAAACCGTGAAACTGAGTTTCATCACCCCCTATACTTAAACTATGCTCGTCCCCTAGCATCTCAAAAAATGAATGAGGTGGATTAACCCCCTTGTGCATGTGCTACAAGATCTAATCCATTCAAGAACTCCCAATTTCCGAGATCCAAAATTCATAAGTTCAACCTAGCCTTAATCAAGAGGTATCCAATTTCTCTACTTTTGTAGACTCTCTCTTGTATACATATAAACTAAGGATATGACATTAAGTGTTGACTGCGATCACTAGAGTATTGTCACAATGCCACCCAAGGTCCCGGTGTAAGAAATTCTCCTAAGAACCCAATCCTCAACTATAGGGAATAAATCAAGTATTGCGTCCAATCCACCATCTCTTTAGTTATCAGACTGAGAAGTGTAGGTGGCAGGCCAGTTGATGGAGGGTTTAGGATTGTGTCATTTCTTCTCTCCCTCTCATTGGAACAAGGATCCTCTCGAGTGCCTTATTAACTCAACGCATCTTTTTGGTGTTGATCAGTGCGTCCGTCAAGAGAAGTTGGAGTCATCTGCACTTGTTTTCTTGGGAGTACACTAGGGTGTACCTTTTTTGAGTACCTATCGTACCTTCTACACACAAACTTGTAGCATTTACGATGTTGAGCCCTTTTTTGGTGCAAGCCTGACACCTGGTCCTAATAGCGATGGTCCAAGTGGACACTTTGAAATGGTTGGGAGCGCTCGCCTTTGGTGGAAGCTCTGTTGATAATTGCCTTTGTGGAATGAGAGCTTTTATTTCAACATGGATATCTTTTTGCTTTATTTTTGGCTAGCTTCACTGCTTTTACCAAGAGTTGTCGCACACTGATCAACATTTTTTCCTTTTATTAACACCCTGGCACTCAGGTAGATGTCAAGAGATTAGTACACGAACCAAGTTCTCATACTGGCTAAAAATGCTGACACTCATGTTTCATGAAGCCTCCAATGATTTTATCCCATCCTCGAGCATCATTAAATCCAGTCCAGACTAGAATCCCTCATCCCAGTTCCTCAAGTGAAATTTCAACTCATCTCATCATGACCGCCGTTGTGTATGTGAAGTGATGATCATATTCTTAAGGTAGGAGACTAAGCATGCAATATATCACACAAATCTAGCAAATTAGGGAAATGTGGAAATTTAAGTCGAAGACCCTGAAGGCTAAGGTTGGTTAACCTAAAATCTCAAGACCTCATAAGCCAGGTGTTCTCGAACATCACTGACCCTGTGTGGAAGTTATAATGTCAGGGTTTCAATCCAACTTCTTTTTCTCCTTTTTTTATGAAGACTTTAAAAGACATAATGCCTGCTTAAACTCAAATGAGTAGATGCATCTGCATTCAGCCAGTATAGGTGTAAGTATGGGCCATAAAACGATACCCGTTGCTTGAGGACGGAGCCTTACGCGATATCCTCTAAACCACCTAGTTTGCTAAGGGAGACCCTCACTGAACACGACTACTTATTTGGGTTTAGTAATCAATTAGACTTTTAAAGGATTTTTGATTTTTTTCTTAATTTTATGAATTTTTGAATAAAGTTAGAACACAAGTTAGACTCATTTTCCTTTATTGAAATCAAGTTTTGAAAATATTTTCCAAACCATGCCACATTTATATAGATTTTTTCAAATATTTTCAAACGATTTTCCAAAACAAGTAAAACACATTTTTCAAATCATTTTTCTCAAAAATAATATAACATAGTATAGAAAAAGAAATTCAAAACCTTGAAAACATTTTGTCAACTTAATTCAAAAGATTATACTCTAGCCCAAAAAGATTAAAATTTTTCAAAATTTCTCAAAATATAGCTAAAGTACACATACTGTATATACGATATACCCCCCTATACTTAAACTTTGCTATGTCCTCATAGCACTAGATGATACAAAGCGAAAGCTCTGGTTAAGTATAAAAGAATATACAAGAACTGAGGAGGACGCCCCCTATACTTAGGTTAGGAATAACCTATGTATTAAGGTAAGGGAAGATGAGTAAGAAAATCACGGGGACTCAAGCCCCCCTATACATAGGTTGAGAGTAGCCTAAGTATAAAGATGGATAATTGATGATGGGGAGATCCGAAGGGAATGAAGAAGTTAAGGTGAATTTACAAGTGAGTGAGTGAATCTACAGAGATGAATGGAGTACCTAGGTTCGATGGGAGGGTGTTGAAACAGACAAGGCTCAATCAACCATGCAATACCCTTTTATTCACCAACTCACACGTGAAACCAACAAGTGTTGGTTAATTATCTTGTCATTTTTATTGGTGATAAAAACCTTCTAATTTACGCAAGGATAAAAAAATGTCAAATAAAAACATCCTACGTAAATAAGGATGTTGCTCTCCGAAAACATTATTTTTTACTCCATTTTATGGTCAACTTGCATTTAACAGTCCCAATTATTTGCTTAAGATTATCACTGTTTAAATGCGAGCATAAATCAATTAATCAATCGTCTATCGCTCATTCCCAATTTCCACTAACCTAGGTAATCAAGACAGGAAGGACGGTCGAGAAAAAGCCATGCAATCAATAAAATCATGAACTATGCTAAAATAAAACTTGTAGTGCCTTGAGCAAAATTTCATGGAAACCAGACTGAATTAAAATCAAAACCAAATGTATGCAAGTCGATGAAAAACCGCACCTAACATGCTTCTATTAGAAGGGAAGAACAGATTGAATTTTTGGCTAAGTGAAGCGATGTCTATGTGCGTCTAGAATTATTGTGTGTCCTACCTATGATCAAACACATAGAATAAAAATGTGCGATATAGCTCAGAGAGTCGCATGCCTGATCTTAGGTCGACACTCAAGTGGGGTGATCCCCACACAACCACATATACCTCGTTCATTTAAACACGCGAGTCTTCGAAGGAAGACCGCTGTAAATGATTATTACAAGGAAAAAATAAAATGCAAGAAACACATTTTTTTGATTTTCCTCCAAAGTTTGCTTCTGTGGCTCCTCGCAGCGAGGAACACATGTTCTTCGCCTACTTGATCCCAAGGGCCCTGCCACAAAAACATGCATTATATATCAATCGAAGAAAGATTAATAATGCAAGACAACAGCATGACCCCTAAATTAGAAATTAACACTCAATTAAATATTAAAAATCTAAATATGCAAAAGATGAGCTGTGTCCCCGGCAACAACGACATTTGACGAAGGCGCAATTTCACCCTCTTAATTTAACCATTTTAAGTGATCAAAAGAATGCGCTCGTTGTAGTCAGGTGAAAACGGATTTGTCAAAGACCGCTTAACTAAAATCTCTCAATTAAAACAAAGCGGTCGATTTTTATTTTACTTGGGCAAGCTCAAGGTCGAACTTAGGGACACGAGCCTCTTAAGATTTATCTAGACTCTTAGTACCTAGATTAAGCGTTAATAAAAATCAATAGGTCAATAAATGCAAAGACACGAATAACGCAGAAGGAAACATGAAGCAGACTTTTTTTATTTGATTTTTAACATGCAAGTAGATGCAAATATTCCCTTCCTATCTGAGATCAATGAGCAATAAAATTAAGACAACTTCAGGATCCATTAATTGAAGCAAATTTCATTGGAGCATAATTCAAGGCATGAAAAATTATTACATAAAGGGATGCTCCATTAACAAAATTAATCATCAAACTCTAAACTGTCAAAATAGAAATCCATCTATGCCATTAGAAAAATGATTAAATTAGCTTCAAAAAGACACTGAAATCAACCCAAACAGAGATCAGATGCTCAGGATATGAATAAAAACATCCAAGGGCATAAATGCAAAGAAAACATAGAAATAAATTGGGAAAAAAGGGCAAACAAGTCCCTACAAGGTACTAAAATGTAATTAAAAGTAACCACGAGGCTTTCCCTACAAAATTACCCACACACGCAAGGGTATAAATGCAATTATTAAACCCCTCAGGGGGTCGGATACAATTTCCCCAAGCGTACATGGGTACACATGATGGCAAGACCTATTTGCAAATTGAAGAAATCGCGGGGGGCTCCCTGCAAAAATCCCAAACCCTCACGTGATGAACACGTGAGGTCAGGTTCGACAACAATGTATGTTCGAAGGAGGCTTGGAGTAGCTTCGGTTGGTGGCTCAGCTTCGGAGCGTGGCTCGGGAGGCTCGGGCAAGGCTCGGGTGCTTCGATCCTGGAGGTTTGGTGCTGCCTCCCATCACTGACACGTGGTGGACTCTGGATCACCCGATCATAAAGATCAGATGGTGGTTGTACGTGGCGAGGAGGCGACGTGGTTATCTGAGGGTCGTCCGATCTCGCCAATCGGACGGTAGTTGTACTCCAAGTTCATCGACTACGCTGCCTACTGCGGCGGACTAGGCTGGGCTCCGGCGAAGGTCGTCTAGCTCCGCCTCCGTCTTCTGCCTATTCGGCTGCTCTGTGGAGGTCGTTGGAAGTGCAACAACCATCGTTGAAGCGTATGGAAGACACCAAAGCTCCTAAAGAAGGTTATCAAAGCTCATACGCCGGAGACAGGGCTTGTAAAGTCAGCTCCGATGGAGCTCCGGCCAATGAGAGCATTCACTTGCAGAGGTTAGTTCTAATAGCCAAAGCGTGCAAGTGAGAAGTGCAAATGAGTGTGAGTGAGATGGAGGGCTGTCAAGGGGTGAAGAATGCAACGGCCGGTCGTCTTCTCTGACGAGCTCGTAGAAGAGGGAGGCAGAGTGGTCTGAGGTCGCAGAAGAGAGAAGAGGTGATCTAAGGGCTACACGAAGATAGTGGTGGGTAGATGAAGCTCGGGTGATGGTCAGTTATCAGTGATAGAGCGAGTAGCAGCCTAATAAGATCTGAGAAATTAAAGAAAAATTATAAAGAAGGACCGGAAGGGACTTACCTGGGGTTTTGGCAGAGCGAAGCCTGGGCTTGAGATCCTAGGAGGATCTCGGGTCTTCGCTGGACTCCCCCGGCTACGAGGAGCATCTCGGCGGTGGTAGAGCACCGCAGTCCTGGCCTACCATGGCTAGGGGTCGACATCAGGGTCGATGGAAGTCGTCTCGCTCCTTGGCATCTCCTCGCTGTCACCGAGGGACGGAGGAAGACTAGGCCATGACCCACGTACAGGTGGACAGAGAGGAATGAAGACGGTGGAGGCGTATTTGAAGGATGAAGGTGGCGGTTCCGATGATGGTCAACGCAGGTTGCATGGAGGATATGAAGAGATAGAGAAGGTTTCGCAGAGAGTGATGGTGTCCGCGAGGGTGACGGAAGAATTTTCTAGGTCGTGGGGTGGTTCACGAGTGGTGGAATGGAATGGAGAAGTGGAGGAAATGGAAAGGGGGAAGCGGCTGGGCGAGATAGAGGTCGTGGGAGAGAAGAGACCGGAGGTAGGGGATGACTCCTCAGCCGTTGGATCTCACAATCCAATGGTTGAGGGAAAGGCGCTAAAGGACAGACCCGATTATATCGATGGAGGGCGGATCGAAGGGCTCATAGAGCGCCACGTGTCATGATGAGAGGAAGGTGATAGCGTACGACGGTGATGCGATCTGGGACTTGATCAAATGGTCGAGGATGGAGCAGTAGCGTGTTGTGGTGATGGAGGCTCTAGGACACGATTGGGTATCTACGGATCAGGACACATGACTAGAGGAGGTGTAGGCGGGAACTCTGTGATGCGGGTGAGGCTTTGATCGGAGGGTTGCGAACGGCTAAAATAAAAGAAATTTCAAAAAAAGTGGCATAATTTTTACAATAAAGTAAAGCGATATAGTTGTTCCTAACAGTCAGATATAATAATAAGAGTATGATAACAAAAAAATTCTGATGTATGACTTGATCCATTTTAGTGTGTCGTCACCTGTAAATTAAAAAAAGAAAGTATTTTTTACAAAAATAATAACATTATAAAAATATTTATAATTACAAATATAAATATCATAGATACAATCTAAACATATATGATGTACCATAGGTTATGATCCGTAAGAGGAACTTCAAATCCGTCTTCTACTTCATTCTCCTCATTATCTATAGTTGAAATAAAAATCGTAAAATAAAATTCAAAATAACATGTTAAATATTGTATAATATCAAATAAAATCTCACGTTCTATAGATGGTTCCAGTTGTACCATAGCTTCTACTTCCTCATCCACATTGACATTGGTGGGATCAATCGAAGCATCAATTACATCTAGAATTTATAATATTGTATCAAGATATATTGTGATGTGATATGTAAGGAGAATGGAATAATTAATAAAATAAATTCTTACCATTAGATTCGCTCTTCAACCAATCCTGAGTGCATATCAATATCTCCACCATATCAGGATTTAGTCTACTACGGTATGCGTCGACTACCCTTCCACAAGTATTAAAGGCAGATTTTGATGCAACTGTGGATAGTGGAACTCCAAGAATATCTTTAGCTATTTTACCAAGAATAGGAAACCTTCCGAAATTTTGCTTCCACCATCCCAAAATATAAAACTTACTTCTCCATTCATCCTTCCATCTCAAACATTTTTCATCTAAATATTCATCCATTTCAGTTTTTAATGGTTGATTATCTTCATCATCCATTAATTGAGAAAATCTACTCTTTCTTTTGTCTAATGGATTTGAGAGATGATTTGAAGTGGATGCCACATTTGATGCATTTTTGGGAATATGTGAAGTGAAGCATAACATTGAAAAAGATGTTTAATTATATCATGAAGGTCATTCACTTTTTCTTCTCCATCCCTCGGATAGATATCTTTATAATATATATCAACTGCCCTCATTTTGTAACGGGGATCCAAAACTGAAGCAACAGCTAGAAGTTGGTTATACATGTCCCAGTATTTGTCAAACTTTTTTTTCATTATAGTAGCCATGGACACAATAATATCATCGGTGCTTTTCAACCATTCAATAAAGAGCAATTGAATTTCACAAAATTCAACGAAGAAAAGGTTTGATGTCACATAATTGTGGCCAGACAATAGCCATGTAGCATCAAAAAATGTTTCAAACACTCCTCTAATTTTTTAATATAGTTCCATTCATCGTCACTTAGCCCATAAATATAGTTGACATCTGAATCCAAATCTCTTAAATACATCCTTGTACTCTAAAGCTGTCGCCAACATAACAACAATCCAATGACAAAGTCTTTTTAGGATTGGAATCAACTTGTTCTGCGGTCTCATTGAAATTTGTCTCCATCTGAGGTGAGCATGTCACATATTTAATGCTAAGACGCACCTTCTCTATTGATTTAGCAATGACTTTCAACCCATCTTGGACAATGAGATTAATGATGTGAGCTGCGCAACGAACATGGAAAAACAATCCTTTGGAAACTAATGAATCACCGAGACGAGCTTTCACAAGTCTTAATGCAACATCATTTTCCTTATCATTGTCTACAGTCACCATAAACAACTTCTGATCAATGTTCCATTCAAACATTCTAGATAAGAAAAATTGCTAATGTCTGCACTAGTTGATCCATGCACATTTATAAAATTTATGATTCTTTTTTGTAAATTCTAAGAATCATCAATGAAGTGCGTTGTAATGAATAAATATGACTTATTTTGTGTGGATGCGGTCCATTTATCCATTGTTAGAGAAACCTGTGAAGATAAATTGGAAAAAATCTGATACAATTTCTTTTTCTCATCTTCGAATACTGTCTTGCACATCTTACCAATTGTTGTGCGGGATGGGATCTTGTGTTGAGGATGGAGTGATAAAAGATATGCTCGAAAAGCTGAATGAGAGACCATATTAAAAGGATATTCATGCACAATTATAGCTTTTGCAAGTAATAGTTGACTTTTTTCATCATCAAAAGTGTATTTCAAAAGGCTACTGCTTCCATCCGATTTCAACATGGACTGAATTAGATGTTGTCCTGGCTCTACTCTATTTCGTTTTGGACATACTTGAGTATGATTTTTCAAATTAGTAGTTCTCATTCCAGAAGTATGCCGAAGTTCCTTTTTGCATAAATTACATATGGCCCACAAAATATCTTGCTCGTATGTTTTCCCTTTAACTGTCACCTCCTCCCTTTTGTAAACTCTTTCATAATCCATCCAAACCCCTGATGTAAGTTTTTTTTGTTTCTTAGGCATGGGCATCACAATCTTTTCCGAGACATCATTGGTTGACTTTTCAATTGATGGATCCGTGCTGCTCATAGTGATGAATAAAAGAAGATCAAAGACCTATAATACAAGCATCGGAATATACTTTTGAGTCTTATTGTTGTAGCTATTAGATTGACATCACAGATAGATAAAGAATTCCAAAAATCTGGGATCAACTTAACTAACTAAATTTTGCCAAGTTGCACTAGTATCTTTAAACTTTCCAAAAAATAACATCTACATAGTTCATTGCTGAACAATATTCAGTTCATATCTCGGTTAATCATGAAAATATAGAAATTATATAAATATACCCAGATTACACCATACATCATATATGTTATCATAGACAATCCTATCCTCAACATTATCCCACTTTTGTATACATCATATGATATACCCAGATTACACCATATATTCTATACGTTATCATCAAAACCCTATCCTCAACGTTATCACACATGCTTTATTACGCCTTACATCATATATGTTCCTCAAATCAAGTCACCTCCCATACCCAGATTTTTAATATATGTGCATATGATTGGGTAACATGACGAAAAAACTGCATAAATTCTTGCGAGAAAAATAACGTACGAGCAAATGCATAGGAAATACTGCATAAATTCTTGCGAGAAAAATAACGGCAATTATCATATAAACGTACATCATAGGATAATTGACACTTGACACTCGGGGGAAGCATTGGAGTTGGGTACCTGATCGGCAACAACATCGTAGGAGATTCATGGATCGACGGAGGCTTCGCAGTGGCGGAGGCGTTGCAGTGACGTAGTTGGAGTTGTGCTGTAGCAACAAGGAGGCAACATCGTGGGTCGCAGCCTTGCAGGTGATCAGAGTTGCGGCGGCGGTGTTGTTTCAGAGGAGGGCTAAAAAATGGGCACACCGTACATGAGAGAGAGAGGAGTTAGGATTATGTAAATTAGTGGCGTTGGCGCATGATTGCAGGAAATCAGATCGTGAATCTCGTGATGGAATGAGATAACAGAAGGGAACATTGACGTGGAGGGCCCAATATTAATTTACACAAGATTGCAGGAACTTTAACAATATCAATTTATTATGACTAAATATGGAAGGTTTTATGTACTATTAATATAATTAGGTATATGACATATACGAAAACAGATATCCGTATTCGTATTCGTTTGGATATATATATATATCCACATCCGGATTCGTATTCGTTGATATATATATTCTACCATCCGTATTCTCATCCGTATTCGTCGGGTGTTAGATATCAACATCCATATTCGCATCCATATTCATTAGAATTAAAAAAACATCGATATCCTCATAAAAACGGATACGGATACGAACGAATACGAATATATCCGCATCCTCTTGCATCCCTAATAAAAACACTACAAATTTTGCTTTTGTTATTTTTTGTATTTTTAATTTATTCTAAGGCTCATATATATATACAAGGATTTATCTGATTTTTATTGACACTAATTTAAGCAAAGGGGTTAATATCTACGAATTAAAACCATGAAACTGAGTTTCATCACCCGGGTACCCACTTCCTGGAGGGTCTGTGTGGACTACAGACGATTGAACCTGGCCACCAAGAAGGATCATTTCCTGCTGCCTTTTATTGACCAGATTATAGAGAGGCTAGTGGGAAGAGTCATTACTGCTTCCTTGACGGGTACTCCTGATACAATCTGGTGGCTATAGCGCCCGAAGACCAGGACAAGATGACATTCACCTGTCTGTTTGGGACATATGCTTTCATACGGATGTCCTTTGGTCTATGCAACGCCCGGCGACAATCCAAAGCTGCATGCTATCCATCTTCTCGGGCATGGTGGGTGACTGTTTAGAGGTCTTCATCGATGACTTCTCGATCTATGGCGATGGGTTTGATGCTTGTCTTGATTGACTAGACCGAGTGCTTCAACGCTACATAGAGGTCCATATTGTTCTTTCTTGGGAGAAGAGTCACTTCATGGTGACTCAGGGGACGGTGCTTGGTCATATCATCTCCAACAGGGGCATAGAGGTTGATCCGACCAAGGTGGATATCATTAGAAAACTCAATCCACCGTCCTACTTGCGACATCGGTCTTTTTTGGGGCATGTTGATTTCTACCGACATTTTATTCATGACTTCAGCAAGATTTCCCGACCGCTCACTAATCTGCTGACGAAAGACACCGAGTTCATTGTAGATGATAAGTATCTTATGTCTTTTGAGACTCTCAAACACCTAGTTGTTGAGGCTCCTGACTTTCAGCCGCATGATTGGTCTCTCCCATTCGAGATCATGAAGATGCCTCTCTGTTCTAGGACAGAGGAGGGATGGTTTACCATTTGCCATTCACTACACTAGCCATACATTGGATGCTGCTCAGCAGAACTATACTGTCACAGAGAAAGAGATGCTAGCTATAGTATTTGCCTTGGACAAGTTCAGATCATATATTCTTGGATTCAAAGTGACTATCTATACAGAACACTGCCATCATGTACCTCATGGCAAAGAAGGATGCCAAAGTGAGATTGAATAGATGGATCCTTCTACTTAGGAGTTTGATATTGAGATTAAGGATAAGCCTAGAGTCAAGAATGTGGTGACGGATCATCTCTCCCGTTTAGAAAATCTTTAGGAATCCGAGCAGATTGATCCTATTTCAGAGATCTTCCCAGATGAGGCGATCCTTGCTATCGCCTCACTCCCATGGTATGCCGACATTGTAAACTATCTTGTTGCCAAGAAAGTTCTACAAGGTTGGCCCAGACAACAACTTGAGACCTTCCCTACGAAGGACAAGTCGTACCACTGGGAGGATCCCATCCTTTATCATGAAGGAGGGGATAGCGTCTGGCGTCGATGCATTCCTCAGGAGGAGCACCATAGCATCCTCACTTACTACCACAAGCTTGAGGCAAGAGGACATCATTCTGAAAGGAGAACAACACAGAAAGTGCTCCAATCCGGCCTATGGTGGCTACCCTCTTCAAGGATTCTGATGAATTCGTGAAGAGTGTACTGACTGTCAGAGGATGGGCACTTGTGGACAACGTGATATGATGCTGATGCAACCCATTCACTTCTATGAGGTTTTTGATACATGGGGCATTGATTTCATGGGTCCATTCCCTAAGAGTCAGGGATTTGAGTACATTTCGTTAGCTGTTGACTATGTGAGTCATTGGGTTGAGGCCATTCCCGCCCCTAACAGCAGATGCTAG
The DNA here is from genome assembly GCA_037367405.1 of Ottelia alismoides. Classification (NCBI taxonomy): domain Eukaryota; kingdom Viridiplantae; phylum Streptophyta; class Magnoliopsida; order Alismatales; family Hydrocharitaceae; genus Ottelia; species Ottelia alismoides. The sequence goes on from JAZKJV010007393.1 coordinate 963,551, forward strand.
GACCGTGTGCAGATTTTTGAAGAAGAACATCATTTCACAGTTCGGGTATCTAGTTTTGATATCTGATAGGGGGTCTCATTTTATCAATGAGAAGGTAAAGGCACTTGCTAACGAGTTCAGCATAGACCATCGAGTAGCCACTCCATATCATGCTCAGACCAATGGTCTCACTGAAGTATCGAACATGGAGATCAAGATGATACTGCAGAAGGTAGTCCGCCCATACTGAAAGGATTGGTCACAGCTTTTGGACTCGGTCTTGTGGGCATATCGGACTTCCTTCAAGACTCCTTTGGGTATGTTTCCCTTTCATCTCGTTTATGGCAAGCCACGCCATTTACCTGTTGAGATTAAGCATAAGTCACTATGGGTTGTCATTGATATATTATTGGATCTAGAGAGTATAGGTGATCAAAGGAAGGCAAAATTAGCAGCCCTGGAGGAGCTTAAAGATACATCCTTTTCAAGCAGCCTACAGTATAAGGAGCGATAAAGAATATGGCATGATTCTCATATCAGTCATAAACAGTTTGAGTCCGATCAGAGAGTATGGTTATTTGATGCCACGCTTAGACCATTTCTAGGGAAATTGTAGAGTAAGTGGAAGGGACCATACCTGGTCCGAAAGGTGCATGACAATGGTAGTATCGACATATCTGAGATGTCATCTGAGTCCACCTTTCAAGTCAACGGTCAGCGCCTCAATCCATATCTAGATCATGATCCGCTGATTGTTGATGTCGCCCCAATTCATTTTGCATGAGATGTGGTCTTTTAACTCACATCATTTTCATCTCATGCCTGATAATCATTGTTCTCCGCTCGTGTATAGATCCATATGTCCATATCACACATTCTTTTGTCTAACACCCCATTTGCATCTGATGATTATGCAATACCTAAGGTGTACTTTACCCTAAGTATGGGGGTGTCAGATTCTTGATTACTCTTTTCAGTCTTTTTACCTCTGTTTTGCTGCCTATACTTAGGGATATTTTACCGTAAGTATAGGAGAGGTAGACCCGGTACATTCTAACCATCGATTTCCCCTTGAGTACATACTCTATACTTAGGATTACTTGATCCTAAGTATGGGGGGGATCATCGACTTCTATTCATTCTTCTTTTTATCCGTCGTTGTAGTATAGTCTCTCTTTTCACTTCCCAATACTAAGCATGAGTTATGTCTTCTTTGTTGCTCTTTGAATACTTAGAGGACATCATTCGAGCTAAGTATAGGGGGTGTCGTATTTATTGTATATATACTTTAGCCATAACTCGTACTTTGTTTGAGTGTGTTAATAAATAAAATGGCTAAAATTACTTATTAAAAATCATAAAAATTTAAAAAATCTTGTACATAAAATTCTTTCCTGTACATACATAGCTATTTATAAAAATTAGTTTTTATACAAATATTTGTAAAAAGATTTTGATTGTGAAATTTGTGTAAATATTTTTCATATCAAAATTATGTATATAGTACAAAATTTTTGAAAAATGTTTGAAAAATAAAAGTTTGCAAAAACCCTTTGTGTAAATGTTTGTAAATAGTTTGCAAAACTTCTGCATTCAAACATTTTCAAAAAATTTTGTACATTTTCAAAAATTTTGCATAAAAAGGATTTTTTATATATTTCTATTTTCTTCTGAATCATAGTTGATATTTAAACTAGTCTGGAATTAAATTAGAAAATGGAGCTTGGTTAAGACCTTAACCCACCTAATGCTAAGAGGAACCTTATAGGATTTGGGGTTAAGACTTTTCAGGTCCATTAAGGACTTAATTATTTGAGTCCACTAGGCTATGTTCACATGTCATCTTGATGAGCCTAAATAGAACATTTACCAACACACACATGACTCTCACAGACAATGGCTTTACTTAGACCACCACTTTATACTCAGCTCTACACGGATAAGGTGGTGAGGAGGCAGTTTCCTTTGGCTTGGGGTAGCATACGAGGGTAGTACTTCTAGGCGGAGCCTCTCGTCTTCCTTTAGGGAGGGAAGTGCGTCTCAACTTGGTTTGGCGGTGTTGAGGTCTAAAGACAGGGGTTGTGGGTTGCAATAATGCTTCAAAAGAGTGATAGTCTACTAGCTCAAGAAGGAAAAGTCCTTTTGTATATATGTTGTACCTATGCACATTCAAAAAAATGTGCAAAAGAAAGAAAAACTCCAAACAAGTGGACATGCCTGATAGAAAATAAAATGCTTGCCAGAGTATATATAGCCAAATAAAGCAAAGCTTATGTTACACTTTCTCATCTCATGAAGCTTGTAGTGGGAGACTTAGATACACTGGTTGGGCTCCCAGGGATACGTGGCTACACTAGCCACAGTCCATTCTCTTCTTTCCCCCTCTTATTGAGCCGGTTGAACTTGAACTTAGAAGGTAATACCATGCTCCTCGAGGAAAGAGCTGCTAGACTAGGGAATTAGAGTTACCTTGTTGAGGGAGGCCGTTGCCTTGTCATTTCTGAGGTGGGGAGCTACTCATCACTTACACCGTACAAGGAAATATACATGATCATTAGAGTTTGCGTATGTAGACTTGTTCTAATATGGATTATTGAGGAGTCCTGACCATAGATTGTTGAACTTAGAGGTTGTTGAGTCTTAAACCTAGATCTTAATAAGGTTCCAACAAACTAATAATCCAAAGGTCTGATTGAGCTCCATACTTCAATTTGATGAAGATAAGTTTAATAATCAACCTTGATTCTCCTTCCTTTTCTTTTCTTTCTTTTTCACTTCTTTTTCAAATAAGTGTTTGATAAGGGACTAGCAAAGATATAGGGGGGGTGATGAATCCCTGATTCTCACTCTTTGTTTTTTTATTTTAGTTATTTATCTTGGCAAAACAGCATGTTAATATGTGTAAACACAATAACATAGCAATCAACATGTATGTGTTAATATTGTATAATTAGCATGTATTTGTGCAAAAATAAAAGAATAAAGGAAAAGAAAAAGGAAGGAGGTATTTAGAAAAATACAGAGTGACACAAACCCCAAGAGAAGGTCGAGTCTTGACCTATTCACCAAATAAAATAAGTAGAGAGAGATAGGGCCTACTCTATGTTGTACATATTACCTATATATGTAAAGAATTATTTTTTTACCTTCTTGTATATATCCCTAGAAATAAAACAAAAATAAATAAAAACTAGAAAAATTAAAATAAAAATAGAAATAAAATCTCTCCCCATTGTACAAAACACATGTCTATATACAACATCCACTATTTATTATATACATGTAAATAACTCATAAAAATAAAATAAATATTACTTTATATTCCTCAAATTATGTTGAAAATAAATAAAATATAAAATTAGGGTATTGTGCATAAATGATAAAATAAAAATAATTGTACATAACACATAGGTATATTATACCTGCATATAACACTATATATTGTATATACTCTAATTTAATTTTCATAAAAATAAATAAATTCACAGAAAAATCCTCGAAAATTAATGAAAAATTTTCATTTTATTAATTTTTTAATTAAATTTCATATACTATTTTAAATTTAATTATCTTTATTTTTCTTCTCTATTTTATCCTGGAGCTTACTTTGTCCGCATCCTAAGCGGCCTCTGATTGGGCCACCTCGGATTGTTGACTCCGGTTGACTGCTCCCCCCGGGTCTTCTTTTTCGCCATCCTCATTTTCACCCGGATTTATCCCAATTATCCATAACTGACCCGAGCTCCATTTCACCTGATCTTTCACCCCGATTAGAAGGGGTGGATCCCTAATCCTCGCTTGCTTTTTCCCCCCTCGATCTGTGCCTCAAATCGTAGGCCACGCCTCCTCCATGTCGGACCCGCACGTTTATATAACATGCATGACTCCCCTCCTTTTCCTCCACTTTTTGCTACTCCACCTCTTCGGTTACGCCTGCATCTTCCTTTCTAGAGTGACAACGGGAGAGGGAGAAGGCGAGGGCATCTTTTAGAGCGTGGCAAACCTAGGTCCGGAGAGCTCTGCCCCTGCTCCGCTGCAAGGAGCTCTAGCCTCTGGAACCATCGTCCATTGAGTCCATCACCTCCGTGGGCTTTGTCCACGATTCCCAAGCGACCTTCCTCACTTCCAGGTACCCTCTTTATCTTCCATTTCCGTCTGAATCCATCACATACACGAGAAACAGGGCCTCTCCGACGTCCCTATTTCAACCTATCATCCGACGTTGCTCCACCTCATCTCGACTCCCTAATCGCTTCTACATTTTCTCTGCAACCCCTCACATAGATACAACCATCAGTTTTGAGCCCCGCTTAGGCCGGATCTTCCACTCGCCGGAGACCTACCCATTCACTCCCCGCCTCTGTTCTTTGCACTCGTGCATTCTCACCCTCGTCGAAGCTTCATTTCCGAGCACGACCCTTTTCTCCTTCAGGGTTTGCACACTAAGAGACCTCATCTGGAGGTATCGAGGAGTCTAGGAAAGCTCTAGGTCACCCGTTCATCCCCAGGGCCCTCTACTCGGTCCTGGACCCTTAGGAGCCCTCTTGCAGCTGCGGAGCATCATTGCCAATATCTCCCATCTTCCAGTAGCTCGGGAGGCTGTCGGAGACACGCGCTATCATCGATTGAAACTTGTCGGAGGCGAGTTCTTCTCAGCTCTTCCAGACGTAGCCCCAACCGTCCGATCAGGAGCCGTCCTAGGTCTAATCCCAGCCATTCAATTTCGAGGGGCTTCTGATCGTCAGATCCATCTAAGGATCCATCCAGAGCCGTCCATAGTCGAAGGGGTACCAGTAGATCTCAGCCGTCCATCTTAAGTGGATGCTCTCGACTGTTGGATAATTACTAATAAAGGGTAATTTACACTTAGGCCCTTCCATGTTTTGCATTTACTTTCTAGTCTTGTAAATATTTGTTGTAGTTAATTTTTTTGGACCATTTGTAAATTGAACCTCCAGTTTTTAGTATTTGCATTTCAATCTGTCTTTATGTGTAGCACGGGCCTAACACGTGACATTGTGGGTTAATTACAACATTGGACCTGAACTTTAGTTTTGTTATGAAATGAATGTTTATTAATAGTATTTGCATTATACCCCTGTGAGCCCGACTCACATGTGGGGCACATGTTTGCCTGGGATTTTTGCAAGTCGGGCCCTATGCTTGTTGTTCATGTTATTATTCGGCCCATGAGTTTTATTATAATTGCATTTAGGTCCCTACATACTGTGTGCATTGTTTTTAATCAAATAAATACCTAATTAACTTCAAAATTCCATAAAAATTGTTGTTAGCTCTTGTTAACACGTAATGTTTATGGTAATTTTTGTGAATTAATTTAGTTTTCTTTGATATTTTATAAAAATAAAAAACACATAAAAATTGCTCTACCTGTCTTATAAAATACCAAAAACATAAAATTGTCTCAAAAATTCCAAAAAAAAATGTGTATTTGTTTTTATGTGCTTTGTATTCAGTACCTGTTTTGTTGCATTATCCCTTATAAAAATCCTAAAAATCACAAAATTCTTAAAAACATATAAAAATCATTAAAATTCAAAAAAAAATAAAAAAATTAGTTTCTATAGTTAGCTATTTTTATTTACTTTTTCATAAAAATCTCAACCACGACATTAGGGTATTTTTATTATTTTAAATTTGCCTTTTAGTCCAGACTGTACATTGTTTTCCCTATTTGCCTTTGTTTAATATTTATAAAATCATATAAAAATTGGAAAAATCCCATAAAATTACCAAAAAAACATCTGAATATTTAAAAAAACATAAAAATGTTTTTGTTTCTTATTTTTGAGCATTTTTAGTCTTAATAAAAACTATGGAAGCTTGCTTGTGCTTTGTTCTTCTTACTTGTTTTGTTTTATTTTCTTATTTTGAAAATATTAAAAAATTGCAAAATAAAAATAAACAAAAGTATGCTTTTATTTATCTGATTACGACTACTTCGTAGGTTTCACTTATGCTCTTGTGTTTGACCCTGGTCGCTATACCAGGTTAAATAAATAGAGGAGACCGCTTACATTGATTATGTGCTTAGATTGTTTGTTTGTGTAGTCTTGATTTTTCTTGTTGAGCTTAGTTCTACTGATTGGGGTCAAAATGACCCATGTTTATTCTAGATACCGAACCCTAGTCGGCGAGACGCTCATCAGTCACACATGTAACATATAGCATGTTAGAAGGGCATCCTTATGGCAGGACAAACCTAGGTGGTACACGGTTGCCAGCTATGTGAGCATGCGTAATAAATTGATTGCAACGTGTGGTATTCAACTGCCACTCGACGGATTGATTGAATGAAGATGCGGTTGTGCCATGTAGAGGCATATGTTGTTTAATAGTGGTTAGGTCATGATAACATGTAATTTATAATCGTCGGTATGTATGATTAAATTTTATTAACATGTGGTTATAAGCAATCGAGTCCTCCAGGATGGTGAGCTTCTTTGTTAGGCAGGCCGAGGGTTTGAAATCCTAAATAATGAAATAAAAGAAACCATGAGGGTGGTATTGGAGGATTGGTTGAGGTGATGTGAGATGGCGTAAGCACATCAGATCAATGCAACATCCAATCCAAAGGGTTTTTTCTAGGATAATAAGTTTTGCTAGCTTACTATGCTTGTTTACTTTTCTCCTCTTAGATACTTAGCACTGGCTAATTGTTACCCTATATTTCATGGAAACCCATCTAGCATCGGTGAGCCATCGCATGGACTTTATTCAATGAGCCAGCCATCTAATAGTGGATATTTCTATTCTAAGGTGGTTAGTAGTTCTTTTGTGTCCTTTTCTTTCAATTTGATGTACATATAAAAGAATATAGTGAGACACTTCATTATGTGAGCTTTATTTCATGAATGGAAAATTGAGAGATGCTTTCTATATAAAATTTTATTGCAGTCTGTTTCTGAATATTGGTTGTTATTATTATTGGATAAAGTTATTACTGGGTAATGAATCCGGTAAAGGGTAGGATTCGACGACCCATAACCGAGTCATGATAGAGAATTCTCATGGTCGGCTCCTATATTCATAAGAGATGTGTGTACATTCACCTGACGAACCTATGATCAGATATGCCTCACAACAAGTAGCGGGAGCCTTTGGAAGTCTTTCTCGCCCCCTTCAGATGCCTTCCCTAAGGATTTTATCTTTGTTCATGATCATCCCAAATAGCTGGTAATTAGATATGTGTCCAGATATATTCAGACCATATTGCACTTCAACACTTTTACAATGACAACCTTGGTATCCCTTGTGAACCAAAATCCAAATATGAGACATGCGACAATGATTCTTGGTTAATAATGATGTACGAGGAGCTTGTCCAATTCGAAAGGAACCACGTATGGGATCTTGTACCCAAATCTTAAGAACACTCAGTAATTGGAACCATGTGGGTGTTAAAGAATAACTTGGATGACTCAATACATGTTGTTAGAAATTGTTAGCCATGTGAGCCGAGGCGAACCATTCTTACAATAAATGTTATTGTAATATTTGGTTTATTAATAAAAGCTATTGATTTTTTCACCCCATTTCCGAGATTAAATGAATGAACGCACCATAAGGTCCCTCTGTACAATTAGGGGTATGTACCATGACCATCTTAATAATCATACAACTGTTGATTCAATAATTGAATCATAGAGGCCGGTGTTTGGATGAATATCTAACGAGTTAGATGGAGGACTCATCAAGCGCCGTCAAATGATTGTTAAGAGATGATCTCTAGCTTGAGTAGGAGATGCCAATCCTTTCTTATTAGGTTGATATCTGACCTACCTCTTGATGCATGTCCTCTGTATGGGAATAGAGATTCAGAGGAGTCAGATTAGTTAAGTCAAAGAGTTGACTTAACCAGATTGAGATAACCAAAGTCCTATGTTGTAAAGTGTCATGATATAGGCATACATCCTCTGACCGGAGACAGTTGTGTTACTATATGTCTAAGTATGTACATTTGGCAGACCATTAGATTAATGACCTAACCAAGGTCTATATATCGGCGAGCTGGTGTGCATACGAGGGCATATGAGTAATACGATCTCTCAAAGGGATTATACATGTTCACTTCTGAATCGGAAGACGTGAGCTCACTCATGAGGTATTGGGACCGATCAAATTCCATGCATGGTCGTCGTGCTTTGGAAGCATGACAAGAATTTGAAAGTATGATATATGTTTTTTAAAATCATATGATCGATACCAACTCCCAATGACCAAGAATGAGAAACTTGATGATGGAACCCTAAAGGCGACAGTGTGAAATTGATCTATATCTTGGGTTTATCACAGGTCTTCCAGTATGCAGGATGTACATGTATTAGGAATACATGAGGGTGATGTGATCATAAAGATTGTATAATCATGATGCTTCCATTCCGAGGGAGTGATGAAACATGTTTAGATTTTGGTGACTCCTCTCATGAGAGAAGTAATCTGATCTTGGTCAAAGTGTTGGACATTGATCTGAATGAGATTCAGATGCAATGAGAAGATTAGATTTACGGCCTTGATTAAATCAAGCATCTATGAGATGTCCATGAGATCTGGATTTGAGATGTGATCTCAATATCCAAGTCACTATACGTGGAACGTACAATCGCTCTGTCCTTATCTCCGAGTATTTGCGGAGAAAGCGCATTATTCTTGAAAGAGTTCAAGAATAATTCTATTGTTGAATTATATCTAAGCATTGAAAAACGGATAATTAAATATGATTTAATCATCATGAATAATACAAATTTGATTCATAATTATTTGAATGCATGAGAATGATGATCCAATGTAATTAAATGTGATTTAATTATTATGGATATGAATAATGTGGATAGCACTATCCAATTATTTATATATATTATAAATGTTATTTATAATATATTAGAGATACACTAATTATGAATTATATTTGGTTGATTAATATTGATGTCAATTGAATTCACATTGGATGCTTAATTAAAAATATAACTACATTTTATTTTGGGTTGTGAATGTGATTCACATAATTCTAATGGCATGATTGCAATCTTCACAAGATAATTTGATTTTTTATGAGATAATATTGGAAATTTCATGAAATAATGTAATCTCATGGATTGGAATGAGATTGGCTCATTCCAAGTCAAGAGGGTGGACGACCACATTGTCCTAAAGGGACTTGGTGGCCGTCTCCCGCCCCTCTCTTTTAAGGATGAGGCTATCTCTTCCTCAATTATCTCAAAGATTAAAAGATTTAATTTTGAAATTAATTATATTGATTTATCAATATATATTAATTTAATTTAAATTATTTGTTGTTGTATTTTTTGCAATAAAATCATGGCCATTGAAATCAACACAAATCAATCTCATCCATTGATTTTATGTTGTCCATGGATTGAGATCCATGGACTCCCAAAACCCCTATATAAGAAGAGGCACCCCTTGCTCTTCAGGCTTACTTCGACAATGACTCTCTCTCTCATTCTCACGCCAAGCCTTCTCCTTCTCCTTGAGTGGTCGTCTACTCCTCTCTTAGAGAGAAGGTCGCCTTCATCGTTGCATCGCTGTTGTGTTACCGCTTCAATGACTCTCGGGTCTCCGACTTCTTTGGTGCGTCTCTCTTGTGAAGAAAGCGTTCGATCTCTTGAGATGAGACCAGGAGATCCATTGCTTGGATCATCGACTTGGATTGAGAGAAGCACGTGACTCATCTCCACGCTCATAAGCATCTCCTCTGACGGATCGGACTTGAGACAGGAGGTCTCTTCTCTCAGAGGCTCGATCACAATTACACTACTAGAGGTATTCCTTTATCTATTATGTGGTTAGATGAAACGATCCAAGAAGTGTTCTTTAATCATTTGGTTTCATCACTTATTTTTTTTAAATTCCGTTGCACCGAGAAACTAGTGCGACTAGTTGCTCTCGATCGTATATGATGTGTTCCTCATGCTTCCTTGATGTGCTTAAGGATTCTACTACATACTTCAGAAATAAAGCAAGACATGTTGCACAATTATACACTCGGCACTGAGGCATCAATTTAGTGGAACACATGCACATGTTGCTAGGATTGAATCAATCGGAATGCTTTTTATATTTTTCATTTTTCATGAAGATTAAACTTTATCGTATGTATGCGAAAAGTGCATTTCTAAATGATCTATGTAAATAAGAAGTCTATGTTAAACAACCTTTGAGATTTAAAGATCACTAGACCCAATCTTGCTTTAAGTTAGAAAAACTCTTTATGGACTAAAGGAAGCTCCTAAAGCATGATATGACATGCTTAGAGACTTTCTACTACTTGCATGCTATAAAGTAGGTAAAGTTGATTGCAATATGTTTATGAAAGTGAAAAATATGATTTTATTAATTAATTATGTAAATTTGTGTTGATGATTTTGTTTTCAGATCTAGTGATGCAATGTTTGCAAAGCTTTTGCTATTAATATGTAGGATTGGTTCGAGATGAGAATGATGGGAGAGATTAGATTCTTTCTTAGTCTACGAATCGCTTAGAGAGACTACATCATAAGTACATGAAAGACATACTCCAGAAGTTCAAGATGGACAAAGGAAAAGGAGAACCTACACCAATTACTCCATCATTATATCTAGACCTAGAGGAAGCATGAAAACAAGCTAACCGGAAGATTTACGAAGGTATGGTCGATTCTCTACACTAACTGAATGTGAGCCAGCCTGATATTCTCTTTATTACTTGTTTACAAGACCCCTCTTGGGACCTCCCTATTCCGCATGGTATTTATGAAGCATCACCATTCTCCAGCAGAGTTAACCTTAGGCATCCTAGGGGTATCCAAGACTATATAAGGCTCAAAGCCCTTCATTTCCCCTTGAGAGATAAGGCACATTATTAGCTGAAGAATCCGACGTTAGTCATAACTACCTATGTATAGTTCAAGGACTTGTTCTTAAAGAAAATTTTCCCTTTGAGTAGAACTAGTCAAATGTGCACACATATCACGAGCTTCTCCCAACTTTCCAATGAGCCGTTCTGTGATACGTGGAAGAGGTTCAATGATGTATTATAGAAGTGTCCTTACCACGATATGGAAAATACCATAGTAGTTTAGTCATTATATAGTGGTATTAATCCTAAGATGTAGGATTTAGTGAGTGTAGCATGTGGAGGCAACTACATATCACGCGGAGCGGATACCATCTGGAATGTATTTGAGCAGATGGTTGAAATAAGCATCTCACAGACTGCCAGCAATGCATATAACGAGTCCTCTATTTCGCACTTAACAAAAGGGGGAAAGAAGGATGTGGTTGATCTCGATGGGGACCTGATTCCTAGCATGGGAATCATTGCATACAAATGAACTCTGGTGGAGCGGATCAATAAGCGAATGAATGAGTTGGAAAGCTTATATGAGCTTCCCAAGCAGATGGAGGACTTAGCTGAGAGGGTATCTAAGATGGAATATATCTGCATGTCAGCATCTGCTGCTCTCATATACTGAGTACACCATGTTTAGGAGCAATCGATGTCAGGACCACATTGGGTAGAGGACCACTCCTTAGCCCAATCTTTCCTGCACTAGCCATTTACAAAAACAGTCTTTGAGGAGCCTCCACATGTGTGTGAGGTGAATTGTGTGGTACACACAAGACCATGCAACCAGACATGCAGGAATGGAAGACTGTCAGCAATACTAGCATCTCCTTATTTTTAACAACACAAGTTTTACTCCTACACATCTTCCTACAAAGCCGAGCCCTGGAGCCTACCACTCCCAACCATCGAGGCAGTAGTACGCGCGTCAGTTGCAGTATCAATCGAGCCAATAGGGCCCATCGTTTCGGACTACCCACATCTGTAGCAACTATATCAGGTCCAAAATGGCCAATCTTCACATTCTTCATCATACGAACAAGGACAACCTAGGAAACACCTAGGTTCACAACAGTCATCTTCATCGGGTCCTATAGACATTCAACAATAGATTCTCAAGGAGACGCATTCCTACAGGAGCGAGATTCAGGATACGCAGGTAGACATCAACCTCTTATCCCGATGGTAGGACGAGTGATCTGCACCATCGACCTCCATTCCCACCTAGTTCAGGCTAACCCTAATAGCCCGAACAAGACACAACAATAACATTTATGATCAGGGTATACTACTCAGATTCATCTAGATCCCAGAATGAGATTCTTCCATTTAACAATGCAAATCATATGTCATTCGAGAGTGGAAGGACCGTGGTCGTACCTGATCGGGAATGGGACATGGAGGAGGATGTCTCTGAGGCTCCACCCGAGGAGATCATAGATGATGAGGCATCAACCACAGAGGAGGTCACTTGAAGGCAGATAGAGGATGAAGAGCGTGCAGACACGACATGATGGAGATGTAGATTTAGAGTCTACAGAGGACCTTGTACTTTTGGTCGAGGAAAATGTACTTGTAGCATACATTCCTCAACCTATAGTAGATAACAATATTTCTCATTCCAAGTTAAATGTAAAAGATTTCTTGTTTGAAGAATTCAACTTCATTGAATAAAAATAAGTATGTTTCAGTGTATGATTCTGATTCTTCGTCTTCTTCTTTGCATGCTTCAATCCCTTTCCCCCGTGCTCTAACGATAGGAAAGCACACCATTAGGAAGATTAAAAAAGAAGACACCAAAATGGTATGATTTTGCAATTAAAACATCATGGTTATGGTACCATTTGATAAGTATGTGACAAGTAATCATGTATTTCAAAAGTACCTTAAAGTGAGATGCATACCTACATGTTAAGCAAGACAAAATCGAGCATTCATGTAAACACTCATGTCTTAACAATATCCACTACTTATTGTGTCAAGAATCAACAAATACTGAGAAAGAAGAGATATATGGGTTCACACTATGTGGTGAGTAATATGGATGGCATTGCACCTGCACGCACTCTCCTAGATAACATATCTTCTATTAAGCTACTACCTTTAGCATTGTATGAGAGACTAGAGTTATGACCTCTACACAAACCAAGAGCCTTACTCCACTTTATAGATAAGTCCACAGAGAGAGAAAAGGGTGAGGTTAAAAATGTTATCAGCTAGATTGCAGGATAAGAATACATGGTGGACTTTACTATCCTTGTCCCCAATCATTTGAGAGAATCTCAGATCATTTTGGGGCAACATTTCCTTAGTACCGTTAGAGATTCCTTTAACTATGAGACTGGAATGATGAAGTTCCGCTCTCCAGACGGAGAAATGGAACTTGATTTATATAGATGAAGTTGAAGAGATCTAAGTCGAAAATTAACACAAATTACTCATCTTATAAGGTATAGTGCAGAGTGATAGGCACAACTGGGCCATGGAAATAAAACCCAACATTATTGAGCAAGACCCTCTCATCTAGAGAGAATAGTGTTCACGATGCAGTTTGCCAGGTGTTTCCATGCTTCTTGATTGATGCACCACCTTACTCCCCTAATGATGTAAAAATCCCTTTGGATTTGCCAGCTCCATCTTTTACAGAACAAGAAAGGGGTGAGGACGATGAGCCCAACACGGTTTTGGTTGAATTACCAGATACCTCTGGTGATCTGACTCAAGACACAATATAGTTGGTGGTAAACACATCACAACCAGACCCACCTTCATGTAGCATGAAACTAGATTTAGATATGATGTAGCCTGATTTATTCGATGATACAACTTTACCAAAGCTAAAAACTATTTTCTCCTATACTAAAGTATGCCTTTCTTGCGGGACTCAATGATAGATTTCCTATTACCATTAGTTCTAAGATGACAGTAGAACACGAGTCTAGGTTGCAAGAGGTATTAGAAAAGAACCATTAGTCAATAGTTGGACTGTGTCGGATCTCACGGTGACTAATCATGCTCTCTGTTCACACCACATATATGTTGAGGATAATGCTAGACTTTCTGTGAATTTCAAAGAAGATTGGATCCAAATCCAAGGGAAGTCATAAAGAAAGAGATCAAAAAATGGTGTGGAGTAGTTTTTATCTACCCCATCTCAGACTCCAAATGGGTGGCACGACTACATGTTATCCTGAAGAAGTCAGGAATTTAGATGGTCACTAATGAGGAAGGAGTTGAGATTGTGATGTGAGTACCCAAGTCATGGCGTGTCTGCATGGACTACAAACACTTGAATGATGCGACAAAGAAAGATCACTTTCCCTTGACATTTATTGGTCATATTTTGGAGAGATTAGTAGGGAAAGAGTTCTTTATTTTCTTTATGATACTCTAGCCAGAGATTCAGAGGTGTTGATAAGTTGGGTCAAAGAGTTGACTTAATGAGATTGAGATAACCAAGACCTGTGTCGTATACTATCATGATATAGGCACACATCCTCTGTTCGGAGATAGATGTATTACTATATGTATGAGTATGCACATTTGGCAGACCGATAGGTTAATGACCTAATCAAGGTCTATACATCGCGAGCTGGTATGCACACGCGGACATATGAGTAATACGATCTCTCGAATGGATCATACAAGTTCACAATTGAACTGGAAGATATGAGCTCACTCATGAGATTAGATCAAATTCTGTGCACGGTCGTCTCGCTTTGGAAGCTTGATTGAATTTTTAGGTTTGATATATGCTTTTGGAAGGTATATGATCAATACCTGGGTGTGATGTATGCTTTTGGAAAGTATATGATCGATACCAAATCCAAATGATCAAATGAGAAACTTAATGATAAAACCTTGAAGGAGCTGGTAATAATATCTAAAACTTCGGGTTTATTCTAGGTCTTTTATTATGCAAGATGTACATGTATTAGAATACATGAGGGTGATGCGATCATTAACGATTGTATAACCATGACGCTTCCATTTCGAGGGAGGAATGAAATATGTCTAGATTTTAGTGACTCCTTTCAGTAGAGAAGTAATCTAATCTTGTTCTAAATGTTGGACAATGATCTGAATGTGATTCAAATGCAATGAGAATATTAGATTTACAGATTTGATTTAATCAAACATCTATCGGAGGTCCCCTTGATCTGGATTTGAGATGTGATCTTAATATCCAAGTCATTATACATGGAACGCACAATCGTAATGTCCTTATCTCTAAGTATCCATGGAGAAAGTGCATTATTCTTGAAGGAGTTCAAGAGTGATTCCATTGTTGATATTGTATCTGAGCATTGAGCAAAATGGATAATTAAATTGATTTAATTATTATGAATAATATGAATTTGATTCATATTATTTGGGCTCATAAGAATGTACACATGATAATTTAAATGTGAATCAATTATCAAGGATGTGAATAATGTGGATAGCACTATCCATATTATTCATGGATATTATAAATGTGATTTATAATATGTTAGAGAGAGATAATTGTAATTTATTTTTACGAGTTAATAGTTGATGTGAATTGGATTCACATTGGATAATTAATTGTAGATGCAATTTACATTTTATTTTGGATGTGTGAGTACGATTCGCAGTTTGTTAATGACATGATTGAAATTATCATAAAATAATTAGGTATTATTTTGGTGAATAAATATGCAATAAGATCACATTATACATATGCGGAGTATAATGTGAGATATAAGATCACATGAAATTGGAATGTGGAGTGTACCTTCCTAACATGTATGGTGGACGACCACACTTGATTTGTCAAGTTGTGGCTGTCCACTCTACGTAAGGAGGGATGCACTCTCTCCTTCCAATTTATTTCATCTTTGTTGGTGTGATTTAAATTGAAATATATCGATTGATTTTAATATTTTATTTAATAAAAGCCAACAAATTTTTTGTTGGTATTTAAAACACAACAAGATCATGGCCATTAATTGAAAGTACAATTCAATCTCAACCATTGAATTTGTGAGCACATGGATCGTGATCCATGAACATCCAAAATAGTATAAATAGTAGGGTAGCCCTAACCTTTTATTTTACACAACAGGAGACACAATTTCTCTCTCTACACGTATATTCTCTCTCTTTCTCTCATTGTGGTTGTCCACCTTAGTACCATAGAGAGAGTCGTCGCCGTCGCCGCTACGCCGTCATGCTGCAGCTTCGACTGCTCATGGATCTCTGTATCCTTCAGCGCGCCTCTCTCGTGAAGAAGACGTCGGATCTCATGAGATGAAATCAGGAGATTCACCGCTTGGATCATCAACAAGGATTACAAGGAGCACGTGTTTCGTCAACGCGCCTGCAAGCATCTCTTCCGTTGGATCGGACTTGAAACATGAGGTCTCTTACTTTAGAGACACGATCACAGCCACACTTCAAGAGGTATTCATATATCTTGTTTTTGGTTTGATGAAATGATCTAAGAGGTGTTCTTGGATCATGTCGTTTCATCGCTTTATTTTTTAATTTCGCTGCCTCGAGCAACTCGCACGATTAGTCACTCTTGATCGCATATGATGTGATCATCACACTTCGGTGATGCGCTTAAGGTTTTCTCCATAACCTTCAATTGGTATCAGATCGAGGTTGAAGGTTTTAGATATGATCAATAAACCTAAGATGTTATGGGCATTTTTGGTTGTGCGATTTTTCATCGCATTTTATTCATGCAACCCTATTTTGTGCGATTTTTAACCATTTTTAAGTGTTTTAAAATATTAATTTATCACTGATTACATTCCCCATTTTATTAGCAAACCGTAGGACTTGAGTTTGCATGATTTAGAATCCGTTTGCTCAAGTTATGATCGTTTTAGTGGACACGTGTCCACTGTTACAGGAATGGTATTTTAGAATGTAATCAATTGATAGCAGTGGTTTTAAAATGTCCGAAAATAGGTGTCTATCACTTGGATTCTGTTGCAAATCAAATTGGCAAACAAAGGAATTTAGTTTGCATTATTTGGAGTTTATTTACTCCAGATTTGTTTTTTAGTAAACATGTGTCACTACTGGAAACTTAACAAATTTGAACAAGAATCTTGTGACTGTCATTCAGTTAATTCATGGAAAATAATAGTTAATCTTCTGAAATAAATAGTTCTTAAATATTTGTGAAATATTTAATAAAGATTATTATTTTTTAATGACCATAACCAATACGATAAGATAATTGATTTTGATTGAATTGGTTACAATGAACTTTCCAACAAACATTGATATGTGAATAAGATTGGGGATTTATTTAGCAAATCTCCTTATAATATTAATCCAAATAGTTTTGATAAATATTATATGATATAGATTCAGTTGAAATACCAAATATCATCTCAAATACAATATGATCAAATCACATTATCCTAACCTGAGGCGAATATGATGTCTAGTTGGAGATCGTTGGGGTAGCAGGTTACTCTGTGAGCAGTATGTCCCACATCCTATACGTACTGGCCATGATATCGCGTAAGGAAAAGATAATGCTTGAAATGATCATGAGGTATTTTTTTAATTATTAAAATTTGAACAAAACGTATTTTATGATTATACCATCCTTCAAGTAACAATCAAGATTATTATTGGTTGATTGATTGGATTAATAATTGACTTAATATGATTAAATTAATTATATCTAATTAGAATAAATACCCTATTATGAATAGAGTTGTAATTCTCTTAGAAGAATTAATTATGTGAATATGATACATAATAACTAATTAGAATTTGAATACGATATAAAGGATCACATAAGTGACATCCATGGTCTCCCATCAAGACGAAGGGTTCCGTCGCCATGGATTGTATGTAGGAAACATACTTCCGAAGTGACAACTCCTGCATACAAGGGAACGTGGATTAGTCTCTTTGCTTCTCGAAGAGTAAGGCCGTATGTGTAGTGACCCCAATATTAGTTCCTCGTATTATTGAGGTGATATTGGATTATGCATAGTGAGTTCTATTCCTATTGACGGTTGGTTCAAATAACGATGGGTCAACATCACCTTAGGGATGGTGGGCTCGGGTGTTAAAGATCAAATTGGGAATGCAAGTTGGACTTGCAAGGCGGAATGTGTTCTCACTTCCTTTTACCCGAGTTACAATTTCTCATATTGTTGGGATGAAACAAAAGTATATAAGAAGACCCCAGATCTTGCTTGAGATATAATGGTAAGTATGTCTCTTGCTTTGAAAGAGAATAAGTTAATGAGCTTTCACAGTTGACAAGGCAAGGTAACTTTTATATAAAATCCTTAATTAAAGTAAAATATGTATTACTGCAAATTATCTTATTTCAGATAACCGACATTAAATCCACTTAGAACTATACTCAATAATAATCAGATATGATTGGATACATGATCAAGATATTGTACTTGCAATTGGACGTGTAATGTTTGTGATTGCAATGTGCAAGTTTCCTCATAATGATGAGGAATAATAATTAAATAGATAATAAGACAATAACCTTCGGTTTGTATGTCTCTGCAATCTTGATCTCTCATCGAATATGATTTAGAAGTATCATGTCGATGATGATCGTAATTATCTAAAATCCTTATAAAATCTAAGAAGATGTTTTTGAAGACACATACGATCTCAACATTTAATCATGAATGACATGGTTCACTGCATTATGCAGAATGGTGGCTCGATAAGAGAAGATGTACTCAGAATGTTTGACTACTTGTCTGAACCAAAGTCTTTAAGGGTTTAGATGGATGTAGATATGATGAGTGACATCATTCTACTGTCTATACTCAAGTCATTCATGAAGCTTCATAAGATTCATATTGCATGAATTAAATGAAGCATGTACAAATGTTGAAATGCTCTTATATTGAAATCTTTTGAATTCAACATAAGAGATCCTTTGTCTTAAGCAATGGTTGTTTATAGATGAAGAAAGCGCAGTGGAAGCATGGGTCTGACCCAAGTAAGAAGGAAAGTCAAAAGATTGATTGTACTTCCGTGACTTCCATATGACATCCAAAGAGTTGGAAGAATGCCAATACTGCAATAAGCTGATATATAAATAGTATGACTATCTAAGCTGTCTAGGATCCTTAGGGTGTGTCTGGTACGCAGGTTAAAGTGGGTTAAACTGGTAGGGGGTAACCCGTTTTGTGAGTTGGTGTTTGGATAGTGGGTTAAACTAGGGGTGGGTTTGTTGTGATATGATTGTATTGAAGTTTGGAAAAGTGTGTAGTTATTGTAATGTGATTGTATTGAAGTTTGGAAAAGTGAGTAGAAGTTGAGCAGTTTATAATTTTTACATGATATGATAGTATAATATATTATTTTTTGATGAAATAGATGGAAGAAAAGTAATCTGTTTAATGTTTAAATAAAGAATAGATAGTGGATCCCACAAGAAAGAGAAAATGGGAGGTTTTTGGGGGTAAACCCACCCCAAGAGGGGGGGGGGGGGTTAACCCCCAACCGAACATGCTCTTAGAGAAGGACTTCGATAGTGCATCGACATATTATGCATCTACATATAATCATTGATATTGACTTGCTTATTAGATAATATCAAAGTCAAATAATTGTATCTCATTCCTCTAATAATACTTGCAATTGGTTGCATATATTTTAGAAGATTGGAAAATTTGATCTTAAGGTTTAATGGTCATCCACATGGATGTTGATGCAATTGTTCTAACCATCTCCATTAGATTGATAGACTATATTTTTAATGGGAGAGTTCTTAGTCTTATAGAATGTCTCTATGATCTAGATATTAGAATACATTCATTGTTTGTTTCCAAATGTTGGAAATAAACATGTATTCTGGAATAGACCTATCATAAAGAGTTATGATGGATATATTTCAGATAGTAGTCTAACATCTGGAGGACTCTACTAAATTAGAAAATTAATGAATGGTTCGGTAACATTTCCAAATACTGAAAACTTAAACCTTAAAAGATCAATAGGAAGATGAAGATCATTTGACAATGATCTGGCATCAAGCCTTGGACATATGTTTGTTGATAAGATCAATAGACTAGTAAGAGATGAAACTTTAGGATGTTTGAAATTTGAAATCTTACATACTTGTAAATATTGTATTCAAAGTAAAAATATCCAATGCACCTTCTCTGGGAACGGTGTTAGATGTCAAGGTATTCAAGATCTCATATATATTGATGTATGCGGATCATCTATATCATAATAAACATTAATGGTATGTGATATCAATTGATGATTATTTCTGATATGAAATTTCTTCCCTTCACCTTGGAAACCTTTGAAATGTTCAAAGATTTCACAATTTTGATGTAGAACCAAAGTTTGAAGGAAGATGAAATGAATTTGATCTAACCAACGTTGTAAACACCTATTAGATAAATTCAAGGAATAACTTATGGAGAAAGGAATATCATTCCTATCTCACTCCTAATACCCCTAAACTCAATAGAGTTGTACGAAGATGCAATTGGATCATGTATGACATGATTTGATTAATGATGAATACTAGCATAATTACCTCTTAGTTTCCAAGTATATATGTAGTGGAGACTACAATATGTATCCTTAATAATATTCCATGCAAATCTAAATCTGAAAATCCTCATAAGCTATGGTTTGGAACCTAGCCTAGTGTTGGACACTTGAGGATTTAAGGGTTGCTTGGTCCTAACCATGTCATGGATACAAATAAGCTGGAGTCTTGCACCATAGAATGCTACTTCATTAGGAATATAAAGGATGATATTGGATACCTATTTTATGACCTTGAGATACTTAAAAGATTTCATATCCAAGGATATGATTCTTGGAGGAAGGCTCTCTTGAGAATCAAGATGAAAATGAAGCTAAGGTTATCATTGAATCTTGAGAAGATAATGAGGCTCATGAAATCGAAAATTAAAAGGACAATTATAGACAAAACACTCATATCTCTTCAAATGAGTTTGAGGATGGATTCCACGTGTCATTTAAGTCTGACTACGATCTAACTCCATTTGATGGAGCTTCTAAGGATCATGACATGTAGAGATGGTTGTTAGCAATAATGTCTAAAGTAGACTTCGTATACAGGTGTTATATATGGACCCTCAAGGATTCATCTATAAGGGTAAGACCTGATAGGTGTAATGAATCTTCAAGAGAAAGAGGAAACCTGATGAGAAGGTAGAGACCTTCAAAGCACAACTCATATCCAAAAGATACACACGAAGAGAAATATCTATTGTGATGAGATTTGCTTTTCAATGACCTTGCTTAAACAATAAAAATATTGACAACTATAGTTACACAACTTGACTATGATATCTACAAGATGGAAGTCAAGATTACATTACTCTGTGAATTCATCACCGAGGATATTCATATGAAGTAGCCCCAGAGCTACATAGTTGAGGAACGTAAAGTGTATAAGAAAACTCCATCGATTGACTCAAATAAGCTTCTAGTAGTTGGAACATCATATTTAATGAAACTATAAAGGTTATGATTTCATACAAAATATTGATGAACCGTTTGAAGCTTAGTGGGAGTTTCACTGTGTCCATCGTGCTAAATGTAGATAATATACCAATCATTTGGGATGATAAAAGGATGATAATAAGTGTTTTATAATCTGGTTGTTCCATACCTTGAGATGAAAGATCTCAAGGATACCTCTTAGATCTTAGTTCTGAAGATGTTCATAAGCAAAGAAAAGAGGATGTTGGGACCGTCACATTAGTACACCTTGGACATGTTTCATTTTTGGCAAAAAAAGCCCAATAAAGGCTTACCTCCCTTAAGATATGGTCCTAACCAATCTAAAAGGATATCATATCAAGTGCTGATGATGTTAAAACTGCTTGCCATTGTGCATCCGTTTCGAGAAGTCTGGTGTATACTAGATGTGTACAAAAGCCAGATGTCTGCCATTCAGTGGGAGTAGTAAACTGTTACTAATCTTACTATGGAGATAAAACACTTGATTTCAGTAATAACAATATCTTCAAAGATGACAAGACTTTTGAGATAGTGATCTCAAAGTCTTTTCTTCAAGAACATATGACTTTATATATAGTGATATAAAATATCTTAACTGCAGATGCCTTATAAGACTTAAGACTGGGTCTTATTCTTAGGATATAAATATCTTCGAAAATAAGGGCATTCTGATAAGGATAATAGAAATTACATATTGGTTATGATAATTATTGAGCTGCGGTGTCAAGGACACTATAATTAAGTATTTGTTGCATAAGATGCAACATTCGCATTGGATGCGAGCACTGTCACCAGGGGCTATTTAAGTACCGTAAATGGACTTGGCATAATCTCTCGGGAACAGAGTGACTAGTCAACTTACTGACGACCGACCGAACAACTAGGGTCAAGGTAGCAATTAATCAATGTCGTTGTGACCCTAATCAACCAGGCAATCACCGAGAAAAAAACCATTTTAAAAGAACCAAACGATAAATGTAAGCGGTTTGATACTTTTATTTACCTGGTATAGCGACCGGGGTCGAACACAAGGAACATGATTAAGAGCTAAGTAATCGATTTCAAAGGATTTTCATTGTTTTTAGTGGTTTTAAATTTTTAGTTTTCCAATATAAGAAAACAAGAACAACACATAAACAAACACTCTTTTTGTATTTTTAAAAAGGGGCAAAGATACTTAGAAATTATAATAAAAATATTTTTGGATTTTATATATTTTATAATGTTTTTGATAATTTCTATAGATTTTTTAGATGTTTTTTCTGATTTTCTAAAAATAAAATGGTGACACGATAGACAAACAATGAACAACCAGGAGTAATTTGCAAATTAAAAATAACTAAAGTGCCCAAAACTCCTTAAGTAATTTTTATGAGAAAATAAAATACCTACAAACAGAGTCTGAAATCATAATATTTGGATTTTCTATGATTTTATATATTTTTTATAAGCTTTCTAGTATTTTACAAATTTTTAGGTTTTTATAACATATTTTTGAACAAAAATGGTACTAGAGATAGTTTTTAATAAAAGACACCTACTTTATTTTTTTTAGAATTTTTAGATGGATTTTTTAATTTTTATTATTTTTCTAAGTCAAACAGGACACTTTTTAGGGGGTTTTGAATTTTTGATAAAATAAAAATGCAAAGAAATTAATCAACAAAATTACCACCAATAAAGCATGCAAACATGCGTCACATATAATTTTTGGGTAATTTTTGGGATTAATTATATATTTTACTAAATACAAGACATGTAATTAAAAACAATGCAAATGGACCTTTCTGTAATTATTTTAGGTTTATGGGCCCCTTGAATAACAAGATCAGAAAATGTAGGGGCCTCTATGCAATTTATCCACAAAATACGTGTGTGTCACGCAAATCAGGCAAACATGGGCTTAAATGCAATTTTCAAAACCAAAGATTGATTCCATAATACAAGCAAAGTTTAAGGTGAAAACTGCAAATGACCCAGAAAACTCGTACACGTGCACATGACTTTAAGTTAGTAGGACTAAACCACAAATATAAGAACTACAAGGGTCTAACTGTAAATGTTTTTAACTACACATTAAATTATTGGATTAAACTAAATAAGGAAAACTGCATGATGAAAAGTGTAAAAAACCCTCGAGGTACGTGGCTAGCGCATGGGGTCTCTGATGGCTCTTATGGCTCTCTACAAAAGGATCTAACAGCTCAGAGTATGTTGGTGACACACGGTCAGATCTGCTGCATTAGGTTTGATCTAACGGTTTGCAGGGCTGGTAGGAGCATGCAGTGTAGATGGGGCCCATATATGATCCAAGGGTCAGAATGAAATGCTAACAAGTGGCTTGGATCGAATCTAAGGTGGTGACTCCAGATCAGACGATAGAGGAAGGGGCTGGACGAACTCAGCTCAGGCGAACTTCCACTAAGCGTGGAGGGTGATCCACAACTCTGATGGAGTCGCTAAGGAATCCAGCGTAGTGGTGAGGATGTTCCGCATCTGCTGGGATCCTCAGATGGAGGATCTAATGGTCGGACTGCTGGGATGGTGGTGCTCCACTTGGAGCTGCTCCGCCTGAGTAGTGGAGCTCAGAAGGGTTTTCCTGCACATGCATGTACCTATAAGGGAGCTTCAAGACTCGGGGGCTATCCCCCGGTCATGTTATTGCAAGCACATATAGAGAAGCGATAGGGGAATGCGAGTGACGTCCAATGGAAATGGGGGAGACGGCGTCGAGCCTAATCTTGCTCCGATGAGCGAGATTCAGGACGGTCAGGTCACAGAAAAGGAATGACGATGAGTCGAATAATCAATCCGAGCGGGTAGATGGGAAGGATGGGGCTCTAGACTCGGTGGTCAAGGCAGATGAGCGGACGACAGAGTAAATTAACTAAATCGACTAAATGAGAAAAATGCGAAGGAAAACTAGGGTACCTGAAGGTTCTGAATAATTCAGGAACTTCAGGCGATGAGGACGGCAGGGTGATGGCCTCGAGTTGGTTGCGGTAGGCGAAGGAGGCTAATCGCGGCGGCATGCACCAGCCACAAGATAAGCTACGCTAAACAGACCACCAAACGAGGCTCAAAGAGCGCTCCAGAAGCCTGTCACTCAGCTGGAGGTGGCTAGGGAGCAGGAGGGTAGTGAGGAACGAGCTGTTGAGCTCGGGAGGCAGAGGAGACATTTTATAGAGGTGCCTAGGTTCTAGAAAGATCGGAGGGAGCTCAAAACCCTAGGGAAATCAGGATGCGCCTAGGGATCCGCGAGGATCACTGATCCTAGGAGAGTGTCGGGCACAAAAATTAAGGCAGTTGGTGGTCGGACCTTACCGGTAAAAAGAGCAGAAATCGGGTCCGGTGAGGGGTTTGGCGGGTCAGGTTAGCTGGGGGAGGAGGTTGACTGTGGTCAACAATCCTACGGACCAATCAGAAATTAGGGAATTATGAAATGAAATAATAATGAATAAAAAATAAAAAAAGATTTTAAAATAAAATAAAATATGTTTATTATTTTATAACCGATTTTCCTATGAATTTTAATTATTTTTATGACATCATATATACAATATATACAGTATAAGGTATCATACATATGTATAACATATCTATATATTATATACTTGCATTTTTATTTTATTATTTTTACATAGGTATGTTTTATTTTATATTTTATTTATTTACAAAATAATTTGAGGAATATAAAATGATTTTATTTGATTTTTATAGCATAAATAGATATATTAATTAAATAAGCGTTCTATACAATATACCTATGTGTGTCTTTTGTACAATAAACTTTGGATTTGATTTTTGTTTTATTTTGTGTTTTTTGATTTTTATTTTATTTTTATTTTATTATTATGGTATGCATAAAATGTTTAATATAATATGTGCAAAGTATTCCTTAAATATAATTATTTATCGGTATAGGTATTGAGTGGCTAGACAAGGACCCTATCTCCCCCTACTTTCTTCCTTGTCGATCAGGTCATTTATTGACCTTCTCTCGGTGTTTGGGTCAGCGTGTATTTATTTCATAATTACATCCTTCTTTCTTTTTCCTTTCTATTTATACTTTTATTTTTGGAAAATATGTGTTAATTATGCAATATTAACAAGGTCAAGACAATATTAATTTATTGTATTTATATATATTTATAGATGTTTTTGCTAAAAGATAAAGCTAAAATAAAAATAAAGAATAAGAATCATAGATTCATCACTTACCTAGCTACTTTTCTAAATAGCTTATGATTGTCACATGAGTGTGGGTTTAAAAGATTAGTCAGTTAATGGTTCTTTGGGCTAATGGGAGATTGTTGGACATGTGAGTCCACGACGAGCGATTATGCACTTCAATTCCTTCCCTGATCTGAAATGTAGAATAATTAATTTGCATAATAGGTCCATTAGTACGATTAGGTTTATGTACCATGGCCAACTTAATGATCATACAACTACTGATTCAATCGCTGAATCATAGAGGCTGGTGCTTGGATGAATATCTAAAGAGTTATATTTAGGGGTCATCAAGCACCATCAAATGATTATTAATAGATGATCTCCAACCTGCGTAGGAGATGGCAATCCTTTCTCTTTTAACTGATATCTGACAGACATCTTAATGTAGGTCCTCTGCATAGGAATAAAGATTCAGAGGTGTTAGATAAGTTTGGTCAAAGAGTTGACTTAATGAGATCGAGATAACCAAGACCTATGCTGTGTACTGTCACGATATAGGCATGCATCCTCTGACTAGAGACAAATGTATTACTTTATGTGTGAGTATGTACATTTGGTAGACCGATAGGTTGATGGCCTAATCAAGGTCTATACACCAGCGAGCTAGTGTACATATGAGGGCATATGAGTAATACGATCTCTCAAAGGGATCATACATGTTCATTACTGAAACAACAATACATGAGCTCACTCATGAGATTTTGGGATCAAATTCCGTGCCCGGTCTTCTCACTTTGGAAGGTTGACTGAATTTGTAGGTTTGATATATGCTTTTGGAAAGTATATGATAAATATATGGGTGTGATCTATGTTTTTTGAAGGTATGTGATCGATACCAAATCCCAATGATCAAGTGAGAAACTTAATGATAAAACCCTGAAGGAGACCTTCGGGTTTATTCTAGGTCTTCCGGTGTACAGGATGTACATGTATTAGGAATGCCTGAGGGTAATGCGATCCTAAACGATTGTATAACCATGACACTTCCATTACGAGGGAGTAATGAAACATGTCTAGATTTTAGCGACTTTTCTCAGTAGAGAAGTAATCTAATCTTGGTCCAAATGTTGGACAGTGATTTGAATGTAATTCAGATGCAATGAGAATATTAGATTTATGGATTTGATTTCATCAAACATCTATGGGAGGTCTCCTTGATCTGGATTTGAGATGTGATCTCAATATCCAAATCACTATACGTGGAATGTATAATCGTCATATCCTTATCTTCAAGTATCCGCGGAGAAAGCACATTTTTCTTGAAGGAGTTCAAGAATGATTCCATTGTTGATATTGTATCTAAGCATTGAGGAAAATGTATAACTAAATGTAATTTAAATATTATGAATAATATGAATTTGATTCATATTATTTGGGCTTAAGAGAGTGGACATCTAACATGATTTAAATGTGATTTAATTATTGAGGATGTGAATAATGTGGATAACACTATCCATATTATTCATGTATACTATAAATGTGATTTATAACATGTTAGAGAGAGATAATTGTAATTTGTATTTATGAATTAATAGTTGATGTGAATTGGATTCACATTGGACAATTAATTGTAAATGTAATTTACATTTTATTTTAGATGTGTGAATATGATTCACAATTTGTTAATGGCATCATTGAAATTATCACAAAATAATTTGGAATTATTTTGATGAATAATTATGCAATAAAAGTTGTTGCATATGTGGAATATAATGTGAGATATTAGATCACATGAAATTAGAATGTGGAGTGCACCTTTCTAACATGTATGGTGGACGACCACACTTGATTTGTCAAGTTGTGGTCGTCCACTCTATGTGAGGAAGGAGCCACTCTCTCCTTCCAATATATTCCATCTTTGTTGGTGTGATTTAAGTTGAAATATGTTAATTGATTCCACATATTTAATTTAATTAAAAGCCAATAAATTTGTTGTTGGTAATTAAAACACAACAAGATCATGGCCATTGATTGAAAGCACAAATCGGTCTCAATCATTGAATTTGTGAGCACATGGATTGTGATCCATGGACATCTAAAATAGTATAAGTAGAAGGGTAGCTCTGGCCTTTTCTTTACACAACAAGAGACACAATTCTCTCTCTACACATATATTCTTTCTCTCTCACATTGTGTCCATCCACCTTGGTGCACTAGAGAGAGGCGTCGTCGCCACTACGCCGTCGTGCTATTGTTTTAACTGCTCGTGGATTTCTACCTCCTTTGGTGCGCATCGCTCGTGAAAAAGACGTCGGATCTCATGAGATGAGATCAGGAGATTTGTCACTTGGATCATCAAAAAGGATTGCAAGGAACACATGTTTCATCAACGCGCTCACAAGCGTCTCTTCTGTTGGATCGGACTTGAGACAAGAGGTCTCTTATTTTAGAGACACGATCGCAACCGCACTTCAAGAGATATTCCTATATCTTGTTTGTGATCTAGATGAAACAATCCGAAAAGTGTTCTTGGATTATGTGGTTTCATCGCTTTAATTTTTTTAAATTCCGCTGCCCCGAGCAGCTCGAATGACTAGTCGCTCTCTATTGCATATGATGCAATCATCACGCTTCCATGGTGCACTTAAGATTTTCTCCATAACCTTCAGTGGCCATAGCTCCTAAAGACTAGGAAAATACCTTATTCACATGTCCATTCGACACGTATGCATTCAAACATATGTCATTTAGGCTCTGCAATGCCCCATGAACTTTTTAGTGATGCATGATTGTTGTATTTGTCGAGATGGTGGGAGATTTCGTGGAGGTATTCATGGACGATTTCTTGGTTCATGGTAATTCCTTTGATTCATGTCTTGCATACTTGAACGGAGTTCTTCAAAGATGTAGGGAGGTGAATCTAGTGCTCTCCTGAGAAAAGAGTCATTTCATGGTTCATGAGGGTATTATGTTGGAGCATATCATCTCTAAAAGGGAATGGAGGTTGACCCTGCCATGGTGGATGTGATCCACTAACCAATGTCAAGTCAATACATTCATTTTAGGGCATGTTGGATTTTATAGAAGACCCCTTCAGGATTTTTCAAAGATTGTCTGACCACTGACCAAGTTTTTAAGAAAAGACACATAGTTCTTTGTAGATCAAAGTTGTCTTAAGGCCTTTGAGCTCTTGAAAAGAAAGATCATTGACTTGTCTTTCTTAGATTGGTCTCTTCTATTTGAGATCATGACTGATACTTCGGAGTTTGCAATGAGTTGTGTTATTACAGAGGCGAGAATGGATACCATTTGCATTACACTATACGAGTAAAGTCTTAGATCCGACACAAAAAAGTTATATGGTTACTGAAAAGGAAATGTTCACAATAGTACTTGCCCTAAAGAAATTAAGATAATATATTTTGGTCTCTAAGGTGATAATTTACACTGATCACACAACTATTCGATACCTAATGGAAAAGAAGGATGCGAAGGCGCATCTCCTTAGGTGGATTTTAGTACTACGAGAGCTTGATTTAGAGATTAAAGATACACCTAGAGTCAAGAATGTCGTGGCTGGTCATCTATCCCGGATTGAGCTTAAGGATTCCTCTGAGACTGAGCCAATTAAAGAAACTTTTCAAGATGAGTCAGTTTGTTTTATCGACTCACTCCCTTGGTATGACAATATGGTAAACTACCTTGTCTCCAAGAAAGTTTCCCAAGGTTGGACTAGGAGCAATATTGACCGATTAAAGTTGGATTCAAGGAGATACCATTGGGATCACATATTCCTTTTCTTTGAAGGATCGGATTGTGTCTAGAGAAGGTGTGTTCCTCAAGAGGAATACCAGAGACTCCTCACTCGTTTCCATACTCTGGAGGTAGGAGGACATCACTCGGGAAAGCGAACTGCATACAAGGTGCTCCAATGTGGATTTTACTGGCCGACCTTGGTTAGAGATGACTTTGAATTTGTAAGTTCGTGCTAGATATATCAAAGAATAGGAGGGACTATTTGATCTAAAGACGACATGCCCATGCAACCTATGATATTCTGTAAAGTTTTTTATACATGGGACATTGATATCATAGGTCCCTTTTCGAATATCAATAGACATGAAAACATCTTGTTGGTGATTGATTATTTATCAAGATGGGTGGAGGTTATCCCAACCCGAACCATAGACAACAAAACTGTCTGTAAGTTTGTGGAAGACCACATTATTGCCAGGTTTGGGGTCCCCGAGTTACTTATTTTAGATGGGGGTAGCCATTTTATGAATTGAGAGATGAAGAAAATAGCTAAGGACTGTGGATTTGATCATAGAGTGACTAGTTCTTACCACCCACAATCTAACGGTATGGCAAAGGTTTCAAATAGTGAAGTGAAGATTATACTTCAAACGCTAGTACGTCGTGATATAAAGAATTGGTCCCAACTATTGGACCAAGTTCTATGGACTTACATGACAACCTACAAGACACGATTCAATACTTCCTCGTTCAGAATAATATATAGCAAGCCATGCCATTTTCCTATCGAGCTAGTGCATAAGTCTGAATAGGCAATTAAAAAAGATAAATTTTAATTGCCAACTAGGGAAACTTTACCGTGATTGGAATATGAATGAACTCACAGAGATATGCAATCGTGCATATGACAACTGTGTGATCTATAAGGACAAAGTTTATAAGTGGCGCGACCAGCACATTAGGTGCAAGAATTTTAATGATCAAAGATATGGTTGTTCAACACAAAGTTAAAGATATTTCATGGGAAACTTAAATCCATGGATGTGTTCCTATATAGTGAAGTAAGTGCACAACAATGGAAGTGTAGAGATATCTGATCTCATTGATGGTGCACGTTCTTTCTTGGTGAATGGACAACTATCGAAGCACTTTGTTGAATCAAATAAAGGGTCAGTCCAAGTTGAGTATATTGACTTCCGGCAGAGTGATTATCATGGTGACATTTTCAAACCATTCTACGTGAAGCTGCATAACAAAGATTCTGATCATAGTAGATTCAACAGCAGTAAAAATTCACACATTCTTGTTTTTCCTGATCTTAACTTCTCCATTTTAGTTTTTCTGTTGTCTATGTATTCTTAATTCCCTCTTCCTTAGATTCCTAACTCTCTATGTAGGCTACTTAAAACCTAATTATATGGGGTCGAGATCATGTTCTGTATATCCCCTTTTGTTTCTTTTGTATCCCCCTCTCTGTTCGTTCTCTTTTCCATTCCTTATTTATAATTAGGTTACTTTCAACCCAAGTATAGGGGGGCCAAGCCCCTTCTTGACTATTCTTCTTTCCCTTTATACTTTGTCACACTATTCTCTTGTACTTTCCTACTACAGTTAGACTATTTAAATCCTAAGTATAGTACTTTTCATTCTTTTTTATACTTAGTACGAGCTATGTTCTTCAATTTACTTTGTGTCATGAGGATATAATACAATTTAAGTATAGGAGGGTGTACGTATATATTTCATACACACACACACACTTTACCCATCGCTCATTAAAATATTTTCATATTATTATGGGCTAAGGATATGGGGATTTGAAATTAATTTTGTAAAATGATTTTGTAAACTATTTTGAAAATCTTTATATATATGTGCATTATTTTGTAAAAATAATTTACATATTATTTGCAATATAAATTGTCTTTAGACATCATTTTTATATATACTTATAAAATTACTTAAAAATTTAAAACTCTAAAAATCTAGAAAAATTACATAATAAGTGGTTTTATCCCCAAAACTTTCACCGCACACAAGACTTGTGTATTTTAGGATACTTGGTTTAGAGCAACACTTGACTCAGAGGTTAACCATTCTTGTTCATTAAAGGATCTTAGGACTTAATAACTTAAAATCCCTAGTTTGAAAGATATGCATGCTATATTGCATGCAGAGTCTCTATTCTCAAAAGAATATGACTGGCACTACACTTGCACGATTGCATAATCATTATGACCAGTCGATGTTTCCTCGAAGAATTAGGATGAGAGGTTTGAGTTTGGAACTAATCTAATGACGCACGGAGATGTGATAAGATTAAGGATTGCTTCATAAAACCTAAATGTCAGTACTTTAGTTAGTATGAGAACGATGTTCTTATTCTATCTTGATTCAAACCTAAGTGTTGGTGTGTGTAAAATCATAAAAGTGTTGATAAGTATGCACCGACTTGGTAAAATCACTTGAGCTAGACAAAGAGAAAAGAGAAAAGGAAAATATTGAAAAAAAATCTCATACATTCCAAAGAAAAATTCAAAGAGCTTATGTCAATGGCGAGTTCTCACAAACTTTACAAAGGGTCCACTTGGAACAAATCTATTAGGCTATATGAGTTGGGCGAGCACGATAAAAGGTCTCTACATCATTAATGATACAAGACTAGGTGTTGAAGGTATGATAGATACTCAAAAGAGACATGCCCCGGTGTATCCCCGAAAAACAAGTGCAGATGGCTCAAACTTCTTGATGGACATACTAATTAACACCAAAAATACATATGTGCATTAAATAAGGCTCTATAGAGATCCTTGCTCCTACGAAAGGAGAAGAAAATGACACAAACATATATCCTCAATACTTGTTCGTTCCATCTAACATTTTCAGTCTGACAACTAAAGAGATGGTGGAATGAAGTGGGACCCTATTTATTCCCCTAGTGCCAAGGATTAGGTCCTAAGGAAGATCTTTTAGACTGGAACCTCGGGCGAAGCTTAGATTCGACACTTGTATATGTAATCTACACTTGATGTCCTCTTATATGTATATATATACACATATATAGAAAGACTGATAATTAGGGAAGTTGAGTTCCTTTTTAGCAAGACTTGGTTGAACTTAGAGTTCTAGAGTCACATGAAACTCGTGTCATGAATGCCAAGTCTTGTACATCACATGCACGATTAAGGATTCAACTAATTTATTCATTCTTTATTTGATCAAGGATGAGCAAAGTCAAAGTACATTGAGGTGATGAATCTCATATTCATCATCATTATTTTTGTTAATTAACCCTCTATCTTTGACTAATCAATTAACTTAACCATCAATCAACTTGATTTAACATTTAACACTTTGTACATAATTAAGACTAATTAGTGTACATAAAGACAAGCTTTAAATGTTTTATTATTTGTGTTTAAGAGTGCCTTTTATTTTCTATGCTTATGCTTATTATTATTCTTATTAAAAATCTCTTAAAATTAGTTTAATATTGCAATGATATATTATACACTATTCATTGTATAGAAAATACCAAAAAATAACAAAATAAATAAAAGAATTACTTTTTATTTCATTAATAATACTTACAAAAATAATAAGTATGCATATATGATTTATTTTTCTTTGAGTTCTACATGAAAGTTGAAGGTCTTGAAAAGATACACAACTTTCATGTTTAACACTTTTTAATTTGACACAATTTACTATTTTATTTTTATTTTACATGTTTTATTCATTTCTGAATTTTCTGATTGGGCAACGTGGCCCAATCTCATCATGCCACCTAGCCGGCCTCTCTTCGCCCCCCACACTTGATTTCAACTGTCTAATCTTAAGATCAAACGTCGCTTGTTCAATCATCGCACCTTCTTGAGAACCGCTTCATCAAAATGATCAAGTGGCTCCTATTAAACCGATCGTGCCCATTTGTGAATCGTCGGATCACCTAATCCAATGGTGGATGTTCATCTTCAACCTCCAGTGGCTGATTCTCCAAAGTTGCATATGTTCATCAGAGTAACTTCTTCGATTTTTGTCGGTTGCTCCACATTGCTTCCAACCATGAATCCAATACCTAACGAGAGCTCTCTTGTTCCTCTTTCACCCCATGTCCTTCAACTTCTCTATCCTCCTCATGTGCCTTCAAAACATACAATTAAAACTACCTTGTTCAATTGTCTGATCTTGAACAAAACCCCTATCTCTGCCTCTTATCATGGTTATCTAACCTTTGCGAGAGAAGCTTCTGAGCAACCTTACCCTCCTTTGTGGCAGAGAGAGAGAGAGAGAGATTAAGTGGTGCGAAGATTGTTGTCTTCTCCGACGAGATTAGAAGTATCAAACTTTCATTGTAGCAAGGATCCTTGCTACTCGAGCTTTAAGATGTAGCAACGCTCATCTTGCGATGACCAGGAGCCCTAGAAGCTCCATCTCCCTGGCTGGTATTTTGCCTCTCTGGCCACCTCCTTGTTCTTCATATCCTTCTAGATACATCTTCGTTTCCCTTATTGTTCTCCGAGTTAATTACGCATACACAATCCTCTTCACCTTTAATTGGATGCACAACCACCTTCACCGCACGTCACCCACACATGTGATCCATTCCGATCATTCCTTTCCCTTCTTTAGCACCTCCTTAACATTGTCCATCTTCCTCCTCCTACAAGGAGGAGGAACCCATTAGGGTTCACCCTAACACTGCAGGTATATAAATCCTCAATGCTCGAAATCTTTGGAGGAGCTCCGACCTTATGCTCCACCTTCGATGAACACTAGCCATCCTGCTGAATGAACCATTCCCGAGCTACCTCCGACCCCGCAACATCTTCGCAGACCTTCAAGGGAGCTTCTCCAAATATCAATAGAGGTGTAGACCCGAGGAGGACTTAGAAGCTCTCCAGAGTACATGTTTCTCAACCGTGTCACAGAGGAGGAGGAGTTCCCAAAGAGCAGTCATCGTCCGATCAGATCTTCTAGATCTAATCCTACGATCTTGATTGAAGACCAAGCCACCACTTCGGTCATGTAGGTTTGGGAGGATCGAGTCGAACCCGAAGCGCACAAGAACTCCGCGTGGCCCTAGCCAAGAGTCGCCCGCTGAAGCTGTCTCATGTGCCTCTGCACGTGACGAGCGGAAAATTTGCAGGAACACTCTATTAGGTTCCCATATTTGCAGTTGTGCCCCCCCGCGCTTAATATTTTACCGATAAAGCCCATCGGCTTTGTGTATTTGCTTTTTAATCTATTTTGTACTTAAATGTGATGTTTTGATAATTGTTTTGCATATTTCTTATATTTAAGCCCCTGGATCAAAGACTTAATAACTTGAGAAATATAGATCCAATTTCAATAAAACTAGTCTTGATTTAAAGCTTATGAAATTCTTTTTGATGTGATATACATATTTATGTGAAATGATTGATAAATAGTATTTTAAAAATCAGAGAAGTATTCCTTGTTTCATAGATTGATTTAGTGTTCCTAAATTCATATTATCTTTGTTAATTGCTCTACCAGAGTCCTTGTTTTGAAATGATTTATTAGAATTTCACTAGGTATTATCCTTGTTTGATCTTATTCATCACTTACCTAGTTGAATGATGAGAGTTCATGGAGTAAATTAACTGCTGAGTCAGTACATGCATTAATCGATCTATCTTGATTCGGATACACTTTTATCACTTTATAGATAACTTCATTGATTGCATGTGTTTAATTAAGGCTTAATCATGAGCTTAGTTTGTTTGTGTAATTATTGTGAGTCATGTGATTGCATTACATTTTGCATCATATATATTAACTTGCATTATAAAAATATTAAAAAAATCATGCATGCTTTTGGTGTCGTGTATTTGACTTAGATAGCATTATATTCCACTTAACATAGGTGTTTAGTTCCTAGTTAAATAAAATAAGTATTCGTGTCCGTGTGTTTATCCCTGTACTTATCCAGAATAAATTTAAACCTCGATCTCTTCACTGAGATTCCATCATCGAGGTTTTGATAAGTTGTTAATCAGTTGTACTATAATGAAGGCATATTAGACTAGTCGGTTAGCGATTCATCAACTATAACAATGAATAATTTGAAAATGCTATTTTGATGTTAAATCAATAACAATGAATATACTGATGGTAAATTTATTGTTGATTTTTAAAATCAGCAAAATTTGAAAAGAATATCATATTAATAGTTATAATTGATATGCTTTCTGGGTTGTGCATTTGACTTAGATAGCATTATATTCCACTTAACATAGGTGTTTAATTTCTAGTTAAATAAACTAAGTGTCTGTGTTCTTGTGTTCGACCATGCACTTATTCGGATAAATTTAAACCTCGATCTCATTACTGAGATTCCGTCATTGAGGTTCTGATAAGTAGTTAATTGGTTGTACTACAACAAATACACATTAGATTAACATGTTAGCGATTCATCAGCTATAATAATGAGTAATTTGATGATGTTATTTTGATGTTAAATCAATAACAATGAATATACTAATGACAAATTTATTATTTATTTTTAAAATTGGCAAAATTAGCAAAGAGTGCCATATTAATAGTAACAATTGACTTTCCAAAAAACTCCTTTAATCGTTATAAAATGAATAATAATTTATAAAAATTTAAATGAAAATTTAACTTATAATAATCATTATGCAACTTATAAGAATAAAAGATAATTTTACAATAAATAATATCTATAGTTATAATTTAACGTTGTAGTGTATAGTAATAAATATTTAAGATATTTGTTGTCGTATATCAGTTTTTCATCGTAAATCATCATAGTTAACTGGAATAAAATGATCAACCATAATCACAATGAGAACATTATGAAAGCAAGTGAGAGTGGTTGTAACACTCTAAACCCATTCCTGCATTTTATATCGAAATGTAAAAATAAATTTTAAGTGATAAGGACTATTAATTGACAACATATGCTTAGACATTCATTGTAGTTGTCAACGGTTTCATTTGAGCTTAAACTCAACAAGTTGTCATGTATGTTATACCAACAATGTACTGAGATACAGTCTAGGCTCCAGATGTTAGAGGAAAAAACTAAGCAAGAGGTGGAACCACGTGGTTAGTGGGCGATGACAATTACTGTTGATTACTATACGAATTGGATTTAAACATTTTGGATGTCCGTTAATAAATCAAGTTAGTCATGAACCTAACAAATGATTCGGAACAATTTTCCTCGATAACTGCACATGTATAAACCCTAGGGGTGCATTCGGTTCGGGAATAAGCAGGAATAAAGATGGGGAATAAGGAGAATAAAGGTCTATTCTTTGTTCGGCTGGAGGATAGGAATAAGGAGAATAAGGTGAAATAAAGGTCGGTAAGGTGGGATAAAGATAGGAATAAGAGTGAAATAAGATGGAATAATGGGGAATACTCGTACCCCTGGGAACCGTGTCGAGAGGAGAATTGACCCCTTATTCCAGGGCCTATTCTCCAACCACACAGGGCGTAGATGTTGCATACAATATAAAATACCTTCCGGCAATAAATAATTGGCAAGGTATGTATTTGGTGATGTTTATTCATTCTATGATTTGAATGGTAGTATGGTCACAGTAGAGGAGTGCGGTCACTTATCCCAGAAAATCAGGAAATCATTACTCTTTCGGGATACAAACGTTTCTTTACTAGGTTTACATAGACCTTAGCATATGTATTTATATTCCTTATAAAATAAAGTATGGATGTCTGCGATTAGGTATTTATATTAGTATGCTCATTTCCATATATAAATATAGTTGTAGATTTATTTGTTATTATATAGAACATAATTATACTCTGCTCTTTATATTTATTTTGTATTATCTTTGTCTCGTTCAGCAAATTAAAATCTGAATATTTTTTGATAATCAATATATGGTAATATCATAATAGGTAGAAAGTGAATTAATTTGGTTATTTTATACTGTACAAGACTCCAAATCATAAGTCTAAGCGGTATAATTATATCTCCAAAAAAGAAGTGTTGCTTTATCAATCATTTCCATTTGTATTTACCTTAAATTCAAATTTTCGAAGAGCTTTTTATTCTTTATTTTTTCAATTATTCGGCCATTTTATTTTATCAAGTTCAACATTAACCATATTAGTAAGCATTTATATGTTCCGGTGCAATAAAGAGATATTATTTATAAAAAGTAATTTTTTTGTTCAATTAATTGGTCACATTGTATTCAATAAATGGCTTGGGTTGATATGATTTCGTATACATATGCACTATTCTATTAAAATTAATAAATACTTTGTTTCAAAGTTTAAAATTGTTATAGCTCGAATCTTTAGTATTCTTTTATTTTTCACTTGTGCTTACTACTTAGAATGCCATTACCCATTGTGACATATGGATACTTTGTGCCAACTGGAATACAATCATAAAGTTGAAAGTACCAGGTATTCCTCGAGGAATACCATCAGAAAAACTTCCTTGACCAATAGGGTAGAGCAAAAAAACATCAGTAGCAGATGCAACATAAGCTAAATATGCAACAACAATCCAAGGGCACATTACCCAATGGTAACAAAGTTCCCACTCATGACCCATGTAACAAGCTGCAACAAGCAAGCAATATAGAACAATTAGCTCATAAGTACCACCATTGTATAATCATTCATCAACATATGTTGCTTCCCATATTGCATAAAAATGCAAACCTATAGCGGCTGTAAAGTAGAGATCTAGAAACAAGTTCATCCATCAATATCTACCGGAGTAGAAATACAAGCAATAATAAATAAAGAAGTTGCTGCTAATAAGGTATGGATCATTAAAACACCAAACCTCCAATGTAAAGACATTTTTCGCTCCCTTCTTCCTTCGACAGCCGCCTACCGTTGTCTAGTCCTTACTAGGGTCTCTGACTCCCTAAATATCACCTCTTGTCATGGTCTCAAATAAAAGGTGTATACTTCATTCGACTTATCTCACTCCAAATATCAATATATAGTTGTCAGTTTGTGAGTTTGGATTAGAGACCTCGCCTCAAAATCTTTCCTAGGTTTCTTCTTCTAGTTACTATTTTAGGTAAATGATTCTCTCCTTGAAAGGCAATGGGGTAAGGACTAATGGCTAAGAAAGCAACTAGTTCTTAAGGTCCTCGCTCCAACCTCTCTCATTCTAGTTGATAGAGTTTTGAATTCCTTTTAACCACCAGAATTATATATCCGGAATGATGACTTCATCTAGCTCGAACTTCTAGCTCTTTCTTTCACCATATTTGTTATACTTAATATGAAATAAATGTACTTAGTACAATTGATCCATGTGTAATCGAATCTAATACATATATAACCGAGCTAATTTGTTCACATCTATTTTATATTCACATTGTTTTTAAGAATGGTAAAATGGTTTTCATATCTATCTATACTTGTATTCACAATCGCATTCATAATTTAAAATGAATAAGGATACGAAAATGCTGATATTTGTATCTTTACCCAATCGTCTGCATTCTTTTCTTCACGGTCCGAATGATTCAACATTTGAACATGAACATTAACACACCATTAGGGAATCCTTTTTATTTAACAATATACATGAATCATGTCATAACTGCCACCCTGCAAAATGAATAAATACACTCCTTCAATAGATTCCATGCCATTATTCTCAAATGCGCCTCATTTTCGTCCACTTTCGCACTCCACAACTATTTCTTCGTACATATCCTCCATACTCGACCATAAACACCATCATACACACAATAGGACACACATCCCCATAACGAACTAAACAATGATTATACATATAAATGTGCACAAGCATGGAAAATTAAAAGAAAATAATTTAGAGTAAATATAAAGTTCTAAGCTCTAACTAACATGACATTTAACTGAGAAATGAAACATCAAATACAAAACAAAATATATGCATCACTAGATGTCTCTCCTTCCTCGTCGGGACCTCGAAAATTGTCTATAGGATGGTTCACATATGAAGTAAATATACTAGATATATCTAGGATGTTAAGGCCATGAACATGTTAGGTTGAGGAGCAATCCCTCATTTCTCATAGGGTGGCTCATAGCTCATTTGTCTTCTTCTCCTCCTTCTATCGTAGCTTTTTTGTTACTCTCGCATTCATCATCTGTATATTAAATTTGAAGATCTCTATCCTTAACTTCTTTCATGCGAGCACAATACGGATGCCTGACGACCACACCAATCAGTCATAATTAGGGATGAAATAGAATGTGAATATATTCGTATCTAATCCGCTATTGTATTCATTTTATACATATTTTTACATTCTTATTTGTATTCGTTTTAAAATGGATGCGGATATGGATTTCACTTGCTAATATTTGCATTTTTATTCGTATATTCATTTTCGTACATAAGTATAGCAGTAGATTTATTTGCAATTGTACCTAGTAATATTTTATTATTGCATTCACCATTGTTGATATAATTGTTACGAAATCAGTATATCTAGTATATCAACTTCATGTGTGAACCATCCTAAATATAAATATTTTAGTTAATCTATTAAATATTTATATTCTTATTCGTATATGATTAGTATTCGTTTTTTAAGATATGGTAACACATTTTTCACATCCATCAATATTCATATCTGCATTCGTATTTTAAAATAGATAAATATATGATTATACCTATATTCGTATATGTATCCGACCATCTTTATCACTAATCATGATCACACCAGCTCCAGTACCACATTTTCATCCGGCATGCTCTGGAGGTGTCACCCTTTTGTATGCCTCCTCAGAACTACAACTCTCATTTTATCGCTTCTCTCGAACAAATCCACCAACCGATGTCGAAATCAATCAAGCAATAATCAAATCTTGTTAAATCACAATCATTGTCCAAGTATAGTCTAAATTTCAGAGCAATAATCACATGCTACTCCTCGCAAGGTCACTCAACCATCCTATGACGGTGTTATCATTATTCTTCCTTATATATGGCTATAGGTAATGACACGATCAATGCGTCTTCTAACCCATTTTTCAAAAAAAAACATAGTCATATACGAACAACATGTTATATATTTTGAGGTACAATACATTTAAGGGTAACTTACTACTTCCCTCTTCAAGTCATAGATAAGAGTACACTCTAAGTTGTGGGTATTCAAAGGATCCATTGCCAAGTTTTGCTTATCTCATCCCCTCAATTTCCGTAAAAAGAGATATTTTAAAGAGATTAACATGTAGACAGGATCTTAGAAATATCTAAGTACCAACACATTATAAAAATGGCTCTCTTATGTTAGCATCTGCAGAGATCTTCCATCGGCAGAATTCTCTCCAATCCTTAGGACACAATCCTTATGGTACATTGTTGAGGTGCTCACCATGTGTCTTGTCTTTAGCCCTTTGCACGCAAGAGAGACACTACTAACTAATTAGATGCATATTTTTTATATGTATGTATATTAAATATTCAATAATCAACTTTTGCCTCTACATATAACGATTACATCCATTCTCGGTAGAGTTGGTCACAATTAAACCTGGCCAAAGTGCGGGTCGATCGGGCCGAACGGGTTGGGGTTCCAAAACCCCATATCCAAGGCTCAAGTCGGCCCAGGTCTGAGCTGGGCCGGTCCATAGGCCGAATATAAAATATTTTTTTCTTAATTTTTAATCTATTTTATAGAGATAATTAAGTTTTTTTAACATCTTCTAATTTTTGTAAATCTAACAATAATAGATGTTACTTGTCATGTAAACTATAAAATACGATGTAATACTGATAATGTAAAATAAAAACTTTAAGTATATTATATTAAATATATCTAAAATGTAATTTTTAAATCCATATTTTTATATGTGCGAGCCAAGCCGGATTTTGTGGCACATGTCCACAGTCCGCTTACGAGCCAAAGAGGGCTGGGTCAGGCCGACCCGTTCATGAAATCTCTTGACCCAAGCCCGACTCATGAGTGAGCTGAGCAAGCTGAGCAAACGGACCCCAATCCATTGGCCAGGTCTAGTCACAATGTCACACCACGCCTCTATTATATACAACCAATCGATAAAGCCTTCGATGTCCTACGTAGAAATTCTTAGACTTTTCGGTAGCCATATTTGATGTGTTTCGTCGGTACATACCTAACATGCCAACTTTATGTTTTGTGCTCCAACTGGATAGTAATGGTCGTCCACAAATATATTGCATGCATCTTAAAGAACTCTTTGTGGTTTGTGTTATATGTTGTATTGCAATTGTATCACAGTATTTTCAGTTCATCTATTAACGGTTGCATGCACTCTACTGTATTTTAGGATGATGTTGGTCTAAGTATCAACAATGTAAACATAATGAAGGATTATCACTACAAGAAAAACGAGTTGTGGTCACGGAATGTGGCTACGGAAACTTGTGGCCACGACAATTGTGTGACCGCTAGTTTCTCGTAGCTACAATTGCATGACCAAAGTCTTCAAATATGTAAGGAGGATATTCTGCAAGAGTTGTGGTCACGACAAGTTTTGTGGTTACTTGTAGTGGCTACGACATATTCGTGGTTAGAAAACTCTCGCGACAAGACTTGTAGCTACATCTATTGGCCACGACATGTTGTGACCAGAACTCAATTCTGTGACTACAAACCTCACATCCGTGAGCAAAGTCCTGTAGCCACAACTTGTTTTCGTTGTAGTGTATCTTTTACATATCCATGGGGGTAAATCGTATGGCATAACAATGATCGATCAAATAGAATATAGTGGTCGTATACTCCCAAATGGATTGAATCCTTTACTTGACAACCCAAATCTTACATTACATTTCATCTCTGCAAAAGTTGTTTACTTTGAATCGAAAGATTTGTACTCCTATTAATTTTTCGGATGATGTATGCATCCATCTATTGACTTGTTATCAACGTGCCATGCCATCTAATTTGCGATATTATTTGACATTTATGGTCGTTGGATTCCCAGAATCATTAGAAAATAATGCGATATCTTAACTGTATACTTCTTTATGACTTTGACCATATTATTCTTGAATCGATTAGTAACATAAAGGACATGATTCCATGGTGCCAACTCTTCGGAAAATGGTTGGAATCAAAGAATAAATCTCTAAAAATTCATAACACATCATACATATACTTCAATGTTGCTTGGTTCATCATCTTTGTCTTAAACAACCTCAGTGAGAATTACAGCGGACTCATCTTACTGTCACTGGGAAGGAGTAGTTCCTTTTCATCAGTAAGAGATTCGTAGAACTTATTTACATAAGGCATGGACCTTTTCTTCGACCTTCAGTATCCAATCCTTGTGCATCGCCCATCTCATTCATCATCTTGTTCAAGTCACAATGATCAACTTCATTACTCGCATTGTATCGAACACTGGAGTTTCCATTTTCGTATTCTCCATAAGCGGTCCGTTTCACAAAATGCTTCCACTAATTCACTACAAGAAAAATGAGTTGTAGCCACAGAATGTGGCTACGGAAACTTGTGGCCATGATAATTCCGTGGCTACTAGTTTCTCGTAGCTACAATCCGTGACCAAAGTCTGCATACAAGAGTTGTGGCCATGGCAAGTTCTGTGGTCACTTGTAGTGGCCATGGCATATTCATGATTAGAGAACTCTCGCGAGGAGACTTGTAGCTACGGCTACATGCCATGAAGTGCTGTGGTCAGAGCTCAATTCCATGGCCACAAGCTCCACATCCGTGGGTATAATTCTGTGACCACAACTTGTTTTCCTTGTAGTGATTGTATTGTATTAGATG
Source organism: Ottelia alismoides (assembly GCA_037367405.1). Classification (NCBI taxonomy): domain Eukaryota; kingdom Viridiplantae; phylum Streptophyta; class Magnoliopsida; order Alismatales; family Hydrocharitaceae; genus Ottelia; species Ottelia alismoides. Next base: position 1,006,586 of record JAZKJV010007393.1, read on the forward strand.
ACTTGTCATTTCTATCCTAAAAATATTTTGTTTTTGAAATCTTTTCATGGACATGAAATGTAATCACCATTCTCAACTCGCATGCGACCAATTCTTTTCTCATCAAATGCCCAATTAGGAAACAATAACACGCGGTAAGTAAAAGTTTCGTACCGAACGTTGTCCATTAGCATGTAATAAATGAAGACATTCATATAACAGATATTTGTATATAGTGACACTCATACTCGAGGCTTGGTTGGTTCTTGAGGAACCTTCCTTGCTACCATGACCAATGTTGGAAATGTGGAGCCTGATCCGGTTTAGGATGTAACAGGCTTGGAGGACAAGTTAACTTGGAGGACAAGTTAGCTTGGAGCACAAGTTAGCTTGGGGCACAAGTTAGCTTGGGGAACAAGTTATTCCTTTTGTATCTTCCACTCAACCCAGCCCTAAATCTATATAAGGGCGGCACTTGTAACCTAAACGATATAGAAATAAAACCATCTCTCTGTGGCGGTCGTGGATGTAGGCATCTTGTCGAACCACGTAAATCTCCTGTGTCTCGTGTGTATTTGATCCTACCTATTCTTCCACCTCCTTCCCACCCTAACAACTGGTATCAGAGCTCGGTTCGAGTGAAGTAATGGGAGCCATGGCTTTAGAAGATGGAAAGGTGAAGATCGATCGGTCCGACGGAAAAGATTTTGGCTTCTGGAAGATGCAGATTGAAGACTATCTGTATCAGAAAAAGTTGCACGAGCCCTTATCGGGTCAGAAGCCAGAAGCGATGAAGAAGGAAGATTGGGAGCTGCTAGATCGGCAAGCTCTGGGCGTGATTCGCCTGACGTTGGCGAGGAACGTGGCCTTCAACATCGTGAAGGAGAAAATCACAACATATCTGATGAACGCATTGTCCAATATGTATAAGAAGCCGTCCGCTTCTAACAAGGTACACTTGATGCGTCGTCTGTTTAACCTTAAAATGGTTGAAGGTGCCTCTGTTACAGATCATATAAATGAGTTTAATGTTATTACAACTCAGTTAAGTTCTGTTGATATTGATTTTGATGATGAGGTGAAAGCCTTGATTCTACTATCTTCTTTGCCTGAAAGTTGGGCTGCGACGATGATTGCAGTGAGTAGTTCGTCAGGTAAGGAAAAATTAAAGTTGAATGATGTTCGAGATTTAATTCTTAATGAAAATATTCGCAGAAGAGAATTAGGGGAATGCTCGGGTTTAGTTTTAAGTACAGAAGGCAGAGGTAGAAGCAACAACAGAGGTCAAAATCAGAATAGAAGCAAATCGAGGGGTCAGAGCAACTCCAAACCAAGAATAGATCTCGCTTGCTGGAACTGCGGGAAGAAGGGTCATCTAAAGAAAGATTGCAGATTGCCCCCGAAGAAAAAGAACTCGCAGCAAGGTGAGGACTCCGCAAACGCAACAACAGAAGACATCCATGATGCGCTTATCCTAAGTGTTGATAGTCCGATCGAGTCTTGGATTTTGGACTCGGGAGCATCATTCCATTCTACCCCGTGCAAGGAGCTTATGAAGAACTACTCAGCTGGAAAGTTTGGTAAGGTTTATCTTGCTGATGATGAACCTCTGGATATTGTGGGTAAAGGTGATGTTCATATTAGGACTGCTAATGGTACTTTGTGGAAGCTGCAGGATGTTAGACATATTCCTGGTCTGAAAAGAAATTTGATTTCTATTGGTCAGTTGGATAGTGCAGGGCACTCAACGCTATTTGGTGGTGGAGGCTGGAAAATCACCAGTGGTGCCATGGTGATAGCGAAAGGCACGAAGATGGGAACCCTCTACATGACCTCTACTCAAAAGGATGTGGTGGCAGTGACAAGCTGCAGCGAAGACTCCATCTTATGGCACAACAGGCTCGGGCATATCAGTGAGAAAGGAATGAAGGTGCTTGCAAAGCAAGGTAAGTTCCCTAATCTGAGATCAGTGGATATTGTTCTTTGTGAAGATTGTGTTCTTAGTAAGTAGAAACGGGTCAGTTTCTCAAAGACTGGAAGAGCACCGAAGGCTGAGAAATTAGAGTTGATTCATACTGATGTATGGGGTCCAGCTCCTGTCTTGGGGGATCTCAGTATTACGTCACTTTCATTGATGATTCTTCACGGAAGGTATGGGTTTACTTCATTAAACAAAAGTCTGATGTGTTTTCATATTTAAAAAGATGGAAAGCAGAAGTAGAAAACCAAACTGGCTTAAAGATCAAGACATTGCAGTCTGACAATGGCGGTGAATATGACTCAAAGGCATTCAAAGACTTCTGCGCAGAGAATGGGATCAAGATGATCAGAACCATTCCAGGGACACCACAACAAAATGGTATTGCTGAAAGGATGAACAGAACATTGAATGAGCGCGCAAGGAGCATGAGGTTGCACGCTGGCCTACCTAAGGCATTTTGGACTGATGCAGTCAACACAGCAGCATACCTGATCAACAGAGGTCCATCAGTACCATTGGATCTGAAGATACCTGAAGAGGTATGGTCCGAAAAGGATGTAAGTTTTGCACATTTAAGAACATTTGGTTGTCTTGCTTATGTGCATGTTGATTCTGATGCTAGAGATAAACTTGATGCCAAGGGCAAAAAGTGTTTTTTCATTGGATATGGCTCTGATTATTTTGGTTACCGTTTCTGGGATGATCAAGATAGGAAAATTATTAGAGCAAGGAATGTTATTTTCAATGAAAAAATAATGTTCAAGGACAGGTTTGGAGCAGAACCTGACAATGCAGAATTGCAGACCAACACTGGCAATCAATTTGAGTTGGAAGGAATAACTGAAGATGATCTAGCACACAGAACAGAACAAGGCCAAGCTGTAGATGAAACCGTGTTGAGGAGGTCCAATAGAACACCAAAACCCAATCGCCGGTACTCTCCTTCTTTGCATTACTTGCTGCTGACCGATGCAGGTGAACCTGAGGATTTCCATGAAGCAATGAATATGGAAGATTCGGTCAAGTGGGAGCTAGCAATGGAAGATGAGATGGACTCATTACAGAAGAATGAGACATGGGAGCTAACTCATCTGCCAGAAGGAAAAAGGGCGCTTCAAAACAAATGGGTGTATCGAGTCAAGGAAGAACTCGATGGAGGCAAAAGATATAAAGCCAGATTAGTGGTGAAAGGATTCCAACAGAAGGAAGGTATTGATTTTACTGAAATTTTCTCTCATGTTGTTAAGTTAACCACAATCATATTGGTGTTAAGCATAGTTGCAGCCGAGGACCTACATCTAGAGCAGTTAAATGTGAAAACAGCTTTCCTCCATGGTGATTTGGAGGAGGATATCTACATGCTCCAACCAGAAGGGTTCAAAGTTCATGGAAAAGAGAACCTAGTATGCAAGCTGAAGAAAAGCTTGTATGGCTTGAAGCAGGCTCCAAGGCAATGGTATAAAAAGTTTGATGGTTTCATGTGCAGAAATGATTTCACTAGATGTGAGATGGACCATTGTTGTTACTTCAAGAGGATTGATGACTGCTATATCATTCTACTATTGTATGTAGATGATATGCTTGTTGCAGGATCTAATATGCAGGAGATAAATAAACTGAAACAACAATTGGCTAGGGAATTCTCGATGAAGGATTTGGGTGTTGCAAAGCAAATCCTTGGAATGAGGATCACTCGGGATAAAAGAGAAGGGACTCTCAAGTTATCCCAAGAGCAATACATCGAGAAAGTGCTCAGCAGATTCAAGATGGGAGATGCAAAGCCTCGGAGCACTCCTATGGCTAGCCACATCAAGATCTAAAAGGAGCAGTCACCAACAACTGAAGAAGAAAAGCAGCACATGTCAAAGGTGCCATATGCCTCAGCCGTTGGGAGTCTGATGTACGCCATGGTGTGTACAAGACCAGATATAGCTCATGCAGTGGGAGTCGTGAGCAGATATATGGCAAACACAGGAAAGCAACATTGGGAAGCGGTTAAGTGGATCTTCAGATATCTAAGGGGTACTTCAGGTATGGCACTTTGCTTCAAGAAAAATGATGTTGTTTTACAAGGGTTTACTGATGCAGATCTAGGCGGTGATGTCGATGCCGAAAAAGCACCACAGGATATGTTTACACACTGGGTGGTACTGCTGTGAGCTGGATGTCCCGATTACAGAAAGTTGTTGCGCTTTCAACCACAGAAGCTGAGTACATAGCTATCTCTGAAGCAAGCAAAGAGATGATATGGTTGAAGAATTTTCTGAAAGAACTAGGGCAGAAACAAGAAAGTAGTGAGTTGTTCAGCGACAGTCAGAGTGCAATACACCTTGCGAAGAATCCAATATTTCATGCAAGAACGAAGCACACTCAACTTAAGTATCACTACATCTGTGGGCTGATCGAGGATGAGACTCTATGTCTAAAGAAGATTCTAGGATCCGAGAATCCAGTAGACATGTTCACGAAGGCTGTCACCATTGAGAAATTGAGGCTATGTGTAGCCTCAATTGGCATCCATGATTAGAGATGAGGAGGCGTCGCCACAGAGATTCATCATGATGATGCAAAAGAAGGTTACATGAAAGATGTTGATGAAGATCAGTCTCCAAGTGGGAGATTGTTGGAAATGTGGAGCCTGGTCCGGTTTAGGATGTAACAGGCTTGGAGGACAAGTTAACTTGGAGGACAAGTTAGCTTGGAGCACAAGTTAGCTTGGGGCACAAGTTAGCTTGGGGAACAAGTTATTCCTTTTGTATCTTCCACTCAACCCAACCCTAAATCTATATAAGGGCGGCACTTGTAACCTAAACGATATAGAAATAAAACCATCTCTCTGTGGCGGCCGTGGACGTAGGCATCTTGTCGAACCACGTAAATCTCATGTGTCTCGTGTGTGTTTGATCCTACCTATTCTTTCACCTCCTTCCCACCCTAACAGACCAAGGCATATAAGAAAGTGTAGCATGCAATTGCTTCAAAAGTTATGTATAGTAGACACATGAAGTATAGCTTGTGGGAGTTCAACATACATATATTTCTTAGGGAAAGGAGGAGAGAGGTGAAACACCTACTTGAATTGAGAACCCCATAGATCCCTAATTATCGCAATATGCAAAAAGGGAAAGAAAGGGGCAGGATGCTTTAGGAGTTCCATTAGGTTAAGGCAACCTAGATTGGATTAGGTTCATAGAGGTCAAGAGAAAGTCATGTGAGATTGATGCACTTATCGACCAAATATGAAATTATTATACGTTTTCTAGGAAAGGATTCATAGCAGAGTTTAGAAGGCAGATTAGACATAGGGAATCGGGATAGTCAAGATAGGTGCGAAGAAGTCTTTGTCAAATCGTTAACATCACGTAGAGATTATGTCCTAGTACTTTTCTCCTTGGTCTTTCATGGCACTTTCGTTAACTCAGTCCATTGTCATAACAACGATAAATAATGATTGCAATATGTATTGTTAAATGTATGCTCATCCATCTACATGGGGGGGCTCAATTTATCCTGGTCGCATTCTAGGGTCACAATAACCATATATACTCAATCTAGGTCCACAACAACCACGTAGCTGATTAAGATCGCGTGAGGTCAACTATCACTACAACAAAATCGAGCTATAGTGACGGTTTTTTTAAAATCTGTCACTAAATTAGCCATTGTTAAATATATAATGACAATATTATTCGTTACGAAATGAGTTTTCGTACTCAATATTAGCAAAGAATATCATATCCGTCGTTATATCATTTGCAACGGTCCACATAGAGACACTTATCCGTTGCTATTTTTCAAAATATCAACTAATCGCCACTATTTTTTTAGTTCAAAATTTAGCAACGATTAATTAGAAGTTTGAAAAATAGCAACAGATAAGCGTCGATATGTGGACCGTTGCTAATGATATAACAACATATATGATATTCATCGTTAATTTTGAGTACGAAAAATCATTTCACTACGAATAATATCGTCTATATATTTAACAAAGGCTAATTTAGTGACGGATTTTGAAAAAAACGCCACTATAGCTCAATTTTTTTAGTGTATAAAAAGGGACTCAATCCAGCTTTACCAACTTCCCTAATTCGCATAGAATGTATTTGTCCTTTAATCTTGAATATTAGTTCTACTTTTAACACACATATCTAACTTAGAAAACAAACAATTTTTTAAATAGTGAACATATTTTGTACACCATATTTCAATATGGACTTAGGGAGCTTGCACCAAGGTGCATGTAACTTTACATGCATCAGTGCCATAAACACCATTTTTTAGAAATAAAATCTCGAGGTATTTACTTATAATTATTAGCGAAATATATGTTTCTTTGCTCAGGTTCGGTCCATTTATACCCCTATGGATGGGTTAGAAGTCTCAAATTAAATTGAATTTTGAATGACATAATGGTGTTATATGGTGATTTAAATCTCATACGATTTCATTTCAAAAAATTTTTAAAAATGGATCGAATCTGAGCAAAGAAACACATATTCCACTAATAATTCTAAATAAATTCCTCAAGACTTCATTTCTAAAAAACATGAGTTTGTGATACCAGTGCATGTAAAGTTACATACACCTTGGTGCAAGCTCCCCAACCTCTTTCAATATAATCTCTCAAAATTCCAAGTTTATACATTATAAACAACTTGTATTATACTTGTTCTATCAATATGCAATTGATTTATAAGTATAATTTAAAATTTTGGAATTCCTAAGGGGCATTCCATCTAACACCGTATGTGCAACATACTTTAATCTTAATCTCTCAAAATTACCGGTTCTAATTTATCAAATAATAATAACCACAACAACTTGAGCGTTGGGAAAGGTGATGTTCTATCGGAAAGTAACATTGATCGGAAAGTGGAAAAAGATTCTTTGCGGGTGAACTTACAGGGAGATCACAGAAAGAGAAGAAAAAAACCCACCTTCCAATCCAATCAATGGCCTCCCTCCTCACAGAAAGATTCAGAGCATCATCAAGGAGCCCCTTGGCATAATCACCCCTTGGCAGATGGTCATATTCCGTGCAGACCAGCAAGGCCAGGAACTCCACGGCCTGGATGGGACATGGATCCTTCCCCCTCAAAAACACCACCCATCTTGCTATCCTTCCCCCTCAACATTCAGGCTGGGCTTGGTCGGGCCTATGATGTGTCTATATGCAGGCCGACCCACGGGCTTCGAGCTCGGGTCCATTGTTGCCCGAGCCTGGCCCGAATTTGGGCCATAAATTAGGCCCAAGCCCCTCCCCCCCCCCCCTGTCCAGTGCCGTCCCTGACATTTCATGGGCCCTAGGCAAAAGAGAAGAAAAGGACCCCTATATAAAAATAATTTATTTTTTTAATTTGTAAATTTCTTATAAATAAAGTTCTTTAAATTTTAAAAAGAACTATATATGTTTATGATCAACGAACATCAAACAATAAGTAATGAATTAAAATTATAAAAAAAATAATTTCTACAATCGAAATAGATATCTATGGATATAACGCAACTCAAGGAACGTACGTACAAACAAAAGCTAATGGGAAATAGCTAGCAAAAAATGTACGGCATTGTTTTTTTAAGTTAAGATTTTTTAGAATGCTCAAGCACAGAAGCATATATATCTATTGACTACAATAACAAAAATATTTAAATATTAAGAGTTTCATCTCTTAATGTCTATTTTCCATATCATATGAGCCGAAAAAAATATGGTTAGAGAATAATGATATTCAAACAAGAAGCACTAAACAATTAATACAATAAAAAATAAATATGATTTAAATAGACAATAAAATAATAGTTATGGAAAAATAATCAAGTCATCAGTTTTTTATTTGATGGTGCGAATCCAAAAAATAATCATGATTTGTGGATCTAAGGAAAAAATTACAATGCACAAATATAAAAAATATCATTAACTGAGATCGTGATTTGTGGGTGCTCAACAACAACAAGTCATAAATTGAAAGCAAGACAAATTGCAGCAGTGGTAAAAATCGTAAATCACAAGATGAGGAGGTCATATTTGTCTCCAAAGGACACATTTAAGTTCAATATGGGGTCTTGACTTTTAAGATATTAATGTGGTATTGGGGAACCCAAATGATTTTTTGACATTTAGGAATATGAAGAGTCAAATGACACATGCAAATGTAAATAATTAATGGACTTGTGTAGCCATTTAGACATTGGATTGGTATTTGATAGGGATGAAAACAGATACAGATATATCCGAATATCTACATACAGTATTCGAAAAAATATCGGACACGGATATCCGTATCCAAATATTAATCAAATACGAATCGGATATGGATTGCAAAATTTTTCGGATATGGATGCAGATAGTGGCTTGAATATCCGGATCCGGATATCAGAATAAAGCATTTAATATATTAGTTAATATATTACAAGACACAACCCCGTGTTATTATATTAATAGTGGATGTTATATACTACATTATATCAATGATATCAATACACTTCTGTTTATTTGAAGATGGGCACGAACAAAAGTTACAAAATCATATCCTCCTTTAGCTTCTGGTTAGAACGCATGTCACCTTGACGATCCCTTTTGTCAGGATGAAACTTATTTATATTTCATTATCAATTTTTAAAATCATTGTAAACTTTGATTAAATATCAATTCGTATTCATATGTGATCATTAATAGACTCATATTTGGATTCCATATTTATTGGATCCATATTTGTATTCACTCTTTTACTGGTTCATATTTGGATTAGTTCTTTATTTAATCTGTATTCAGGTTCGCTCTTTATTCGATCCATATTCGTATTCGATAAATATCTTATTCGTATCCGTATTTTTAAGGATACGATTTCCTTAATGCATATCCGAATCATATCTGTAACCGTATTCGTATTCGATAAAAATAGAGCGAATATTGATATAGAAATAGACATATCTGATCCATATCCGATCGTTTTCATCCCTAGTATTTGAAATAGGATAACAAAAATTAACTATATGTAGACGATTTAAAAATGGGCCCCCGAAATTACGGGGCCCTGGGCCATTGCACCTCGAGACGAGGCTCAGGGACGGCCCTGCCCCTGTCGGGCTTAGCGGGTCAGGCATCGGGCTGGGTCGGGCCGGCCCTATCCAATGCTCATCCCTATATATAGGTCATCCTAATGGTCCCGCGCAATCCTTAGGAAATATTACCCGTTAATAACATTACATCACATTGATTATGGATGTTCATTATCTCTATCGCCTATACCACTGTTCTGGGTCATAATATGTAATGTTCTGGGTCAAGATGCGAGCTGTTATCAAGGAATTGATAAATTATTAGGCTCAAGCTCAATTGGACTCATTGAGAACTATAAAAAATGTTCAAGTCAAGTGAGACATATGGTCATGGCGAAGGGTTAATTGGAGGCAAGGCAACCATTGAGGTGGCATGGCGAGGACATGTATTGAGATAAAATAGCAAAGGTAGCATGAGTAGCAGAAGATTCATCTCAAGATGGGAGATGAAAGGGTTGGGGAAAGTGATGAAAGAGTCATCATGTAGCAAGGTGGATGAATGTAATGGAGGCAAACAACCATAGGTGGCATGGCAAGGGCATGTCTTGGGATAAAATAGCCAAGGCAGCATGAGTAGCAGAAGCTTCATCTCAAGATGGGAGACGAAAGGGTCAGGGATGATGATGGAGTCATCACATAGCGAGGTGGGGGAATGTAATGAAGGCAAGACAACCATCGAGGTGGCTTGACAATGGCATGCCTTGGGATAAAATGACCAAAGTAGCATTAGTAGCATGAACTTCATCTCAATATGGGAGACAAAAGGGTCGGGGATGATAATGGAGGATTCGTCACGTAGCGATGTGGGGGAATGTAGAGGTTGAGTGGCCCTGAGCCATGCTCGCCACATGAAATGCTTGTGAAATTCAAATATGTTGGTCGTGCTTTAGATTTCAGAAAGAAAAAAAAGAAAGTTAAATGCAAGGTTTGACTCCTTTTTGGCCTTGATAGACACTAAAACAAATTGAGTCTATAGTGACATTTGTTTTATATACGTCACAATATCATCTGTTGTAAAATATATATTGACGAATATTATCCATTGCGAAATGATTTTTTATATTACATTTTAATAGCGAAAGTCATATACATTGCTATATCATTAGCAATATTTTGTATAACACCACTTATCTGTTGTTATTTTTTAAAATGTTAGCTAATTGTTGTTAAATTTTGAATTAAACAATTATTGACGATTAGCTCAAAATTTAAAAAATATAGCGACAAATAAATGTTTTTTGTAGAGATTGCTAATGATATAACAATAATATACCTTTAGTTTCTAACTTCTAATATAAAAAATTATTTTGCAATGAATAATATTCATTAATATATATAAACAATCTATGATGTAGTGATTGACTAAAAATAAACGTTAGTATATACCTAATTGTTATAGTAGGAATGACATGCTGCCCTATGATTGAAATATATTTTATATTTTTATATCATTTATGTTATGTAATTTTAAAATTGATTAATATGATTATAATTATTGTCTATATATTATGTAATTATAAAAAATAGGTGTTATCTTATTTATATATATTTTTTTAAAGATTTTATATAAATAGATTATAATTTTATATAGTTAAAGCTTTCTTTTTAAAATCTATTTTTAAATATTTTATATTAGTTTGAATTATAATTTTCTATAGTTAAAGTTGTGTTAATATTTATATTTATATTTATATTTATAAATCTTGTCAATTTGAAATTTATTTTAGGATTTTTACGGTTATGCCCTTCTGAACTCGGAATGCCACAAATGTAAAAAAAATGTCGTTAGTTTATTATTATGATTTATGTATATGATTTATTTTTAAATATTTGGAATTTATATAAATTTTTATTTATAATTATATTAATTATAAGGTATATATTTAGGTAAATATAAGTTATTTTTGTTTTTAGAGGATATACATATATAGGCAATCTTTTATATGTTATCGGAAATACTTATTTATGTTTGGTAAATAGATGTTGGATTTGCAATATCAGATTATATATACAAATTTGTAGGCTTGGGATGTTGTCTTTTTTTTTATATGATGTAATACAGAGTTCTCATATATTTATACATTTCTAAAATCTTATTCAGGAAACTCCCAACTCCAGATCCTATCAACCATTCCTGTAGTTGGCAAAGTTATCTTCATTTTCCTCTATATTTGTCGCCTTCATGCCATTCTGACTATGCCCATCAATGCTTTGCTTTATTCAAAGGTGCATTTTCAAATTATAAATAAATAAATAAATATTATCTCAAACGAATTAGAACACGCGAGCTTGCAGTTGAATCCAATTTATGGGGGGCCACAATCATGCCCTTTTATTTATTGGTTAATAAATATGGGTGGCCATAAGCATGTGGAACCTTAGTAGTTAATAATGGCTTAATATTGAGGTGGAGGCAACCTGTGATTGGTGACCAACACCTCTTTTACTTAGACCACATGTCTTCGGTCCTCTTTCAATAATACAAACCACCACATTGGAATACATTGGCATATTTGCCCTATTTGTTCTAAATTCTTACCATATTGCCCTGGCTCATGTGCATCGTATACTTCAACTCAACCCGATTTTTCTACAATTTCTTGAAGTTTGATGTTTCATTTAATAATTGAATCTTATAGATTGATTCAGATCCCATCTAACGACAGGATGCTACTTTTCATGTTTGGATTATTGTGAGTTTAAATTCTCTAAATAATTAGTTCTGTTGCACTAGAATTCCATATTATGCAAATCGAATTAGGCGCACTTGGGTTTGAACTTAGAAGTATGCTCAAGAGAACGCGGGCCCCTAAAAAGACAGTCGTCCAAAAATCTCCTCTCACTGGAAACTCTCCAGATCAGCGAGCTTGAGACCATCACTTGGTACCATCCTCGAGCAGACTAAACGTCTTTCTGAACCTTGAGCATTCTGAATTGACTCGGGGGTCGCTTCGATACCACCATTTGGTACAACTTCCCTCTAGGCATCACTTGGGACCGCGCCCCAGCCCTCGTCGAGCGTCTCGTCTCCGCCAAAGGTGGTAATTGCTTTAATTGTCTTCAAAAGGGCCACCCCAAGCGTCGATGTCCCTCCCTACCAATGTGCTTCATATGTAAACTCTCGGGACATATATCTAAGCATTGCCATTTACAAATGCCTCCCACTTAAAAAACCTCCATCCAACTCCCCCCCCCCCATCCATGGAAAATCGATCGACAAGAAACACAAACTCCTCTTCAAACAACTCCATCCCGGTGGCCACGATGTCTGGTCTTCGTGCTCCCTCGGTGAGTATGGCCCATCAGGAGTGCCCCTCCACTGGGGATATGCTCCTACTTGGAGGGCCGACATCTGTCTAGAATCGCTTACGACAAAAAATAATGTACTAAAGTGCATGATTGTTGGATTTGAGAAGGATATTCCTTCTTTCGGCTAGGTTAAGGAACGGCTAAACCTTGAGATTGACCTGAAGGCATTCAGGTCATGCTGGAAAATTTCTAAGAAACAAGTAATTGCTCAGGTCAACTATAAGGCATGGTTTCCAAAGTTGGCGCGTACATCGCGCACCATGATCGACGGATCAAAGGTGTGGTTCTATAAATGATCCCCCTCCTTTGGTGCAAAAAAGGATGAGGAGGTATGAGCGTATTGGATGGCACTTTACAAGTTTTTGCTTCACCACCAATACCCATATGTTTTAAACAACCTCGTTAAGATCTTTGGGAAGCTAGCGACCTTTGATGTTGCTCCACTGTTGCGAGATGCACCTGATACATCTTTTCTAGAGCTACTGGTAGACATCCTAATGTTTCTGTTATTCCGATGGGGGTGGAAGTGAAGGATATGGAAATTTCCTTAAGCGCATCACAGAAATGCGATGATCGCATCTTATGCGATCGAAGCGACTAGTCATACTAGTTTCTCGATGCAGCGGAATTTAAAAAATTAAATGTGATGAAATCACATGATCCAAGGACACTTCTCGGATTGTCTCATCTAACCACAAGTAATATGTAGGATTACCTCTTGAAGCGTGGTTGCGGTCAAATCTCCAAATCAAGAGATCTCCTGTCTCAAGTCCGATTCAACGGAGGAGACGCTTGCGAGCATGTTGATGAGACACATACTCCTCGCAATCCGGATTGTAGATCCAAGCGACAAATCTCCTAATCTCGTCAAACGAGATCCAATGTCTTCTTCATGATCGAGACGCATCGAAAGAGACTTAAATCTACGAGCAGTCGAAGCAACGACACAATGACGCGACGTCGACGGCAACTCTCTCTAGGGAACAAGGGGGACGACCACTAAGAGAGAGATATGGGGTGTGCACAAAGATAATGAGTGAGAGAGAGAGACTTGCCAAGTGTTGTAAAAGAAGAGCTGGGGTTACCTCTTCTTTTATAGTATTTTGGGAGTCCATGGATTCCAATCCATGTGAAATACAAAATCAATGGCTGAGATTGATTTGTGTCATGTAATGACCATGATTTTGTTGTAAAAATACAATAATAATTAATTTAGATTAAATTAAATATATATTGAATAATCAACATAATTTAATTTGAACTAAATTAATATTCGTAAATGGATTAGGAGGGAGGCCACCAATCTCCCTAAAAAGGGGGGACAACCACCCTTGAGACCAAGTCAAGGGTGCTTATCCATCATCCATTGAAGGGATGGTGTGGCTCCTCCAATCCTTTATATTTATTTACAACAACTTTTGTTATAAATTAATTTACAAAAAAAAATAATTCCAAATTAATTTTGTGAATATTACAATTATACCATTAAATAATTGTGAATCATATTTACAACTCAAAATAAAATGTAAATTATATTTCAAATTAATTTTTAAAGTGAATTCAGTTCACATCAACAATTAATTTGAAGATACTATTTACAATAAGTCTCTCTCTAATATATTAAAAATTACAATTATAATATATATAAATAATATGGATAACACTTATTTGAAGATATCCGCCAAAAGAGAAAGGATTGCCATCTCCTTCTCATGTTGGAGATCATATCTTAATAATCATTTGACGGTGCTTGATAAATCCTCAATCTAACTCTTTAGATATTCATCCAAGCACCAGCCTCTATGATTCAACAATTGAATCAACAGTTGTATGATCATCATGGTACATAATCTTAATTGTACTAAGGGACCTTATAATACATTTATTCATTTAATCTCACGGGGAGTGAAAATAAACCACTAACTTTTATTGATATATCAAACATTACAATAACATTTATTATAGGAATGGTTCGCCTTGAGCTCACATTGCTAACAATATCCCACTAGCCCTTAGAACCATTCAGGTACAATCCTTAAACCAATACTCATTACATGCTGGTCGAAATCCTTTTGTGTCAAAGGTTTGGTAAGCGGATCAGCAACGTTGTCTGCAGAGGCCACCTTAGTGATGACGATGTCACCACGCTTTGAATCTCCCGAATGATGTAGTATTCCCTTTCCACATGCTTGCTCTTTTGATGCCATCTGGATTCCTTCGCTTGAGCTATAGCTCCTATGTTATCGTAGAGTAGCGGGATGGGAGTATCAGAGGAAACTATGTCAAGCTCCAAAATGAACTTGCGTAACCACACTGCCTCCTTTACAGCATCTGATGCAGTAATGTATTCAACTTATGTTGTTGAATCAGTCGTGGTGTATTGCTTCTTGCTTCTCTAACTCACAACACCGCCGTTCAACGGGAACACAAACCATGACGTCGACTTTCGATCATCAATATCAGAGTGGAAGTCAAAATATGTGTACCCAAGACTTGGAGATCACCATCTCCATAGATCAAGAAGTAATCTTGCATCCATCTCAGATACTTGAAGATGTTCTTCACTGCTTCCCAGTGTTGCTCTCCCTAGTATGATTGGTAAATGTATACCACTCCCACTACATGCTAGATATTTACCCTTGTATACATCACGATATACATTAAGCTTCCTACAATTGATGTGTGGAGGCATCCATTCATGGCTTTCTTTTCCTCAACACTTTGAGGATCCATCCCTTTAGATAGGTGGATACCATGTCTTTAAGGGAAGAAAACCTTTCTTGGAGTTCTCCATATGAAATTGCTCAAATATCTTCTTAATGTACCCATATTGTGATCATCACAATATCCTCTTTTCTCGGTTTTTGAATAGTTTCAGACCCAAGATGTAAGAGGCTTCTTCAAACTTTCATCTCGAATGTATGGGATAGCCAAATCTTAATACTAGTCATCATCCATGTATCATTCGCAATGGTAAGGAAATCTTTTAGATTCGATTGATCGTTGGTGATAGTAGCACGGTTAGTGGTTGGAGTCATATAAGATTTGGTAAAACTACGTGCAGTCTTGACTTGATCAGGATGAGGTGGTCTTGTTAGGCGATGCTCAGGAAGGTGCCCTTGTTGATGGTAATAACGACATTTTTGTTGTGTTTTAGAGGGACAGTTGGAGGATAAATGGCCCTTTTTATGGCACATATGACACTCAACAATGCGACGAGTAGAGGTGTGATGCCCGCTTTTCTTGCAATGACGACAAAACTTAGTGATGTTAGAGGAGGCAACAAGGCAAATGTAGGAGAGACGTTTTTGAGGAGGCCCAACCTAGTTTCTTCTTAAACTAGTTCAGAGATAGCTTGATCAAGTGAGGTTAAGGGACTCTGGTGGGTTTAAAATCGGCTGTGAGGGCCATCACAAATTGAATTAGATGAAGGCGATCACGATGAACAAGAAATTTAGCCCTTGCCTCAATTTTTCAATGTTGACATTCCCAAATTGGATTCGCCTATTGATCTCATAGGAGTTGTATTTTTGCAAATAATTCATTGATGGATTGTCCTAGTTCTTGCTTCATGTGGTGTAATGACTTTGATATTTGATACTGTATAAAAAGACTAATGTTGTCATGTCGATGTTGTAAAAAATCTCAAACCTCTTTCTATGCTTCATAGGGACCAAATTGCTCATTAATAACAATTTGGAGGTATTTCTGAACCAAATGAGAATTAGATTATTCTTGTTGTCCCAATATTTTATGCATTCTAATTTTTCATCAGTTTCGGTAGATAATTGGGTGGGTGTAGTAACGTCACCATGACGAACGACGTAATTTTCTTCCCCTTAGGAAGCTTGGCATTGCTTGAACCCATGTTCTGCAGTTAGAGCCATCGAATATCACTGTGATTGGTTGAAATAAAACTGTTTTCTCCGTGGTAAGAAAAGATGGTTGTGACTTGATGGTGATAGTTGATCTCCGAACTTTCTCGAGGGAGTTCTAGAGCTTGTAGATGACAAGGTAATAATAGCATGGTGCTAAGGTTGTAGATGCCTCTCTTGGCGTCTCTAAATCTGGAGAGGAGAATCGACCATAGGAGAGGAGGATGACATCATGGATGCAGCAAACAATGGTCAGTGACTCGGTGGTGGAGATGGTCATAGATAAAAAAAACCGATGTGATGTCGGTGTTGGGAAGTGTGATTTTGGTGCTATCCAGAACTGCAATAAAGAGGTCGCTCAAGGAGGTACCATTGGTTGCTAAGTGGAAGGAACAGGGTTGGGTTGGGATACACCAGTGTACCCCTCCTTCCAACCCTCTCAACCCTCCTCACAGTTTACTATTCACAGGGTTACCCCAACTCAGCCCAACCCAGCAACCAAACAGACCCATAGGGACCCGTGTTTCTTGCGATCGAGTGCCACAGAACAATGTTGTGAGTTGGAGAGTCGACTCGGTGGGACTGAGCTGCTGACAGGTTAGCTAGAAGGCGAGGATGATGGTCGGTGTTGCTCCGTGCACAATGGATCGTGGAGGAGGGATGGTGTCCCCAAAGGAGCCGAAGGGGGAGCGTTGGACTTCGACACCATTTATGAATTCACAAAACTAATCTAATGCTCTAAAGGAGATAAAACAATGTCCATGTGTTGACCAGGTGAAGTCAAGAAGAAAAAGAATGTGATGTATTTTGAAAATTTTGTACTTATTTTTACTTCTAACAAATGTGTAGGCAAGTGCGGGGAATGTCAAACTCAGGGGTGTCAAACTTTCAACTAAGTGGCGGTGTAGTTATTAATTAAGAATTTTTTTATAAAATTTAAGGATTATCGTGAAATTTTATATTTTTTTAATTAATTATATATTTTTTAAATTAAGTTTTAAATGCTATATATATTATGTTTTCTGATCTTTAATTTTTATTTAACTTTAGTTTTACAAATTATGCATTTTAAATTTTGAAAATCAGTTATGAGTTTATACAAGAGGTGTAAAAATTATTTTTAGATTTTTAAAATATCTAAAATAAAATCAAAAATGAGAAAATCATTATTTTGTTTTTTTAATATTTTTCTATATTTTTGATAATTTTGTAGTATTTTTAATTTTTATGGATTTTGTACTGAACTAAAATTGAAAATAATTTTAAAAGAAAATTTAAGTTATTGTTTTTATTATTTTTAAAATATAAAATACACTCATACTTATTGGAAACTAATTTTGTATAAAAATTAATCATTAAACCAATACCAAAAATATATATTTGTGATTTTTATTTAATTTTATATATTTTTTTATAAAGTTTTCCAAATATTTTATATTTTTAAGCTTTCTGATTGTATTTTTAGTTGATTTTTGTATATGTGAGAAAATATGACAAATTATGGCTACTGCAATTTTTTAGATTTTTTTCAAATAGTTTTTGAGTTTTTACGCATTTTTAAAGTTCAAATAGTGAAAAGTATCATGTTTGTGATTTTTTTAAAGTAGAAAATGGAAATAATTTGCAAAATCAAAATTAATGGAGATATATCAAGTTATTATGTATTTAACCTAATTTTTGTAGCTTTTCTAAACAATGGAAAGTAATTAATCCAAACAATAAAAGATAAATGAAATAAAACTATAGAATAAGGACTAATATGCAATTAAATTAAACTTGCATATCTTTTATTAGCTAAACTCAAGAGTTCTAGGGTAGATCTTGCAATTAGACCACAAAATACATGGATAAACATGTGAGCACAATTCGACTGGACTAAAATGCAAATAAAACAACCTTAGGGGATTACTTACAATTATTTTTGGATTGGATTCACAAATATTAAGGACTTAACTACAAAACATGAATAAAAGGGGAAGCTGTAATTAAGAGAAACATGGAGGGTTGATCTACGGATTATTGACGAAGCTCGAAGAGAAGCTCCTCGGCCGATTGTTATTCGTAATCCAAACCAAAAGGAGTAGGTGGATGGGATGATCTCAGACAAGGATGATGGAGGAGATTGTGACGACCGTCTCCCTGGGATCCGGGTACTCGGAAAATCGATTCCACACGCATACATTCCACATTCTAAATACATGATATAAATATAAGCAGGAGAAAATAGCACAAAAGAAGATTGGAATTTAAATTTTCGCTCTTTTCCATTCATGTCCACAAAATATTACAAGTAAGCATCAAAAGTCTGTCCATAAATTAGACCTGGCCAAAGTCCGGGCCGGGCCGGGCCATGGGCCGGGCCGACCGGGCCGAGGTTTTAAAACCCCTTGTCCAAGGCCCGGCCCGGCCCGGTCCACGGGCCATACTTTAAGGCCCAAGCCCGGCCCAGGTCTAGGCCGGGCCGGGCCGGGACGGCCCATGGGCCGAATGTAAAATATTTTTAATTAATTTTTTAATTAAATTTATGGAGATAATTAAGTTTTTTTAGCATCATCTAATCTTTCTAAATCCAAGTAACCATAATATGTGTTACTTTTTTTAATTAAAACTTTTGGCATTCAATTTCAGTGCAGTAGCTACACATAAGAAAACATTGGTAAGACAGACACTAACTGGTGGATAATTTCATCAACTCCAGGTATATGGCCCGTATGATTCACTCCAACTGCAGTAACATGTGAGATGTCTACATCTTCAGAAACAAAATTATGCCCCTTTCGTCACTAACAGTATAGCCCTTCTAACTACTCTCAAATGGAAAGGGTACACATCCAAGTAAGGAAAATCTACAAAGAAGTTGAACATATATTATATTAAATGTATCTAAAATATAATTTTTAAACATATATTTTTATATATGCGGGCCGGGCCGGGCCGGGTTTTATGACACATGTCCACGACCCGCCCAATTGACGGGCGGGCCAAAGAGCGGGCCGGGCCGGGCCGGCCCATTTCCAAAATCGATTGCCCAAGCCCGGCCCATGAACGGGCTGGGCGGGCTGGGCGGGCGGGCCCCCGGCCCAATGGCCAGGTCTACCATAAATATAATGTACATTGCATATCTCTCAACACAACTACAAGTAAAGTAACAAGTAAAGTAAAGCGGTAAAACTACAAATAAGAACTAGCTACAAGAAATGTATCACAAGAAGATCGTGTAACATCATAAAAGAAACCTCCATGCAAACAACAACCGCTCACTGCTACGGCTGCTTATGAGAACCTACGGATCCAACACATAGGTACGTTATGAGAAAAGTTACCTAGTACGAAAAATAGAAAATAAATTCAAATAAAAAATATTAACATAAATAATGTTTATAATTTAATAAAATATTTTTAATGATTTTTAATAAATGAAATATATTAATTTACATAGTTAAATAATTAAAATACATGTATTTACATGTATAAATTACATATATATAAAGTTTACATATTTTTATTTATTGACTTTTCTACATATACATTTATTTTATATTCATATAATTAAATAATAATTTATTATTTGTAAATACATTTTTATTTTATTTTTATGAATTAATTTAATGATACAAATAATTACAAGTATGTACAATATAGGTACGTTATACCTATATAATAAATGCATGTATTTATATTTGTTTCTTTTTTAGTTTTGTTATTTATATTTATATTTTATATATTTAAATAAAATATGAATAACACCTTAAAAATAAATATGTACAAAAATATCAAGAATAAAATATCCTAAGGCTAATATACAATTGTACAAGTATAATCACCCCAAAAGGTCGGCTTTTGCATCTTAACTACAAATTTTATGAAATCATCTTTATTTAAAAGATTATTTTATTTTAAACACAATGAAACTAAGTTTGATTCATTTTGAGATCATATGAAGCGGATATTGAGCTTTCAATTCTGGTTTTACGGTTTTTTACTGAGTGGTGTACCTTTTATTCTATACATGATTTATTTTGAAAGTAATTTTTTATTTAATGAAAATTTTTATGTACACTTTTCATGAAGAAAATAAGGTTGTTTTGATGACAAATAAAATAGTACAATATATGTGTATAATGAATATGTACAATGTGAACTTGATTTTCTGATATTTTTATAAGTTATTAGTAGTATCTTTCCATACTTTATTCCATGTCGATCGGATCAATACTTGACTCTAGGGGTCATGATCAATCTGTATCTATTGTACATATACAACCTTCTTTTCTTTCTGTTTTTTTCTTCTTTATTCTTTTATTTTGAGTTAAAATAAGTTATAATTATTTAATATCAACATATGATGTTAGTTTGTTAATAGATGAGAAAGAATGATATTTACATGTGTTTTATAAGGATTTTAAGCAAAAGAATACAGATGATGAATTGTTGATTCATCAGGGAGTCGGTAGTGGACGGTTCAAGGAGGGAGATATAGCTCTGATATCATGTTAGAACTTTTTATTGAAAGCAATACTTGATATATCTCACTATTGCATCTTCTTTATATGTGTGTGTAGATATATGTGTGTGTGTGTAGATATATATATATATATATATATGGGTTAAATGGGGCTGCCCCCAGGGGAGCTAACTTGCCCTCCACCCCCCCCCCCCCCCCGCGCGGCATTTCGCCCGTTTTTTAAAAAAAATTTAAAAATTTCTTCCGTGAATATTCATCACTATATCCCTCTATTATGCTGTTAAAATTTCATGTGAAACAGAGACTCCTACGACCTCCATCCAGACAATCATTTTTAACGGAAACAGAATTGTTAAAAACGACCCTTCTGGATGGAGGTCGTTGGAATCTCTGTTTCGCGTGAAATTTGAATGACATAATATAGGTATATATTGATGAAAATCCACGAAAGAAATTTTCAAAAAATAAAAATAAAAAAACAGATGAAATGCCACGGGGGGAGTCAAGTTAGCTTCCCCATGGGAGCAGCCCCATTTTACCCATATATATGTATGTATGTATGTATGTATGTATGTATGTATGTATGTATGTATGTATGTATGTATGTATGTATGTATGTATGTATGTATGTATGTATGTATGTATGTGTATGTATATGTATATATATGTAGCGAGAGAGAGATGAGACTAAAGAGAAGGAAAATAAAGAGAGGAGGGAGATTGATGGCTAATGGGGCTCCCACTCATTAGTAGCTACAAGAAAAGAAAAGACCCAATGGGGAAAGACCAACAACTTAAATTCCATTTCCATTATGCGATTACATTGTTGATCCTTTAATATGGATTTCACAGATTGAAAAATGTGATTATATTTTGAGACAATTTTAATAGGAAATTATTTGATTGTGCTTATATATGCGATTTCCATAGATCATTGCCATATGCCCTTCACAATATTCTCTTGGAATCTATATTACATAACACATGGTCCGGAAATAGTTATAATCGTTTGTTTATCCAATTAGAATATGAATACCGGCACATATATAAATTTGGTAAATATTTTAAAAAATATCATCATGATTTAAAACTTGATATGATTATAAAACAAATACTAATCGATTATGAATATTACAAAAATTATTTATAGATTAGGTTTAACACACATACATGATATGTTTCACATATTAATTATATCTATTTTATTACATCATATCAAAATGATGAAAGAAGGCATAAATTTTCACTATATGCAAGCATAAATAAATTCGTTATTTTTTATACGGTAAATAGATGTAAGGATGTGTGTTTTGTCAAAATCCATATAAAATATCGAATATGGATATGTCATATGCGTTTGCATCCCTAAGGTATACACACCGTGTTTTTTTTTCTCGAGCATAGCATGTAACAATGTGTACCTTATGTACATTAACACTTTATAAATTATATCCAATCAAATTATATGGAATGGATATTAATTTATCTATAATTTATCCACTTATTTTCTTTGTAAGATCATGCATGCTTTTGTTTTGAGAGAAGTTGGACTGAAAAATATCCACAAATAGAAATTGTATTTAATTAATTAGGGTCAAATTGATTTTTTTAATGAAATAGCATGTGAAAAAACTGTTAGTTATGATTAAATTTAAACTATTTATCCGTGCTATGTATGGAGTACCTACTAGTGTTACCCACACTAAAAAATCAGAATTTATCATTAAAAAGGAAAAGACGCACAAACCAAACACGATCCCGAGTCTTCCATCTTACAGAGTGCACATTTGGTTGGTGATTGATGTGGTCTATGTGACGGTTGATATTGGTTTAGCCTAAGCCGGGGATTTCATCTATCCTTGAAGGAAGTCTACTGACGGGACTAGTCGACATATTCTATGCGCATCAGGGTCGACAGTCCCGGAGCGCAACTTACCGGCACAGGTACCCCACCGGCTGGAGTCGAAATTCATCCATAAACCGGGCCAGCTCTCATATATCAGGTGCTTTGTAACCAGATTCCCGATTCCGTTATATCCTTGATCGGTCGAACTCCGAAGCGAAGCCCTTTGCCAATCAAACTAAGGGGAAGAAAGAAAGTAGTCAAGTTAGCCAAGCTTTCAGCCAGATCTGAAATACTGAGGTAGCCTTTCCCACTGGATTTTCCCTGTGGATGAAGGAGTGAAAAAGAAGGGGAGAACCATACTTGAAAGACTTTCCCAAGCCCCCAAAAAAGCCATTCCAAAATGATCTTATCTAGTTTGAAACTAAATGTCGAGTGAGGAGATATTCGAAAGCATATCTTCCCTCTGTTAAGCCTGCTTTTTCAAGGCGGGAAATAGCTCCTTGGGTCATCTAGACATTTTCGAGTACCCCATTTTCATTTCATATCATTAGTAATAAGCTTATTATGCAAATGAAGCAAAAGATGCACAAACCAGCTACGATCTTACAGAACCGGTTGTTTGTTGCTCGAAGTTTTGGAAATTCTTTCCTTCCGAGCTAGGGCAAAACCAGTAATTTCTAAAAGGTGGGGCTGATGTCCGGTCAATCAAATACTTATATGCACAAATAAAAAGTTGTTGCTATTGAGTTACATTATTTAGTAAAAGATGGATAGAGTCGAAGAGAAGCATATATAATGAGTAGTTGACAATTCTAACAAAATTATTATACGAATATATATGCTTCAAGTCGGTACGGACAATATTACTATTATATGACTTATTTTATTATTAGTGACAATATATACACATTTTGTCCTTGAAACTACTGCATATCACATAAATTATTGTTTCATATATAGTCTCATGTATGCTAGTGCAACTGCAATTAATATCCTAAACTGTAATAAAGGTAGGTATAGATAACACACTGCGTGAATTTATAAATTCAGATATCAGACTTATCATGATCAATTCAACACAAATCAAATTAAATACCATCATTAATCCTAAGACCACAACATTCAAAAGTCAAATTTTGCATCGACCAAATTTCAGAATTTTAGCGTATTTTTTAAATTACCATATAGCATTATGCGGATGAAGGAATACTACAGTCGGGACAATTCGATTCAAAAGGTTGTGGGAGAAGGGGGATTTCTCGTAACGGTGAAAATAGTTTATTCATGAAAATAGTTGGTTTATTGATGAATACTCATTCATAACTCTTTATTCTTATATTTTAGCTACAAAAACCTTTGCAAATACATGTAGATATGTGTAAATAGGAATAATTACCAAAAGCATGCATTATGTAAAAACCTATAATTAGCATGTTTTTGTGCAAAAATAAAAGAATAAAGATTAAAAAGAAAAAGAGGGAAATATTTAGAATAAATATTGAGCAACCTAACCCAAGGGAGGGCTCAGCATGGACCTGACCGCGTAAAAGCCAAAGTAGAGGGAGATAGGGGCTCATGTGTAAATATTTATGTAAATAAATAAAAATGTTTTCCTCAACCAAAAATAGTTTAAATTATGCTTGTAAATACTTGTACATATTTATAAATATTAAAACAAAAGATAAAAATATAAAAATCAAAAAGAAAACAAAAATACTTCTTGTATAGTCACCTTGTACATAGACTCACATACCTATTTATTTAACCTTGTAAATATAGAAAATTAATTTTTATAATTATTGTAAATAGTCTATGTTATATATTGTAAATAAATAAAATAAAATCAATTAAAATCAAAACAAAATAAAAATAGCAAAATTAAAAATATAAAAATACATTGTACATATACCATGTATATAGATATACATATATATTTATTTTACCTATGTAAATAAATAATAAAAATAAAATAAAAACACCCTTTTATTCCTTATTTTATTCTATAAATAAATAAACTATAAAATAAGGATAAAATTGTACAAAAATAATATTTAAAAATCAAAAATCAAAACCCTATATATTGTATATATACCTATATATAATACATACTATGTATATAGCTTATTTTTATTTCGAAAAAATTATTAAAAATCACCAAAAAATAGAAAAAAATAAAAGAAAAATATTTCATGTTTTGAGTTTTGGCTGAATCGGGCCCTAGCTACCCTCATTTGTCACTTCAATATTCAGCCACGTGGCCCATTCTTATTGGGTCCTGGGGGATGTTGACCGCCCGGTCAACTACCCCCCCAGGACCACTTCCCACGGGTCTGAGCTCCGGACCCGATTTCTCCCATTTTTGCCCGCTCAACCCGATCACCATTTCATCAAACCCCGGCTCCGTTTTGATCCTCCTACATCCGACATCCTCGCCGGGCATCCACATCGGGATCCGCGCTTCACACAGCCCTACCCGACCAGTCTTAGCCGGACCCCTCCAGCGTACATAAGCGAGCTCCGCCACCCATTTTCTCCATCTTTGGCCATTCGCCTTCTTCTCCTGTGAGCTCCAGAGAGTGTGTGAGGTGACAGCTCGCGCCTGAGCCTGTTGCAGCGAGGAGAGGAGGAGGATTCCATCGATCCGGCGACGTAGCCGCCGCAGCTCCGCCACCAGCGCGAGCTCCGAGCCTCGGGCAGAGACGACCCTCGAGGCGACGACCAGGAGCATCCCCAGCTCCTCCCCAGTCTCTCCATTCATCCAGGTAGCCATTTAGCTCTGCCATTTCCTTTGATTTTCGTTTATCCCCAAATCGCACCGCCGCCGTCGTTCTTTGATTCCGACCACCCCGTTACCCACTTCGATCATCGGAATCGCCCATTACGTTCGCCTTCGTCCGACGCACCTTCTCCACCCACTCACTCCATCCAGCTCGCACAGGAGCTGGGAACCGAGCTCCTCCGTCTACCCCCTTCCCCGGAGCTCGCCGTCCCGACGCACCAGCCACCCCCACTTCGCCTAACCGGGTCGAGGCAGTTTGCCCTCGACCCGCGAGTCTCCCTGAGCTGTTTTGCAGGTGATACCGAGCCCATCTGAGGGCTTGGTCATTCAGGCCAGGAGGTCCAGCTCCGCCGACCCCGTCCGAGCTCCCCGGAGCTTGGCTCGATCATCGGAGCCCACCGGCAGACGCGGGAGCCTTCCACGATTCTTCTCCGACCTTCAGAAGGCTCCCAGGAGGAGCATCGCGCACGCACGAGCCCGGCGAAGCTCGCCGGGGACCTGTTCTTCGAGGATCCTCCGTCGTCGTCGATCCCCCTCTCTCGCTCCAGTTTTAATCTGGGCCGTCCATCCCTGGAGCCACCAGCACCGCTCGATCCGAGGAGAGCCGATCCGGAGCGCCCACCATCCGCAGCCGTCAGATCTCCACGTGGCGCGCATCCAACGCCCCCGCTTAATAAAGGGTAATTTACCCTTAGGCCCCTGTCTTTATTTTATTTCGTTTTAGTCCTGTAAGTATTTAAGTCAGTTGTTTAGTTTTAGGGTAATTTGCATGTTGGACCCTGAACTTTAGTTTATTTGCATTTATACCCCTGCCAGTTGTGGACACGTGCTTCGACACGTGAGTTGTTTGGGTTATTTGCAGTAGATACCCTTGTAGTTCTGGATGTTATTAAATGAATGAAAGTTTTTAAATATTTGCATTTATACCCCTGTGCGTGGTTTATTTGAGCCTGTGCGATATTTGTTGGGTAATTTGCAGATAAGGCCCCTGGACTTTTGGTACCTGTTACCAATAAGTCCTCGGGACTTATTTTTCTTACATTTAGGTCCCTGAGTGCCCCAGGCACGCGCATGGCGCATGTTTTGCTGGGTATTTTGCACCAGGACCCCCAGGACTTTGGGTATTTGCACTTTGGTCCCTGTGCACAGTGCCCTATCTTTGCTTTTGAATAAAATATCAAACCACCTCCAAATCCAACGAAAATTTGACACATGGCTCCTGCCATGGTGTAGAATTTTTGTAGATTTTCGAGGACATTTTTTATTTTGTTTGGTATTTTTAAAAATTCAAAAACCTCTATTTTTGTCACTGTCTAGTTTGAAAAATCACAAAAAGTATAAAAACTCACTTAAAAATTCTATAAAAATTATCTACTGTTTGTTTTACTTAGTTTGATTTTCTAGCCAATTTTGGCTATTTTTCATTACTGAAAACCACTAAAAACTTAAAAACACTCAAAAACCCATAAAAATTCTAGTAAATAAATTAAAAATCCAAAAACAATAAAATTGGTACCTAAATTTTCCTTGTTTTATCTACTTTACAGGAAAATTACCTCCAAGCCATTTTAAGGCTCTTAGATATTTTATCTAGGGCTTTTTGGCTCGGCTGGACAGTACCCTTTATCTTTGCCACTGTTTGATTTTTAGAAAATAAAATAAACATCAGAAAATTATCAAAAATTCACCAAAAACACTAAAAAATATAAAATACATAAAAACATTTTTTTTATTTTTTGGTTAATTTTAAGTGCTTTAAATAATTTGTTGAAGTGTGTGCCTTCTTTGCCTTTCCTATTTTCTTAATTACTTAAAAATCCAAAAAAAAATATAAAAATAATTAAAAACCACTAAAAATATTTTCTTTCTTTATTTTCTTTATTTTTACTACTTCGTAGGCCTCTCGGCCAATCCGTGCTCCTTGAGTTCGACCTTGGGTGCTATATCAGGTTAATCACATAGCAGGACCGCTATCTCGTGATTTTTATTGATTTTATCTGTTTCGAGTGGTTCATTTTTCTTGATACACATTGTCTGATCGCTTGGGTCGCGACGACCTATTTTCAGTACCTTATACCCGAGTGATCAGGCCTGTT
This sequence comes from Ottelia alismoides, assembly GCA_037367405.1. NCBI lineage: Eukaryota > Viridiplantae > Streptophyta > Magnoliopsida > Alismatales > Hydrocharitaceae > Ottelia > Ottelia alismoides. The sequence continues at coordinate 1,033,978 of JAZKJV010007393.1, forward strand.
ATCAGAATGGCGCCGTTGCCGGGGAGCACGGCTTAGTAGTTTTCATTTTCTTTTCGTTTTTGTTTTCGCGGCTTTTCGCGGCTCTTTCAGAGCTCGCGGTTTTTCGCGGCTTTTGTCCATATTTTATTTTTGTTTTATTTTGCTTTATTTTCTTTTTCTTTTATTTTTGTTTTTATATTACTTTGAGTGTTTATTTTATTTTGCATTTTTACACATATACCCTTATTTTTCATTTCCCTTTATTTTTCTTTTATTTGATTATTGGATCTGACCCTTCTTCTCTTTCTTGCGAGGGCCCGAGGATCGAGGCAGCTGATCTCGAGAAGCCGACGCAACCGTGGGATTCGGAGGCGGCTCCTTTCTTTGCAGAGCCGCAGGAGAGAGTGAGAGAGAGTTGAGTGGGTGAGGATTAGAATAGGTTTTTATTTTTGATTATTCTTGTAATAATACAGGGACACTCTCAGACACTCTTGTGGACATTGCTTGGACTTAGCGGGTCTGTTTCGCCGAGCACCGGTGTGCTCGGGGGACCCTTAGGATTTTCGCGGTTTTTCACGGTTTTGGTTTTATTTTATTTTCTTTCTGCCTTTTCTGGTGTTTACTCGGCTTTTGCTCGAGCCCCTAGACTTAGGAATTTCTATTGCTTGTGTCGTAATTAGTAGGGTCCCAACACTTAACTGATTATCTGTTCCTATAGAACGTAATTGGACTCACTAAAAATCATTAATAAAAATAACCGAATCATCTCCTTCGTAGCCTACGTGCCGTAGCCCGTCCTGTAAAGCGCTTTCTCCTACCCCTGATTTGTCGGACAGAGGAGGGACGGGCCAAGACCGGACTCTTTGGCTTGGAGGTCGGTGACCGGTTAGACGGTTCTTGCGCTAGAAATTGCTCATCTAGGACTCGGCTTTCCCGTTGCATCATTTAGGTAGTTTACTTTCCAGTCTTTCAATTCTGCGCGGATCACTTGCATGTAGAGTGCTGGAGACAAGGTACGCAATTCTTACTCAGCATGCATCATTGATTTCATCGCGCATCGGCTTTTTCGTCTTCTCCCCCTGTTTTGGACTAAATAATCAGGAGAACCGAAAAATTCGTTAGGCCTTTTATTTTCTATTTGAAAAAGATTAAAAAAGAGAAACCATAAAATTGGGAGTGGTTAACACTATTGATCTTAAAAAACCGCTCACCCTAAAAATTTTGTCTTGGGGAGAGCAACCCCCTCATTGTATGGTTTGGATGCGCGAGAGAGTGACCCGCACCCTAGGTAGAGCCCTTCGGTGCTAGTCCCGACTGATTACCGACTTCTCTGTGCGGGCCAGTCGGTTGGGGTAGCATCGGGTATCCTAACAGGTCACGTAAGCGCTCTGATATTTTGTGTGTTCACCTAATAAAATTGACAAGATAATTTGACCAAACTTTCACGGTCTTCAGCTCGCGTCGCGTTGGTGAACCGGGGGTTTGTTTTGTGATCATAATTTCTCCAGATCTCATCCGCCCTACTCGCCAGATCAAGATGATGGGTAGACGCTCTCTTAGGCAGCCTCTGGCTGCACCGCTCTCGGGCACGTCTACCCAATCATCTAGGTTAGCTCGCGAGAGCCAAGACCAGCTCTTCAAGCCCGAGTACGACTCCGCCCTGTTCCCCCTCGACCCCCTTTCTTTCAGACCTGAGAGACATGAGCCCGAGGAGAGATTGATAGATTTGACAGCACCTGAGTTGGGCTCATTTGATTTTGCAGCAGACGTCATGGCCGGCAGTTCCGAGGATCGTTCCCGTACAGAGCACGTCGTGATGGATCAGGGAGCGATCAACTCCACCTTGATCGCCTCATTAGAGACAGTTTAGCAGCAGTTACGCGATCAGGGAGCGTTCATGATCGAGATGAGGAGAGAGTTGGAGCGCCTCCGAGCAGAGCGAGATGAGCAGAGCGAGCCTGAGGACGGACCAGATGCAGAGGCACGAGCCGCAGCAGCAGCAGCAGCCGCAGCCGCCGCCGCAGCGGCAGCCGCCGCGGTAGGAGGACCACCGAGACCGATGCGGGAGTTGCACAACCCCGGATCTACACTGATGCACCATTGGGTGGTGGTACCTGCTATCGTGGGGGACTTCAAGTTCCCCCCGAACACCCTGCAGATGCTTCCCCGTTTTCACGGACTTGCCACCGAGGATCCCCACCTCCACCTCCAGGAGTTTCTGATGATCTGCAGCACTGTCCACGACCGCCACGTGGACCAGGACACGATCAGGATGATCGCCTTCCCCTTTTCACTGGCAGATAGAGCAGCCACCTGGCTGAAACACTTGGGGAAGTTTGTCTACACTTGGGAGCAGCTCCGCACCGAGTACTTGAACAAGTACTATCCACTCGGGCGGACGAATGCAGCGAGGGCCCTGATTAGCAACTTCTCCATGCTCCCCAACGAGCAATTTCACGAGGCATGGGAGAGGTTCCGAGAGCTCACAGACAGATGCCCGCACCACGACATCACGAAGCCGAACCTTGTGCAGAGCTTCTTCAGCGGGTTGACACCAGAGCTTCAGGGCCTGGTGAATGCTTCTTGCGGCGGGTCCTATTTCGCCAAGGACCACGACCAGGTCTGGGCCATCTTCGAGGAGATGGCTGAGAATTATATGGTGATGTCCCAGACCCGATTGTACACTCAGGGGAGACCCCAGCAGCAGCCAGGACCCGTGCAATACCAGCGGATAGCACGGGTCGATGCAGGTCCATCCAGCTCGTCCGCAGTCGCAGCAGCACAGGCAGAGTCATCCGCTGCGGACATGGGTATCATCAGCGAGAAGTTGGACCGCATGGAGCTGATTGAGAAGAAGCAGTGCCAGAGCCTCACTCAGATGGATCAGATGGCACAGACTCTGAGCGACATGAAGACCCAGCTCATGTGTCTCCAGGAGGCACAGACGGCTTCACAGCCCCGTCTTCAGTCGCGAGGCGACTCCGGCAGCAGCAGCAGCTCGTCCCAGCGCTCCAGCTCCCTACAGCAGCCTAGACAGGTTCATCTTGTACAGGCGGAGCCGTACCAGCAGCCGCAGCCCACCTACCAGTCCCCACCATCTCCAGACATGCAGATGGTGGTCTACCAGCCGGATCAGCCTCTGGCAGTACTCCCGCCAGCCCCCTACGATGCAGAGCCGTTGAAGGATGTCAACGGGATTTGGTATGACCGTCCCCAGCCTGGGATCCGACGAGACCATCCCGGATTCAGGTGGGGGAATGGAGGTACCCAGCCCCAGCAGCAGCCAGCCGGTCAGGGAGGGCAGTACTCCTAGCAGAGAGATCACCAGCCGCAGCAGCAGCCCCCAGCATATCAATCACACCAGCCTTCGTCCTTCGGTCCTCGTCCCTATCAGCAGCAGGGACAGTCTTGGAGACGTGGGCAGCAGGCTCACCCAGCATACCAGCAGCATCCCTCTTCCTACCCCTCTCAGCAGCACCACCAGCAGTTCCAGCAGCCTCAGCACCAGAGAGGCTACCCGTCGGGCTCCCATGAGAGCCCCGCCTTGGATGACATCGCCCGCCTCCTCACGGACCAGCAGGCTACCTTTAGACGGGAAATGGACGAGTTCCGCCAGGAGATGCGGGACCTGGTGAGAGGGAAGGCCGCTATTCCTGCACAGATTGAGCCGAATCCGAATAGCCTCAAGAGGAAGTCTGAGCAGGTAGTTCACACTGAGCATGCCACTCCTAGTGACCCATTTATTGATACATCTTCGGATCTATTTGATGATGATTTTGTTACACTTAGGAGCGGTAGAGCACCAGCAGGCGGCGCCTCATCTGAGCGACGACGCGAGGATCCACCCAGAGCGCCAGATGAGGAGGAGGAGAGTGGTACTGAGGCCGCTCCAGATGATGACGGTGGCACTGAAGCCACCAAGGATGCTGATCCCACCGGTGGTACTGAGGCCGCCGCTTCACCAGTCCGAGGAGGTGGTACTGACGCCACCAGCAGAGCCGAGCCAGCCCGCGGTACTGATGCCGCGAGACGTCCAGCAGCAGCAGCAGCAGAGTCAGCCCATGGTGGTACTGAGGCCACCGGTGTTTGTGTTGAGAGAGATGTTGTATTTCCTCGCCTTGATGTATCTCAGAACTTTGGTTTGAATAAAGGAAAAGGTTTAGTTTCTTCTGGTCCCACTGTGGTGCATGATGTATGTGTGGATCCTGCCGTCGAGCCGTCTAGGCCTTTTCCTAGTCCTTCATCTGCGAAGGACCCTGTGATCCCCTTCCCTAGAGCCCTTCAGATGGGGAAGGGGAAGAAAAAAGAAAAAGATCCAAAAAAGAGAGAGCTTGAGGAGTTCAGCCAGAGCATGATAGACCGATTTCACATCCAGCTGACCCTCCAGGAGGCTTTGCAGCACATCCCCCTTCTCCAGCGATCTTTGAGAGACAGGACTACAGTCAGGAGGAGGAGGAGGAACCACACTTCAGAGATCCATGTGCTGACGAAAGCCACGTGTTTTGCGATCCAGAACCGTCTGCCAGCCAAGAAGCCAGATTCAGGGGCCCCGTATGTCAGATGCCAGATCAGTGAGCAGAGGTTCGACCGTACTCTATTAGATAGCGGATCGTCGATCAACCTCCTTCCGGCAGCCCTTCTCGACCGCTTTGAGTTGGGCACTCTTCGACAGAGCAGGACAGTCCTTCAGTTCGCTGATCGATATGTCAAGAGGCCGAAGGGGTTGTTACGGGACGTTATCGTCACGATTCAGGGCCTGAAATTCCCCGTGGACTTCGTAGTGTTGGATATGGAGATCCCTGATTCAGTGACCGATACCCCCATCATCCTTGGTCGTCCGTTCTTGGCCACAGCCAAGGCGGTGACTGATCATGATAGCGGGAAGATGTACTTTCGCGTCGAGGGCGAGAGTATACAAATAGAGACGGTCGAGGACTACAGAGCCAGAGAGAGAGTACGCTCGGAGGCTAGCACAGATTCAGAGCAGCTGACAGACGCAGAGCCAGACATCCACCAGGACTGTGATTTTGTGATCACAGACGACGAGGCAGTATGGGCAGATCCTGTAGCACAGGCCATCCTCTCATTCCCAGACACCACTGATGCAGAGATGATAGCAGAGGAGAGCTTGGAGAGCATAGCCCTGGTTCAGGATACCATAGAGGCAGCAGAGCCGGTCCTTGATCGCGACACGATTTTCGGTGATGGTGGTGCTGAGGCCACCTTGCTTTACGGTGGTACTGATGCCACCGCGGTTGATACAGATCCCTCGGATTCAGAGTCTGAGTGGGCAGATTGTGATGATCAGATGCCAGACTTGAGTCCACCTGAGCCTACATATGAGGAGGAGGTTGATACAGAGCAGATTAGAGACAGCACAATTGAGCAGCCTTCTCCAGATCTAGTTTGCGAGAGTTCGCTTTCGTTCTCCCAGGCAGACTTAGCAGCATTCACTCATTTCCTTCCGCAGCCAGATTTGCCAGCACCTAGCCTTCTAGAGCTGAAGCCGCTCCCTACTTCGCTAAAGTATCGGTTCCTTGCGGGTGAGCCTGAGATGTACCCAGTCATCATCTCCGCCGATCTGACTGGAGAGCAAGAATCCCGTTTGATGGGGATTCTTGAAAAGAACCGCAAGGCAATCGGATGGAGCGTAGCAGATCTCCATGGGATTAGTCCATCAGTGTGCTCCCACCATATTTATCTCGAGGAAGGGGCGAAGCCGTCACGTGAGTTCCAGCGGCGACTGAACCCCAAACCTGAGAGAGGTCGTGATGAAGGAAATATCAAAATGGTGGAGTGCAGATTTTATTTATCCCATTTTCCGACTCCAAGTGGGTCAGCCCCTTGCATGTGGTGCCCAAGAAGACGGGCATCACGACTGTGATCAGTGAGTCGGGAGAGGAGATTGCTACACGAGTACCCACCTCTTGGAGGGTCTGTGTTGACTACAGGAGACTCAACCAGGCCACCAAGAAGGACCATTTCCCCTGCCTTTTATTGACCAGATCATTGAGAGACTGGCAGGGAAGAGCCATCATTGCTTCCTGGATGGGTACTCGGGCTACAACCAGGTGGCCATCGCTCCTGAGGATCAGGAGAAGACCACCTTTACCTGTCCCTTCGGCACATATGCCTTCCGACGCATGCCATTTGGGCTATGCAATGCCCCTACGACTTTTCAGAGGTGCATGTTGTCGATCTTTTCGGACATGGTAGGGGAATGTTTGGAGGTCTTCATGGACGATTTCTCGGTCTACGGCGACGGATTCGACTCCTGTCTTGACTGCCTAGACCGAGTACTCCAGCGATGTATTGAGTTCCATTTGGTTCTATCTTGGGAGAAGAGTCACTTCATGGTGACTCAAGGGACGGTGCTTGGCCACATCATCTCCAACAGGGGCATGGAGGTGGATCCGGCCAAGGTTGATGTCATTAGAAAACTCGCACCGCCGTCCAATTTGAGGCAGCTTCGGTCATTCCTGGGGCACGTTGGATTTTACAGGAGATTTATTCAGGATTTCAGCAGGATTGCCCGGCCGTTGACTGACCTCTTGACGAAAGACACCGAGTTCCTTGTCGATGACAAGTGTCTTTCGTCCTTCGCGACTCTCCAGCAGTGTGTTATTGAGGCTCCTGTCCTCCAGCCGCCTGATTGGTCTCTCCCATTCGAGATCATGACGGATGCCTCCGACTTTGTCGTAGGGGCAGTGCTGGGACAGAGGAGGGATGGAGTCCCGTTTGCTATCCACTACGCTAGTCGCACATTGGATTCCGCCCAGCGGAATTACACGGTCACAGAAAAGGAGATGCTAGCCGTAGTGTTTGCCCTAGATAAGTTCAGATCGTATATCATTGGATCTAGAGTAACTTTGTTTACAGATCACACCGCCATCTGGTACCTCATGGCAAAGAAGGATGCCAAGGCCAGATTGACTAGATGGATCCTTCTACTCCAGGAGTTCGACATTGAGATCAAGGATAAGCCTGGAGTCAAGAATGTGGTGGCGGATCATCTCTCCCGTTTAGAGCAGCCTGAGGAGACTGAGCAGATTGACCCTATTCGAGATTCCTTCCCAGATGAGGCGATCCTTGCTATCGCCTCACTCCCATGGTATGCCGATATTGTGAACTTTCTCGTTGCTGGGAAAGTCCCACAAGATTGGCCCAGGCAGAGGCTTGAGACCTTCCTTGCGAAGGCCAAGTCCTACCATTGGGAGGATCCCATCCTTTACCACGAAGGAGGGGATAGCGTCTGGCGTCGGTGTATTCCTCAGGAGGAACACCATAGCGTCCTCACTTACTGCCACAAGCTTGAGGCAGGAGGACATCATTCTGGGAGGAGAACGGCACAGAAAGTGCTCCAATCCGGCTTGTGGGTGGCCTACCCTCTTCAAGGACTCAGATGAGTTCGTGAAGAGGTGTACTGACTATCAGAGGATGGGCACTTGTGGACAGCGTGATATGATGCCGATGCAGCCCATTCACTTCTGTGAGGTTTTTGACGCATGGGGCATCGATTTCATGGGTCCATTCCCTAAGAGTCAGGGATTTGAGTACATTCTGTTGGCCGTTGATTATGTTAGTCGTTGGGTGGAGGCTATCCCCGCCCGAGCCGCTGATGCGAGGACTATTTGCAGATTTTTGAGGAAGCACATCATCACGCGGTTCAGGGTTCCACGAGTTCTGATTTCTGATGGGGGATCTCACTTCATCAACGACCAGGTGAAGGCACTTGCTAGCGAGTTCGGCATAGACCATCGTGTTGCTATACCTTACCATCCACAGACGAATGGTCTAGCCGAGGTGTCGAATAGGGAGATCAAGACTATATTGCAGAAAGTCGTCCGCCCTGACCGGAAGGATTGGTCACAGCTTTTGGACTCGGTCTTATGGGCATATAGGACGTCTTTCAAGACACCTTTGGGCACATCTCCCTTTCGCCTCGTATATGGCAAGCCGTGCCATTTACCTGTTGAGCTGAGGCACAAGTCACTTTGGGCAGTCACAGACATTCTTATGGATCCAGATGGTATGGGAGACCAGAGGAAGGCAGAGTTAGCTGCCCTGGAGGAGCTTAGAGATTCAGCTTTCTCAAACAGCCTACATTATAAGGAGAAAGTGAAGGAGTGGCATGATTATCATATCAGCCACAAGCATTTTGAGATTGGACAGAGAGTATGGTTGTTTGATGCGAGGCTACGATTATTTCCAGGGAAGCTACAGAGCAAATGGAAGGGACCCTACTTGGTCAGAAAGGTACACGACAACGGTAGCATTGACATATCTGAGTTGTCTTCTGAGAGTACCTTTAGAGTGAACGGCCAGCGGCTCAAGCCATTTCTAGATCATGAGCCGCGGGTCGCTGATCTTGCCCCTATTCATTTTGCGTGAGATGTGGTCTTTGACTCACATCTAATGCATCTCACGCCTGAGTTTCACTGTTCCTCCGCCTTGTATAGATCCAGATGTCCATATCACTACATTCTTTAGTCCCGCATCCCTTCCTTCATCTTGTGATTATGCTATACTTAGGGTGCACTTTACCCTAAGTATAGGGGGGATGCGAGACCTTTTGGATATTTCTTTTGTTCCTGTTTACCCCTGTTTTTGCTGCCTATACTTAGGGGTATTTCACCCTAAGTATAGGGGGGTAGACCCTGTACAGTCTCCACCCAGGTTTTTCCTTAGTATACAGCCTGCTATACTTAGGATTATTTAATCCTAAGTATAGGGGGAACACCTGAGAACCTCTTGACTTTTCATTCTTCGTCTTTGTATATAGCCCTTCTTTGCACTTCCCTATACCTAGCACGAGTTATGTCTTCTTCATCGCTCTTGACTCTGAGGACATCGTTTGAGCTAAGTATAGGGGGTGTGTATATATTTTATATATACTTTAGCCATAACTCGTACTTTGTGTGAGTGTGTTAATAAATAAAATGGCTAAAAATCACAAAAATTAAAAAATTTTCATGTACATAAACTTCTTTTATTTGCACATAAATATCTAGTGTACAAATTATTTTTGTAAAAATGATTTCGAAAATCTTTTGTGTAAAGCTTGTGAAAATATTTTTGTATCAAAATTATGTATATAGTACAAAATTTTTCCAAAATGTTTTGAAAATCAAAAGTTTGCAAAAATCTTGTGTAAATGTGTGTAAATATCTTTTGCAAAACTTGCACTTCATGCATCATTCATCCATGATTTCAAAACATTTTTCAAAAATTTTGCATGTTTGTAAAATTTGTGTAAATAAGCATCTTTTGTACATATGTATATAGTTTTTCTGGATGATAGTTGACATTTAAACTAGCCTGGAATCAAATTGAGAAATGGAGCTTGATTAAGATCTTAATCCACCTAATTTCTAAGAGGAACCTTATAGGGCTTAGGTTTAAGGCTTTTCAGGTCCATGGTGACTCAATTCTTTGAGTCCACTAGGCTATGATCACATGTCATCTCAATGAGCCTAAGTAGAGCACTTAACAACAACACATGACTCATATAGATTATGGCTTTACTTGGACACCAGCACTATGCACCGAGCTCTCTACGGATGAGGTGGTGAGGAGGCAGTCTTCCTTGACTTGGGGTAGCATATGAGGGTAGTACTTCTAGGCGGAACCTCTCTTCTTCTTTTAGTGAAGGAAGTGCGTCTCAACTTGGTCTGGTTGCCATGAAGTCTAACGACGGGAGTTGTGGGTTGCAATAAAGCTTCAAAAGAGGGATAGTCTACTGGCTCAAGAGGAAAAACTCCTTGTATATATGCTGCACATGTATATGTTGTATAGATGCACTCGAAAAAAAAAATGTGCAAAAAGAAAAGAACTCCAAAAAAGTGGTGGGTCTGATAGAAAATGATAATCCCACCGGAGTATGTATATAGAGTGCAATAAGCAAAGCTTGGTTTCATGTTCCACCTGTTGTAGCTTGCAGCAGGGAGACTTGGCTACACTGGTCAAGCTCCCAAGGGTACTTGGCTACACTGGCCTTGACCCATTCTCTTCTTCCCCCTCTTCTTGAGCCGATTGAACTTGAACTTAGAAGGGAATACCCCGCTCCTCGAGGAAAGAGTGGCCAGATTGAGGTCATAGAGTTACCTTGTTGGGGAGGGTTGTCAAGTTGCCATTTCTGAGGTGGAGATCTTAGACCTCACTTTCACAGGACGAGAAAAGATTCATGGTCTTCAGGGTTTGTGATTGATGACTTGTTCTGATCTGGAGCATTGAGGAGTCTTGGTTATAGATTAGTGGAACTTAGAGGCTATTGAGTTTTAAGCTTAAGTCTAAATAAGGTTCCGACACATTAATAATCCAAAGATCTGATCGAGCTCCATACCCCAATTTAATGAAGGCAAGTTTAATGATCAACCTTGATCCATGTACATCCTCTTTTTCTTTTTCTTTTTCTTTCTTTCTTTTTCACTTCTTTTTCAAAAAAGTGTTTGCTAAGGGACTAGCAAAGTTAAGTATAGGGGGGTGATGAATACTCATTCATCACTCTTTATTCTTATATTTTAGCTACAAAAACCTTTGCAAATACATGTAGATATGTGTAAATAGGAATAATTACCAAAAGCATGCATTATGTAAAAACCTATAATTAGCATGTTTTTGTGCAAAAATAAAAGAATAAAGATTAAAAAGAAAAAGAGGGAAATATTTAGAATAAATATTGAGCAACCTAACCCAAGGGAGGGCTCAGCATGGGCCTGACCGCGTAAAAGCCAAAGTAGAGGGAGATATGGGCTCATGTGTAAATATTTATGTAAATAAATAAAAATGTTTTCCTCAACCAAAAATAGTTTAAATTATGCTTGTAAATACTTGTACATATTTATAAATATTAAAACAAAAGATAAAAATATAAAAATCAAAAAGAAAACAAAAATACTTCTTGTATAGTCACCTTGTACATAGACTCACATACCTATTTATTTAACCTTGTAAATATACAAAATTAATTTTTATAATTCTTGTAAATAGTCTATGTTATATATTGTAAATAAATAAAATAAAATCAATTAAAATCAAAACAAAATAAAAATAGCAAAATTAAAAATATAAAAATACATTGTACATATACCATGTATATAGATATACATATATATTTATTTTACCTATGTAAATAAATAATAAAAATAAAATAAAAACACCCTTTTATTCCTTATTTTATTCTATAAATAAATAAACTATAAAATAAGGATAAAATACACTAGAGACATGTTCTAGAAAGGTCTCATATCCACCTCTCATGTTTCTACTGGAGATCAGACGACCGACATCTTCACTAAAGCACTTGCTAGAGGTCCCTTTCAGAGGCGCTAAGAGCAGTTGAATGAAGAGATGCGCTCCCAGGTGGGCTAGCGTCTATGAACTACTGAGGGTCTGAGATGCGGGGGGAAGGACTCGCTCACGTGGAGGAGTATGGCTTTTCGCTCGAGTTAGCGGAGCATACTATATACTATGACTTTGTGCGGGTATCAATATCGGTTCTAATGGGAGCTGATCTTGTTCTGAGCCCCTGATACAAAAATAATATTTAAAAATCAAAAATCAAAACCCTATATATTGTATATATACCTATATATAGTACATACTATGTATATAGCTTATTTTTATTTCGAAAAAATTATTAAAAATCACCAAAAAATAGAAAAAAATAAAAGAAAAATATTTCATGTTTTGAGTTTTGGCTGAATCGGGCCCTAGCTACCCTCATTTGCCACTTCAATATTCAGCCACGTGGCCCATTCTTATTGGGTCCTGGGGGATGTTGACCGCCCGGTCAACTACCCCCCCCCCCCCCCAGGACCACTTCCCACGGGTCTGAGCTCCGGACCCGATTTCTCCCATTTTTGCCCGCTCAACCCGATCACCATTTCATCAAACCCCGGCTCCGTTTTGATCCTCCTACATCCGACATCCTCGCCGGGCATCCACATCGGGATCCGCGCTTCACACAGCCCTACCCGACCAGTCTTAGCCGGACCCCTCCAGCGTACATAAGCGAGCTCCGCCACCCATTTTCTCCATCTTTGGCCATTCGCCTTCTTCTCCTGTGAGCTCCAGAGAGTGTGTGAGGTGACAGCTCGCGCCTGAGCCTGTTGCAGCGAGGAGAGGAGGAGGATTCCATCGATCCGGCGACGTAGCCGCCGCAGCTCCGCCACCAGTGCGAGCTCCGAGCCTCGGGCAGAGACGACCCTCGAGGCGACGACCAGGAGCATCCCCAGCTCCTCCCCCAGTCTCTCCGTTCATCCAGGTAGCCATTTAGCTCCGCCATTTCCTTCGATTTTCGTTTATCCCCAAATTGCACCGCCGCTGTCGTTCTTTGATTCCGACCACCCCGTTACCCACTTCGATCATCGGAATTGCCCATTACGTTCGTCTTCGTCCGACGCACCTTCTCCACCCACTCACTCAACCCAGCTCGCACAAGAGCTGGGAACCGAGCTCCTCCGTCTACCCCCTTCGCCGGAGCTCGCCGTCCCGACGCACCAGCCACCCCCACTTCGCCTAACCGGGTCGAGGCATTTTGCCCTCGACCCGCGAGTCTCCTGAGCTGTTTTGCAGGTGATACCGAGCCCATCTGAGGGCTTGGTCATTCAGGTCAGGAGGTCCAGCTCCGCCGACCCCATCCGAGCTCCCCGGAGCTTGGCTCGATCATCGGAGCCCACCGGCAGACGCGGGAGCCTTCCACGATTCTTCTCCGACCTTCAGAAGGCTCCCAGGAGGAGCATCGCGCACGCACGAGCCCGGCGAAGCTCGCCGGGGACCTGTTCTTCGAGGATCCTCCGTCGCCGTCGATCCCCCTCTCTCGCTCCAGTTTTAATCTGGGTCGTCCATCCCTGGAGCCACCAGCACCGCTCGATCCGAGGAGAGCCGATCCGGAGCGCCCACCATCCGCAGCCGTCAGATCTCCACGTGGCGCGCACCAACGCCCCCGCTTAATAAAGGGTAATTTACCCTTAGGCCCCTGTCTTTATTTTATTTTGTTTTAGTCCTGTAATTATTTAAGTCAGTTGTTTAGTTTTAGGGTAATTTGCATGTTGGACCCTGAGCTTTAGTTTATTTGCATTTATACCCTGCCAGTTGTGGACACGTGCTTCGACACGTGAGTTGTTTGGGTTATTTGTAGTAGATACCCTTGTAGTTCTGGATGTTATTAAATGAATGAAAGTTTTTAAATATTTACATTTATACCCCTGTGCGTGGTTTATTTGAGCATGTGCGATATTTGTTGGGTAATTTGCAGATAAGGCCCCTAGACTTTTGGTACCTGTTACCAATAAGTCCTCGGGACTTATTTTTCTTACATTTAGGTCCCTGAGTGCCCCAGGCACGTGCGTGGCGCGTGTTTTGCTGGGTATTTTGCACCAGACCCCCAGGACTTTGGGTATTTGCACTTTGGTCCCTGTGGCACAGTGCCCTATCTTTGCTTTTGAATGAAATATCAAACCACCTCCAAATCCAACGAAAATTTGATACATGGCTCCTGCCATGGTGTAGAATTTTTGTAGATTTTCGAGGACATTTTTTGATTTTGTTTGGTATTTTTAAAAATTCAAAAACCTCTATTTTTGTCACTGTCTAGTTTGAAAAATCACAAAAAATACAAAACTCACTTAAAAATTCTATAAAAATTATCTACTGTTTGTTTTTACTTAGTTTGATTTTCTAGCCAATTTTGGCTATTTTTCATTACTGAAAACCACTAAAAACTTAAAAACACTCAAAAACTCATAAAAATTCTAGTAAATAAATTAAAAATCCAAAAACAATAAAATTGGTACCTAAATTTTCCTTGTTTTTACTACTTTACAGGAAAATTACCTCCAAGCCATTTTAAGGCTCTTAGATATTTTATCTAGGGCTTTTAGCTCGGCTGGATAGTACCCTTTATCTTTGCCACTGTTTGATTTTTAGAAAATAAAATAAACATCAGAAATATTATCAAAATTCTCCAAAAACACTAAAAACATAAATACATAAAAACATTTTTGTTTGAATTTTTGGTTAATTTTAAGTGCTTTAAATAATTTGTTGAAGTGTGTGCCTTCTTTGCCTTTCCTATTTTCTTAATTACTTAAAAATCCAAAAAATATAAAAATAATTAAAAACCACTAAAAATATTTTCTTTCTTTATTTTCTTTATTTTTACTACTTCGTAGGCCTCTCGGCCAATCCGTGCTCCTTGAGTTCGACCATGGGTGCTATACCAGGTTAATCACATAGCAGGACCGCTATCTCGTGATTTTTATTGATTTTATCTGTTTCGAGTGGTTCATTTTTCTTGATACACATCGTCTGATCGCTTGGGTCGCGACGACCTATTTTCAGTACCTTATACCCGAGTGATCAAGCATGTTATCATTTATGTGCATGTCGTTGACGCAAGTTTGCAAGACAATAATGGGATTCAACTTTTAATAATAGCATTATCTGGACAACAGTTGCATGTTGCAATGTTAAAGGAGAATGAAATCCGAAAAAGGACTAGCATCTGAAAATGTGAGAAATGGAGGAGGCATTGCTTAATTTGCATCCCATATTTTTTTTGAATTTGAAGGAGAATTTACAATGAACATTTGGGGGACCACAATCTACATGTAATTCCTAATTTGGGAGGGGGGGCAACGGCCCCTACACGCCCCCTTTCCCTCTGTCCATGATTGGCACTTGCAGTTCATGGCATGATATGACAATATAGCTACATCTGCCGAAAAAAAACCTATCTTTAGCCTCTGTGATTCCTTGAACCATATATCCCAAAAGGCATTGCTCCTTTGGGCTCATGATACTTTTTTGACTCGAAACATGTGACTATTTATGAGTCCGCGCCTTAGATTTTTTTAGTATATGGTTTTGAACTTATTGTTTTAAGCATATGTATGGTGGAAAAGTTGTCTATTATTTTGTTCATACCTAGCAATGCTATATCTAGTTTAGATACGTCCTTGGTTTGTTCTATAATAAATCACTGAATTACAACATGTATGATTCAATACTTCAATATTCATTAGGATTTATGTGCCACTTTATATGTTTGTTCACCTTTATGTTTTATGGATACTCTTGGTTTTTCAATTTCATTGGTCAAATCTTATTGATGTGTATAACCTTAGAATACACGGGAAATCGAGTCAATAAGTTAAATTCTCATATCAATATGAATACAATCAAAACGTATTTTTTTGTTAATATATAATCACGTAAAGTAGTCCAATAAAAGATCAACATTTTTAAAAATCAAAATATGTGTGGTTAGGCTGTGCGAATAACCAGCAATCATTTTAATGTAATGTTTATCTCATGCATCACGTCTTACCTAATTATACCACTAATTATATTAAGAATATAAAATGAAAGTATTATATTAACAACTAAACTTTTAATTATCGAAATCAAGAGTTTATGCAGGAATTCATATACCATAAAGTTAATACGTCAACCACATTTCAAGAGCATCATTGGAAATCTATTCCATCAATCAAGCACTATCTTAGGATGGAGTTGTATAGTGTATAAAACAATTACTTTATGCTTTCATATTGAAATTAAGCTAGATGTCGATGATAATTTTCAAAATGATAAGTCATTGGATCGATTTGGTGACAATATATGTATGCCTAAGAGGTTGATAGAAAACCTCTGGAGGTCCTATTATATATAAACTCAACATATAAATAAATTATCCTATAGATCCGACACATACTTTAGGTCCGATTCACGCACCTCCAAACTGGGGTTGATTGGTCGCGACTTTGTCCCCATCGTTAGTTTCAACGCTCCCTCGACACGTCAATGTCGTCTCCTGAGGATGAGGAATCTCTTGGTAAGATCTTTTTCTTTCCCTCTCTCAAGCACATGGAAAGGGAGGAAGAGAATTGGAGTTGGATTTCAATGGGGTTGTTAAGGTTTGGACGGATTAATAGGATATTAAATCCTCATCAATTGGATGTTCAATCCACCTTGATTGGTATCTAAATTTGAATATATCGATAAAGGTAATATGGGGAAAAAAGAAAGTTTATTGGCTCCTAATTAAAGTTTTATGTGATAAATTCTCACAAAAGGGCCTTCTAATGAGGCACATATGGTAACATATGGTCACATTCATGTATACACATAGGCATACATGCACATACATGGATATGCATACATGGATACCCGCCTAACTGTGTATAGAGATACTTACATACCTACTTAACTACATACATAGAAAACGTAGATACATAGATGAATACATACATATATACATACACACATACATATGTAGCTACCTACCTACTATCTACATGCATACATAGATATACATGGATGCATAAATACATAACTATACACATCCATAGATATCTATGTACGTGCATACATAGTATACATAGATATACATGGATGCATAAATACATAACTACATACATACATAGATACCCTACGCGCTTACATACATAGATACTTAGATGTACACGTGTACATACATACCAACATAGATAGAAATCGTAGATACCTACATATGCATAAATACCTATACACATAGATACATACATATCTACAATCTACATACATAGATTCATGAAGACAACATATATACATGCATAGCTAATACACAAATATATAACAACATACATTGATAAATAATACAAACACATAGATAGATACAAGCATGGATACAAATAGATATGCATGTATGCGTATATCGACATAGATAGAAATTATATAATGCCTACATATAGTTATACGTATGCATGCATGCATAAATAAAGACATGCATACCTACGTGACATACATTGATATACAGATACGAACATACATAGATACGTTAGACATTACATATCTACATATATACAAACATAACATTTCCGGTCGAACCACGGAACCACGTCTTTTTTTGTGGGAGGGTACTCTCGGTAGTGGGCACCTCATAGGACCTCGACCTACTTACTCGGGTCTTGTATGGATATGAAAGAAGGGGTGCTCCTAGGTGTGTAGAATGGACGCATGCTGTAGAGGACCCCTGTTGTGGCGTTGGGGATCCGTCGGATAGGGAATGGACACCCCTAATAAGGGGCCCACTATCCCCGACCCCCTATTAGGGGGCATCCATTCTGCATCCAACGATCCCCTATGCTACAGCAGGGGTCATCTACAACGGACAATCCGCCCCCCTAGGTGTGAGTAGGGGGTGTGTTTGTTCTAGAGAATGGATTACCCATGTCAGGGGGTATGGAAACACTTGTGCATATTCATAGGAAAGGATATAAGGGAGAAACTCCTACCAGAGATGGACGTAAACTTGAGATACCTTGAGGGTAGGGATAATTGTCCAGGTCCCGTGGCTCTAGCTATGGTTTTGGCTTCTATATCCCATAAGTAGACTTCTACAACCCATGGGCGTTCTTCTTCACCTTCTCCAGCTGACACTTTGGTGACTTCCAACAGGGCATCTAACAGTCAAGCAGTACCTTGCCGGCCTTAGCTACCTCCGCTCCAACCGCTCCTTCTCCGACAACTTTGATGACCCCTTCCGCTATGTTATATTCGCCTGCAAGTGCTTCTTCCAATTCAATGCCGCCAGCGAGATCAGCCTCCCCACCCTTGAGGACATGGTCCAACCCTATTGTGGTGTCGATGACCTCATACCTGACGCTGCCGCCCCTGATCACAATCTATGCATGCTCTTCTTCAGTAACCCCTGCTAGCCTGACGATAGGAGGCACCTCATGTACACCTTCACATCCCGCGTCGATGTCATCCTTAGACTTGAACGTGGTAAGGAAGGTGTTTGCGAGGGCATTTGGGAGGTGGGTCAAGGTCACCTTCATGCAGGTAGGCATCGAACAGTAGGTCAACATCACGATCGAAGTCTATAGTGGGAAACATGGCGATGGTGAGTCGTTCGTCGGGCTCTTGATGAAGACCCTTCGGAGAGGGACACATAAGATTATCCTTTTCTAATGTTCTCTATCTTAGAGCCCAGATGAGAGGCAGAGGCAGACTAATCTCAGGTGTGAATTCGATAGATCCCGCAAGCAAAACAATAGGCTTGAGCCTCAAGAACTTGGCATGAAATGAAGGTCGAGGATAGGAGGAGTGCTAATGAGGAAGACATGAAGTTTTGGGGGAGCAGAAGGCGTAGAGGTTGTTGATTTGGATTTGGGATTTTCAATAACAAGGGGAAGATGGTGGAGTCTGAGAATGCATGCAGTAGCAGAGAGTTGATTGGGGAAGAGGAGTTGTAGAACAAAGAAAGAGGAAAGAGATGAGAAGAAGAAGAAGCAAAGGAGAAAATAATATTGCATATGGTCAACACTCAATTAATTAGGTGTTGCACGTGAGTCAATACTTGCAGTTAATCGAAAAGGTCAGGAATCTTCGATCAAAGTGATCAGAGTTTGGAATCAAAAATAGAAACACAATTCAAATGGAATGAAAGAAAATTATCGCAACAGTTGGAGGACAAGTGTGGGCGGGGGAGGAAAGGGCGGAGGGGGAGGTAGTCACAACAACTGGAAGGGGATGGGGCTAGAGGAAGATCACACTATAGGAGAAGGGCAGGAAGGGTTGGATGGAGTGGCATCATTTATAATTATGACATGTTTTAAGGGGTACAATTTTCAACATTTAACATTTTTCGTAAAAGTTAACCGATAAAATAGATGGAAGTTAACACAGGGTCACTAATGAATCTCCATTTCATCACCTTTATTCTTTCATTTTGGCCTCAAATCCCTAGCCAAATACATGTATATTGCATTAATTTGGGCAAAATAACACTCAGAAATTAAGTAATAAATACTATGTAAAATATTGTATTTAATTTCAAAATAAAAGAATAAAGGGAAGAAAAGAAAAGGAATGAAGTGTCAAAGACATTGAGTGACCCTATACACGAGATCCTGTCATCATGATGACTAGGTTGACAAGGAATAAAGTAGGGAGAAACAAGGCAGCCAACTGTGTAGAAAATACAACTCAAAAACCCTAATTCTATAGCCCGATAATTACATTTTGGGACCCATTTTATTTTTCTTATTTTTTTACCTCAAATCAATAAACCCTCAACATGAACATTATACATAAAATATAAAGAAAATTACAAAATTATTTTCATTCAAAAATAGTACATATTGTGCCCGAGACACACATAATAAAAAGGCGCAAAGAAAACTTTACATACATGTATCTTCTCCACACCTACACAAAATTGATCAAACTCATTTTACTGTTCATAAAATCAAATTATATATTTAATGAAGGTAGTTTCATTTAATTTGGAGTTAAGATGCAAAAGTTGACTTATGGGCCCTCATTGTGCAATATACATGCATATAATATTCATTATATTTATTCCTTGTACTTTTAGGTCTCTTATATTTTTATATATTTGTAAATATTTATTTGAAATACATATACATAAAAAATAAAATCATGGAAAATGCATTAAAATAAATAAATCTATAAAATACATAGGTAAAACATACATATAATGTACAACATATGCACATAATTATTTAAGTAAATCAATAACTTTACAAAAATAAAACAAAAATATATACGTGTGTATTTAAATAAGTTAAAAATATATGAATTACTTGTACAAAATAATAAAATAAAAATACATAAAAATAAAATATCATAAATACAAGTAAATATGCATATAAGTATACATGTAAATATTAACATATGATAAATCAACTTGTAAAAATAAACAAAAAATATAATAAAATAATACATAAATTAGGAACTATTATGTTTTAGCAAAAATAATTATAAAATTATTTGTTATTTTTAATCTATTTCATAAGGGAATTTAGCCCAATTATTTTCTGGTTGGTCCACGTGGACCAACCAGATCCCTCCATTGATTGACCAGCGGTCAACTACCACAATCTCTCCTTCTCGAGCGTTGTGATTATCAGAGCCTGATTTTGCGCCCTTTTCCCGTTCGATCCAATCATGCTCTGGCTTGGCACGCCTAGCAAAAAGTGGAGATTTAGTCTCCTTAATTCACACCCGAGCTTTAGATCCAATCAATCTTCATTGATTCAAGAGAAACTAAAGCTGTAAAGTGTTGCTTTCGTTTTTCTATAAATAAACCACCACAGTTCCCTTTTGAAGTTTGATCACACTTTGCTCTTTGTAACCTCAATCCTTTATTTGTTTGAGCTTACTGGTGATAGCTGCAAGCTCGTCGGGGCTTTGGCATGGAGAAGAAGAGCCCGAAGGTGGAGATCCAGCTCATTGGAGGTTATCTCCGACGATGCTTCCCTGCTCCATGAAACCTTCAGGTTAGAGCTGCTTTTCTTTCATTTTTGTATCACATTTCTTTCCTTAGCATAGTTCAAGCCTTAGTTTCCTTAATTAAAATCAATCTTAACATAATTTTGAGATCCAAAATTGTTGGAGCTGCAACCTCCAACCCCATCCTTTGTGTCCCATCACTGTTTCGCCCCCTCTCCATTCCATCTTCAATCCCCATCCAATTCTCTGCAATTCCCCTCTACTAATCCCCTCTGATTTTGCCTGAATCAGAGCGATCGAGCTCACTCCTCCACCCTTCGCTGGAGCTCGTCCATCTCGCCCATTCCCTACACCACAACCTTCACCCCCTAGTCGAAGACACTCCCCTCGAACTGAGGAGTCTTTTGTGCAGGAGCTGTGCTTCGACAAGCTATCTGGGGCAGAGTTCGAAGCCAAATCACGATCCCTAGATCCCTTGAGCTCCAGGTCTCACTCGACGAGGCCCACCTTCCAGCACCTCCACTCGATGCGGAAGGAGCCCAGCAACCTTGCCCTTCAACCGCTTCTCTGGTGACTGGAATGAGGAGATAAAGACGATCGAAGGAGCCTTGCCCATCAGTTCATCATCATTCTTGTAGGATCCTTCTTCACCGTATGTTCGAGCATGCCCTCCAGATGAAGTAGTCACTGTCAGATTGAAGAGTGTGTCCATCGTCACATCTTCTCCTAAAGACAATCTCAACCGACGATCCACAAAGGGGTATCGTCCGTTGATGACACAACACGTGGCTAAGTAAATATCATCCAACCATTGATCAACGCCTAATAGGGGGTAAATTGCATATTAAAGCCATGATTTTTCTCGTTTAAGTATTAGTCATAATATTTGCATATCAGCCCCCGCACTTTTCGCTTATTGCAGTTAGGTCAATGTTAGGTCACCCCATGTGGCGCCCTATGTGAGGTAGACATTTCGCATGCATACCCTCCCAGGTTGTTGTATTTTCTTTTAGTCCACTAAATTTGTATATTAGTGTAATAATTCTAGATAATTTGCATAGATACCTTTGACTTTATTTTTATTGCAAATATACCCCTATTAGGTTGTTTTATCTTATTTATGCCTTTTTATTTTTTTTAAATATTTCAAGAGCATAAAAAATTGTGGGAAAATTTGTGTGAATGCTTGATATTATTCTGATATTTGCTATATTTTTTATTTTAGCATTTTCATGCATTTTTCTATTTAGCAAAATCATTTAGAGTTATTTATTCCCTGTTTAGCCACGAAAATACAAAAAAATATAAAATCACTTTAAAAAAATCCAAAAAAATGGAGCATATCTATTATCGTATTTTATCACTCCATACAAAAATCACAAAAAATATAAAAGAAAAACTTTAAAATTGGAAAAAACCTCCTAAACCTAAAAATTAGCAAAAATTCTATAAAATTCCAAAAAGTTAGTTTTGTATTGTATATTTTTATTTAGATTGTCTACCATATATCAAAATTCGTGTTGGGAATTTTTTGTATTATTATCTTTTTTAAAAGTCCAAATACTTTCAGTCTATTTATTAAGGTCATGTTTTGTTATATTTCATACTTTAAAAATACCTAAAAATTATCAAAAAAATACATAAAAATTCATAAAAACGAAGATTAATATAAAAAGACGGAAATATTTTATTTTGCAAAATTTGAGTGTTTTTAGCTATATTTATAAATACAAAACCCTGTCTAGACTATATATACTATATATTACTTATATACATACTATATTATTATTACTAATTATAATTATCTAATATATATTTTGAAACCCTTAAAAAATAAAAGGATTGTACTTATTTGTGACTCCTGAATTTTTACTTATTTATTATATATATTGTGTATATTGTACATATTATTATATATAGACGTATATATACTTATTATATCCTCAAAACAAAATGATATTAAAAATATGAAATATATAAAAAGAAAATATAAAATATAAAAAAATAAAACATTAAAAAATACATAAAAAATGAAATATAACCAAGACCCACAAAAATAATTAAAAAAAACAAAATACACAAGAACACCTAAGTAGGTTGCTCAATTTTTCTCTACTCCCTTTTGCTTTCCTTTGTCCAACACTTTATTGCTTATCACTATACATATGGCGTAGAGTTATAATAAATTTCGACTCTCTTCACTTTGATTGCGTTAATTATCTTATGTAGGTTGATTGTTGTTTGATTCGCATCTTGTTTTCGGTCACCTTAACGATTACTAGTTGTGTTTGATTAGCAAACCGGTCGATAGCATGCAAATAATGGTGTCGTTGCTGAGAGCAGATCATCCTGCTTAGTTTTTATTGTCATTTTCCTCTATATTATTGCTTGCACATTTCTCTCTTTATTCTATTTTCTATATATTCTGGTTTGACACATTTCATGTTTCAATTTGTTGTGAGGCCCCACTTATTGAGGGAGAGCTTCTTAGGAGACTCACTGCACCCGAGAGACACGGAAGTTGGTGGTTCTTCACTCACCATCAGGAGAGAGCGGCATAAGAAGACATAAATTTTCAAAGTAGCATAGCTTAGAAATTGTTTTTTTAGGGATGGATTTATTTGCATAATTTGTAATAATACATGTACCCAAGGACACTTGAACATTGACACTCTCTGAGGTCCATTGCTCGGATCATTGTTCATCTGGAAGCCTCATTAGTTTTTATCATGTTTTCCTCGCCTTTGCTTTTATTTCTCTCTAATTTTCCTCTTATTTCTATTTATTTTCCGTGATTTGTGCATTCTGCCTTTCTTTTCTTTATTTCATGTGATTGAGCCCTTGTCTTATGAGTGCTTGACTCGGTAAGTTAGGTCCAAAGCCCTAATTATTTGCATGTACCTATAGTATCTTCGCTTGGACATAGATTAAATTTTGGTTGATTGCCCATATTTGATACCTCGTGCCATGAGAGAGTTGATATAGCGCTTGCACGATCCGATTTGTCGGACACCAATGACTCTCCAAGATCGAACTTTTTGGTATTTTATCTAAGTAAGTCAACAATATGTTCCTTACACTAATAGCAATTCTTTTCTAGGGCGATTTCACCACTTTGCATATCGCATTAAGCAATTTAAATTTCTATCTTGCATCCCCCCATGGAGAGCGTTGGAAAGCACTACGAGTCTTCTTATTGAGCATACATCATTCTGACACAAGGGTGAGATTTCCATCCTAATGTCAGCTTGCATTGATTTTCTGCTATCTCCCTCTATTTTTGCATGCTTATGTTTAAAGAAAATCTAAAAAAATCGTTAGGTGCATTATTCTGAAAAATACTCAAAAAATGAAAATCAAAAATTAAAATAAGGTGACTGCTTAATAAACTTTGACCAAAAATAAAATTCACAACGAGCATTCATTGTATTGGGTTCATAAAACCCTCTTTGTTTTCAGGTACATCCCAAATTGTGTGAGGTGTGATCCTTACGGAATGGAGCCAAAAACCCAGCATGAGTTCTACCTTGTTGTTGACTGGATTCACGAAGTATTGACACTTATATCGTGTGTGGATGAGTAGGGCCTTGTCGATGATAGTGTTTTCTCCTTGCATAGAACATTTGACTTGGTCTGAAGTATTGAGGATAGGCCACGCCTCACGGGTGTCTGTCTCGACGTCTTGTGTCCGAGTACCTCATTTGGGGGGGGGGGGGGGGAAGTAGTGATTTCGCCTATCGGCTTCCTTCTCTATTTTTTGGCTGAGTAGTGGATATAGACGCAATAACAAGGACTCTCTCTCAAAAAATACATGCTATATGTTACAAAGGAAGTGGAAAGTACGAGATACTTTTCTCGCAGTGCCCACTCTTCTATGGGGCTAGCCCACTGAGGACTTGTTACAAGATTGCCTGAATAACAAAATAAAATTGAAAAGATAAAAATAGCGCAATTCTTGCATCTTCACATTGTGTGAGTTGGTGAATCCTTTGCATTTGTGTTTGTTTGGATCCAGTTTTTAATCAACTATCAGTCATGCACACTTGCGTCATTTTTCATTTCCTCTATTTTAGTCTCTTTTTGCCTTGCTCATTTTGAGCCTTCTTACATTTTCTCCTTTCATCCACTTGTTTGTCACCATACTTCTCTATTCCTCGTTTGTGTCCTCATCTCTTCCAATATGTCGACCCACAGATGTATTAGTCGGGAATGTATCGACACCCACATCAATTCCATAGAACTAAAATCTCCAATAATTCAGGACGATTCTTGAGGGCTCGATTTGAACTTTGCGAACCACACTCAAGACTCCTTGCTTCCTTCTTAAATAAACCAGGACCTCTCTTGTCCCGAATTCGTTCTCTTCTGGATGGCAATTGATTTCACTCCCTATACCTCTCCATCCTTAATAAATTTTAGAATCGACCTTGATTCTGAACGCTTCTCCACATATGGTGCTTACGTTAAGACTGATCAATGTAATTTTCCAACTGCAGACATTGACCCCGATATAGAGATCAATTCAACTCTGAACCTGAAATGGCACCCAAGGGCAAATGACAGCAAGTAGATCAGAACAAGGATAACAACCAACTACTCACTTCAATCCAGGCTATTCAATAGCAGTTGACAGACCATGCCTTAGGTCAGCTTGCATTTTCAGGATATGTTGAATGATATGAGGAGAAATCAAGGAAACAAAGGGGGAGGAGGATAGAACGATGGAGAAGATAGGAAGGCTGGAGAGAACCCTGAAAGTGAGAATGAAGTGAGAGAGAAACGTAAGCCAAGTCTTAAGGAGACTTACAACACCGGAGTCGGGCAGATTATAGAGTGGATCCAAATCCATGTGATTCATGGGAATTTTGAACTCAAGCCGTAGCTACTTTCACTTCTTCCCACCTTCCATGGGATACAAGCGAATAACCCTACACTCACCTCCAACAATTCAACCAAATTTGTGGGACCATGCATTACCCCAACATCCCGTTGGAGGTAGTCAAGATGACTGCTTTCCCATTCAGTGCGCAAGACAAGGCGCTTTATTGGATAAATCACCTGGGGAAAGTGGTAACGACCTAGGGGACTCTCAAATCTGCCTTCCTGCACAAGTACTATCCTCCAGGTCGTCTAAATCATATGCGAGTATTCATCTTCAATTTCTCATAGTTATCCCATGAGCCTATCCATTAGGCACCAGAAAGGTTCATGGTCCTACAGGAGCAGTGCCTCCACCACTATAGTCCGAAGACTAGTTTGGTGCAAAACTTCTTTGGTGAGTTAAATCAAGAATCTCAGAAGGTGGTTGATGCAACATGTGGAGGATCTCACTTTAACAAAAATAAAGATGTGGCGTGGCAAATATTCGAGGAGGGTGGACGAGGGATCGACCGCCTTGTCTTCATCTCGAGTGTTCCAGAAGCACCCACAAATTCCTCCCAAACTTGTTCATATGGCAACATCATATAAAGGAGAGAAAGATGAAAGCTTCAATCTCAGCATCATTGGGAGACACCTCTCCAATGTCCATATTATCGAAAAGCAATCACAAGATCTTGAAAATCTAAATGCGATCGAACAAAGGACCAAGCATTTGGATAAGATGGTCCAGATATCGAAGCAACTGGAGCTTCTAGCGAGTACCTTCAACTCTTGCAAACTTTGTGGCAACGCAAGCCAAGACTCCCGTTGAACTGAAAGAACTAGTATCATAGCAATCTGTATATCCGAGTCAAGGGCAACTCCAGTCATTCCAGCATGTGTACCACATGCAAGCACCATACCAGGGATCACCGTATCACAACAGACCAAGATGGTGGTATATCACCCGGAAGCCTCGATATAAGTCGAATCCTTCTTTCCACCTCCACACCGCATCCATGAGGTGAATGTTGCTTGGCCTAACGATCAGAACCTAACCCATCCTAGTGGACAAAATCAGGATCAGAACTCAGTGATTCGGCCATACCACTCTCAGATGGCAGGAAGGAGCTTCCAACCTAGCTATAACGAAGATGAAATTTCCAAAGCTAGCACCAACCATATCGACAGAAATACCATCAGCAATCGGGTGGTTATTATGAGAATCAGTATCAACCACCCTCCAGCATAACTATCAACAGTTCTCTCCTCTTCCATATCGAAGTTATTAGCCTCAGCATCCATAACAGTACCATCCTCGACGATCTCATCATGTTGAGAATTCCGAGACAACTTTTAAGGATCCCACACTCAACTTTTCTAGCGTAGTTGGTGAAAAAATTAGGTGAAGTGAACCGGAAGTTAGATGGCCTCATCGCAACCAAAACTGTCATCCCAGCTCAAGTTGAGGTGAATCCAAACAATTTCTGACGCAAGGAGCAAGTAGTTTGTAATGTCCAATCCCCGACCGAGTCAGGTATGAATGATCCAATTATGTTATCTAACTCTTTAACTCTCAGGAGCGGTAGGACACTGTGACCGTCTGCGACCGCGAAGGGTAAAAATAAAGCTTCACAAGGCGAGTCTTCATCAGTTGTACCCACATCGAGTTCTGGAGGAGGAGAAGAGAAAGAAACACTTGTAGCACCAGATTCAGAAAAATTGCAAAAAAAAAAAGAAGAAGAAGAAAACCAAAAATCCACATCAAGCAATAAAAAACCAAGGCGACGTTGATGCAACCAACGAGATGTCAGCACCGGCAATGGATGCAGTGCGAGCTGCGGATGCCGATGTCCCTCTTGTTAGCTTTTCCACGAGAGCAGATGATTGTACCTCCTTTGATCATTTGCATGTAAAAGCTAATTCCTAGAACAACTTTTTGAATGATGTAAATATTCCATTTTCGAATGTGACTGATGAATACTCATTCATCACTCTTTATTCTTATATTTTAGCTACAAAAACCTTTGCAAATACATGTAGATATATGTAAATACAAATAATTACCAAAGTGCATGCATTGTGTAAAAATTAATAATTAGCATGTTTTTGTGCAAAAATAAAAGAATAAAGAATTAAAAGAAAAAGAGGGAGATATTTAGAATAAATATTGAGCAACCTAATCCCAAGGGAGGGCCCAGCATGGGTCTGACCGCATAAAAGCCAAAGTAGAGAGAGATAAGGGAGCTCATGTGTAAATATGCATGTAAATAAAATAATAATATTTTCCTCTAAAAATAAAATAAAATAAAATGGGCTTGTATATATTTGTAAATATTTGTAAATACAAAATCAAAATAAAAATAAGAAAATTAAAAAGAAATAAAAATATCTTCTCCACTTGTATATTCATCATGTACATAGACCCCCTTTCTCTATTTATTTCACCTTGTAAATAAATAAAGTAAATTCCATAAAAATTTGTATACATTCTATATCTCATAGTGTAAATAAATAAAATAAAAACCATAAAAATCAAAATTAAATAAAAAGAACAAAATTAAAAATCAAAAGAAACATTGTAAAGATACCATGTACATACTTGTATATAACTAATTATTTTACCCTTGTAAATAAATAATAAAAATAAAATAAAAACACCAAAATATTCCAAATTTTATCTTGTAAATAAATAAAATATAATTTTGAAATAAAAATGCAAAAAAATAAGCAATTAAAAATCAAAAATCAATATTGTATATACCTAATTTATATTTCAAAAAAATAATTAGAAATCACAAAAAATAGTTTAAAATAAAAGAAACACTTTTCATGTTTTGTGTTTTCATTAATTCGGCCATTTTCTATTTTTAATTGAATTTCCAAATCATTTCCACGTGGCCGCTTCTGACTGGTCCACGGGGGATGTTGACCCCCCGGTCAACTCCCCCTGGACCACAAAGTCCCGGATCCGAGTTTTCGACCCGACTTCTCGACATTTTCCACACTCGATCCAATCACTAAATCCGTTAACCCCGGGTCCTAATCTGGCCTTGATCAACCCTGATCCACGCCCGGGGTAGATTTATGGGATCCGCGCTCCGAGCTTCTCGCCCGACTCCCAGATAGCTGGACCCCTAGGCATATATAGTCTGAGCTCCGCCGCTCCTTTTCGCATCTTTGGCTCGTGCATTCTCCACCCCAGGACCTCCATCATCTCCGCCTGAGTGACAGCAGTCGGCCGGTGGTTTTGCAGCAAGGAGAGGGTGACCGGACCATCGATCCGGCGACGTAGCGCCGCCGTGCACCGCCCAGACATGGTGCTCGAGCCTCGGGCATCGACGGCCCTCGAGGCTAGGACCTAGAGCTTCATCGGCTCATTCCCAGTCGACCTCGTCCATCAGGTACCCCTAGTTCTTTCTCTCCGTAGCTAATTTCGATTCACGCTCAAATCGACCCATCACCGACGACCCCTGATTCCGACCACCCTCGTCCATATTTCGATCATCAGAGTCGACCAACACCTCCGCACTCCTCTTACGCACGTTCTCCACCCCTTCGTTCAACCCAGTTCACACCGGAACTGGGACTCGAGCTCCATCACCAACGCTTCACCGGAGCTCGTCCATATCGACGCACCGATCATCCCCACCACCGCTAACCGGGTTGAGGCACTTTGCCCTCGACCCAGGAGTCTGTTGCGTTGCTTTGCAGGTCCAGACGAGCCCATCTGAGGGCTTGACGTTCAGGAGCAGCAGCTCCCGCTCCGTCGGTGTCTCCTGAGCTCTCCGGAGCTCCGTTGCGCCATCGGAGGGGTTCTTCAGACGTGGGAGGCCCAGGCGCATCTTCTCCGATCATCAGTAGCCTCAGAGGAGGACCACCGTGCGCGCACTGGGCCAGCGAACCTCGTCGGCCGCCTGTTCTTCGTGGATCCTCCCCGACCATCCATCCAGCCATCCAGCTCCAGATTCACATCGAGCCGCCCATTTGAGGAGCAGCACCAGCCGTTCGATCATCAGAGGGTGGACCTGGACCGTTAGATCAGTGAGGTTTAGCCACAGCGCACTGGAGACGTTCGATCAGACACGTGGCTGAGCCTCGACCGTCAGATCCGAGCCGCAGCCCATCGTTGAGGCGCCACCCCCCCTGACCGTTGGATATCACACGTGGCGCCCATCTAGCCCTCGGCATATAATAAGGGGTAATTGCTCTTAGGCCCCTTTAGTTTCTGCATTTAATATTTAGTCCTGTAAATACGTTTAGTAGTTGTTTTTATTTTGGCCATTTTGCATCGAGGACCATGTTGCTTATCTTATTTGCATTTATGCCCCTGTACATGAAGGACACGTGCATCGACACGTGAGTTTTGGTGTAATTGCAGCTTTTATCCTGTGTTTCTGGCGTGTTACTTTTTATAGTTTTATAAATTGGAATGACAAAAATGCCCCTCTGAGTGTAACACACGTGCAGCGCACGTGGTTCTCGGGGCTTTTTACACTTTGGGCCCTATACTTTCTAGCCGTGTTATTCAAGGGGCCCTGGAACATGTTTTAATTGCAGACAGGTCCTTGTGCATTGTGCCTTGTTGTTTGATTTTAATAAAATAGCAAAATTACTCCAAATTTGATGAAAATTGGATACGTGGCTCCTGCCACTGTGTAAAATTTTCTCTAATTTTTGAAGACATTTTTGACTCTTTTTATTATTTTTAAAAATTCAAAAACATCACTTTTTCTTACTGTCCAGTTTTAAAATTCACAAAAAAATATAAAATCATTTCCAAAAATTACAAAAAAAATTGGTTTTAGTGTGTTTTGTTGCATTTGATTTTCTGACCAAGTTTGGTCATTTTTGGACATATAAAAAATATAAAAATTGAAAAACATTGAAAACTTAAGAAAATTCTAATAAATAATTGAAAATTCCAAAAATAACAAATCCAGTGCCTAATTTTTCCTTGTATTTCATACTTTACAAGAAAATTACCTTCAGGTTTTATTAGGGCCATCTTGTATTTTAATTTGGCCGAAGAAGCTTGACTGGACATTATCTTGCATTTTCTGGCTTGTTTCATTTTTAATAAATTCCTTAAAAATCAAAAAAATACCAAAAATTAACCAAAAACAGTAAAAAATATAAAAAACATAAAAATATTTTTCTTTGATTTTTTGAGCTTATTTGAGTAGTTAAATAATTGTGTGAAGTTGCTTGTTTCCTTGACTTTCTTATTTTCGTTATTATTTAAAAATCCAAAAAAATATAAAAATTATTAAAAATCCACCCAAAACCCTTTTATTTTATTTGCTTTTATTTTCAGACTATTTCGTAGGCCGCAAGGCCATCACGTGCTCCTTGAGTTCGACCCTGGTCGCTATACCAGGTTAATCTAATAGCGAGACCGCTACCTTGATTTTCATCGATTTTTGCTTTCGTTTGGTGGTCTGATATTTTTCTTGATTGAGCACCCGAGCAACTGAGGTCGCAACGACCGCTTCTGATTTATCTACCTTAGCTACTCGGATTTATCGTTCATCAGAATGGCGCCGTTGCCGGGGAGCACGGCTTAGTAGTCCATTTTGATTTTCTTTTATTTTTGTTTTCTTTTTCGCAGCTTTTCGCTGCTCTTTCTGAGTTCGCGGCTTTTCACAGCTTTTTATTTTTCGTTTATTTTTCTTTTATTTATTTTATTTTATTTTATTTCTTTTTTTGTTTTTGTTTTCTTTTGCTTATTTATTTTATTTCTATTTCTGCACATATACCCTGTTTATTTTCCTGCCTTTAGTTGCTTTTTTTTATTTGGTATTTGACACTTTGCTATTGTCTTGCGAGGGCCCGAGGACCGAGGCGGCAACTCTCGAGAAGTCGGCACAACCACGGTGATCGGAGGCGGCTCCTTTCTGCACGGAGCCACAGGAGAGTGCGAGAGAGTAGCTGAGTGGGAGAGGATTAGCTTAGATTAGATTAGACTTTATTTCAACTATTTGAATTGTTGTAATAATACAAGGACAGCTCAGACTTGGACTTAGACTCTCTCGGGTCTGTTTCGCCGAGCACCGGTGTGCTCGGGGGACCCATTAGCTAGTTCAGTTTTTCGTGGCTTTTTACGTGGTTTTTGTTTTTCGCTGCCTTTTCCGGTTTCTTGTGGTTTTCTCGAGCCCCTAGACTTAGGAATTTCTGTTTGATTGTGACGTAGCTCATAGGATCCAAACACCCTAATATAATTGCATGTTCCGATAGTTCGATAATTGGACCTGTAATAAAAGATTAATAAAAATAGCCGACTTGCTTCCTTCGAGCCTACGTGCCGTAGCCTGCCCTGCCAAACGCTGCTCATGAACCCGATTTGTCGGAAGGAGGAGGGGTAGACCGAGACCGGACCCTTTGGATCGGAGGCTGGTGATCAGCTAGACTGTTCTTTCGAGTAGAAATTGCCTGTTTAGGGACTCAGTTTTCCGCCTGCATTTAGGTAGTTTATTTTCTGTCTTTCAATTCTGCACGGATCATCTTGCATGTAGACTGCTGGAGTCAGGTACGCATTTCTTACTCTGCATGCATCATTGATTTCATCGCGCATCGGCTTTTTCGTCTTCTCCCCCAGTTTTTAACTTAATAATCAGGAGAACCGAAAAATTCGTTAAACGTTTTTGTTTTTATTAAAAAAATATCTAAAAAGAAAAATAATAAAATTTGGGACTGCTAACACTATCGACCCTAAAAGACACCTCACTTAAAAATTTGTCTTGGGGAGAGCAACCCCTCATTGTCTGGTTTGCTTGTGCGAGAGAGTGACTGTAGCATCCGGTTTCCAATCAAACTCGAAGTCGTCCGATTTTGGGTCTAACGAACCCAAAAACATTGTCGGTCAATACAAACCAACCTAAAACGACCAATTGGTAGTGAATCAAAAGTCGTTCGGACGAAATCGACCAAAAATCGGTCCCTTCGTAACGCACGCCGTGAAAAGCCGCGACGAAAATTCGGAAACCGCGAAACGAATCGAGACCATCATTAGATCCGATTCGACGACACAAGACCAACGGAATCGACCGTTCGTCAATCGGAGGTCATATGATATTTTAAATTTCAAAATTTAATCTTAAACAAAAACCGTATCCGAAAATTTCGGGGGTTCAAAACCCGATCGGAAGTATAGCAATATTATACTCATATTGAGCGTCATTTTGAGACGATCGAAATAAGATATTTCGCGCCAAGACCCGACGCTCGAGGCACAAATTCGGTCAACTTAAAGTAAGTTAAATAAGGTTGAATTTTTGGGTTTTAAAAAAAAAATTTATTTTCCAGTGGCAGCAGACTGC
This sequence comes from Ottelia alismoides, assembly GCA_037367405.1. NCBI lineage: Eukaryota > Viridiplantae > Streptophyta > Magnoliopsida > Alismatales > Hydrocharitaceae > Ottelia > Ottelia alismoides. The sequence goes on from JAZKJV010007393.1 coordinate 1,066,380, forward strand.
TGTCAACTCTCTCCAGAACTGCCAAATGGCATTTCTCTTCCTCCACTTGTCAAGTAACTTTAAAGCCCAAGTCTTTATAAAAAGCAACTTCCCCCTTCTTTTTCCCAAATTACAACGAGAGAGATCTTCTCCCTTGTTATGCCCTTTTCTCCATCAAGAGGGAAACGAAACCCACTGTTTTTCTTTTCGTTTCTATTGGAACTCCAACTAAATTTGATGGTCCTGCTGCTGCATGTTGCAGCCGACTGAAGCTGCTCCCCATCTCCCTCAAGCACGATGGCTGCTACTTCAAATTCATGCCTTGCATGCAACATCAAGATCTGATCTACCTTTTCTTTTTATAAATAGGTACCATCCTTTACCCTCATCTCTTGCTGCCATGCATGAATTTATACATAAACTTGATCTTTGTTGGGGAATGTCATTAAAATCTTCGGTATGTTTTGAGGAATTGTTCTTGATCATGGATTTTAAATAACTTATTTTTGTTGCAGCAAGAGATTATGCACAAAAAAATAACATAAAATTTTATAGTAAATTTCTGATTATTGATTCTCTGTTCATAATTAGAAGATCAAAATTATTTTATAATGCTCATAATTAGAAGAATATTTTTGTTTACCGTTGTCTGCTCATAACTATAAGATTAATTGTTTATAACAAATTTGGATTGAATACACATTTCTATACAAATTTCTGGTTACTGTTTTCTTTTTCTGCTCATAATTGGAAGATTATTTTTTGTAACAAATTTGGATTGAAAGTAAATTTCTGATTATTGTTACTCATAGTTAGAAGATTAAAATTTTTTTTATAATAAATATGGATTGGATGTAAATTTCTAATTACTGTTCTCTCTCCTCATACTTAGAAGATTAATTTTTTTTAAATCATAAATAAAGTTGATTACAGTTCTACTGCTCAGAGTGCATGCAGTTTAGATTTCTTCAAATAAGTATTTTTTTTATTGCAATTGCATTTGAAATCAACAGTTGCAGAGTCAGATACCACCTTATACCTTATAAGTATTCACGGACATATGAGTAGCCAATCAGTTATGTAATATCTTAACCTTAAAAGTGAATAGATTAATACTTAAGATAACTATCTGATTGCCTCCGTCATTAGAATTTTCCTAATTAGTTGATGAGAGTCGTTGCAATTCAATATCTATTTCATTCAGTTTCAATGTCAATCATCACTTAGGTTGTTATATCTAATTGTTACACTTTGCTAATTTTGTTGGAATAATTAATGACAAGAGTGTTATAATCGGCTTGTTCAGAATGCTCTCTGAACAAATGATCCACTGTTTGCCCAAGCAACTACTCTTTGTGATAGAAGGAGATTGTTCCCATTCTAGCTTCCTTGTTGTAGTTTCCTTTTGTTCTTACTTTCCTCTACTATTAAATTCTCCTAGTAGGAGTTCAATCATATTATTCTCATACATGAGTTTGATAAAATATATATTTACATATATATATTCCTCTCAGCTATCATTTGTATTAATCATTTATCCATTAATCATCATTTGATTCCGAGCAGTAAGTATGAAAGATCATATATTTAGTGCTTCCATAGACTTTTGATAAGTGATAGTGGCTTAGTATTTAAGTGTTCGCTCATAATCAAATTAGAAATTAATCATAATGAATATAATACAACTTCAAAGATAAAGCATGCTCATCATCTGATTATGAACAGTATGTATGTAGGATTGTATATCAGTGACAATTAATAGTGCCGATCATGATGACTTCTACACATGATCGTGCGAGGGCGCGGTGACCCTCAACTGGGCAGGAGAATAGGAAGCCCAGTTGGGGCAGCGGCCGTTTAATGCGCGGGTCTAGGATCCCAGTCCTTTTCACGGTTTTTACGCGAGCTCGCAGTGTTTTTACGCCTCGTTGGGATCCAGACTTTAGACCATTCCGCTGACCCTGTCTTTTAGGATACCCAGGCAGGGGATCCTTGGTTTTCAGTTTTTACGTACGAGCTCGTCTGCCCGTACTAGTCGGGCTGTTTTTCTAGAGCGACTTTTCTAGGGAGTCTCTCTCACCCGTCTCAGTGGCGTAGTTGGAGAATAGACCTATCCCTCTATTGGACCGGCCTTCCAACTAGAGGGCGAGACGGAAGAGCCATTTGCAGGCTTCTTCACCGCTTGAGTTACTTCGCCAAACAGACTTGGCGATTCTATATCTAGATCATCCATATCTACATCTACAACATCTGGAGTTATATCTGAAACATTGAAGATTGAGGAATTGAGAAGTTAAGATCAAAAGACCATTTTCTCTACCCAAGAATTTAAATAAATTAATAGATCTCTACAATCTCAACTTTTCCATTCTTTCACTAACCAACATGATCTCTAAGGAAAATGATATATGCATTCCCCCTCACACACTCATGATTACGCAACTGCTATCGAAATAATGTTACATATGGGAAATGCCGGGTTCAGGGGAAAGTCATTAGAAATGCATTACGAACATTTGAGATGCTTACAAGTAACCTGAAAAACCGTTTTCATTTGCAAGTAGAATTTAATCTTAATTTGAGTTGCTCTCGCCTTTCTGCTTGTTTCTTTTGTAAATAATAAATGCCCGTTATGTTATATAAGTTTTTGGGAGGTACCAGCAACCGCTGACGCCTTTTCTTCCTATTGTGTGTGGCAGGCAAACATCCTGCAGTTTAGTAGCCGCTCAGTATATACATGCTTCCAGGAGATATAGTGTACACCCGACGGTATGATTTACTTTGTCTTAGTTTTTGTACAGATGATGATGTAAATGCTATCTCTTTTGTCACATTTTGGGATATATGTTGTAACATGTAATATGCTTGTACATGTTGTAAATGGATATGAATATTAATGAAAAGAAATTTTGGTGATGTCTGTCTCTTTTACTTGTGGTCATGAGTTGAGAATGAATGTCATATTCGCGAAAAAATTTTCCCTGTATTTTCACAACTTGTGCGATATAATTGTGAATGATATCTTGCGAATTGCGCGTAAACGGGTACCCGGATCCTGAGGGGTCGACAGTTTGGTATCAGAGCAGTGGTACCCCGATACGCACATTCGCGATATTACAATTCCGATCGCATTAAGATCTCGAATAGCGACAGTCTACCGACTTGTCGTGAGTTCGAGAAGGGAAATATGACATTCATATTCAATAACCACAGATGTCACCAATTTCATTAATTTTCATCTTATATCCCAAGAAGAGAAAAGCATTTATGATAAATATCTGTCTAGGGCATTTTTATGACTAATTATGGTTCTTATGCAGAGCCATGGCATCTCGACCAGGTCAGGATACTTCTGATCAGCTGGCACGCATACTGAGCGCACTTACTGATCTTCAGCAGCAGCAGGCTGCTATGAGAGGCCAGCAGGAGCAGATATTGGCCCAGCAGACCGAGATTGCTGACAGGCAGACGGACATAGAGATGAGATTTGAGGATCTGTCAGATTTCACGTACCATCCATCTCAGGATGGGATACGGCAGGACCAGCACCAGTCCGTTGAGGTGGAGCAGCCTCATCCTGATGATCCACTAGAGGCCATTCCAGAGCATGGAGCTGAGGAGGATGCAGACTTAGACAGGGAGCAGGACCCTGTTGACTTTGCTGACGAGGATACACACGAGTTTGCAGCCATTCACAGGCACCAGTCAGTCTTCACTTCTTATCAGCGGGCCAACATACCCTTGTTCGAGGGCACAGGTCCACCAGATGACGCTGAGCAGTGGCTGATGAGAGTAATGAAAGTGCTCAGGGCGATTAATGCGCCACGAAACACGTGGCTATCTTTCGTAGAGTACTCACTGATAGACTTCGCCGAGCGATGGTGGATGGCCGTAGTGTCCGAGTTAGGCCGAGAGCCTACTTGGAACGATTTTGTGACGAAGTTCAGAGCCCACTTCTTTTCTGCGAAGTGGAGGGAGTCCCAGCGCCGACTGTTTGCAGAGCTTCGTCAGGGACAGATGACAGCCCGGGATTACTTTATCCGATACACAGAGCTGTCACGACACACACGAGCAGCTGGCGCATTTCCCGAGGAAAATCTGGAGAAGTTCATTGGCGGCATGCGAGAGGAGGTGCAGGAGAAGCTGGCTGGACTACACATCACTTCTATCTCCGAGGCTACCGATGCTGCGGAGAAGTTCGAGGACATCAGAGGGAGACATTACGGGAGCTCGTCTGGAGCACCGCCTAGACCGCGGCGACATTTTGGGCCGATACGTCGACCGTTTCAGCAGCAGAGGTCAGCCAGACGGTTCCGACCTACAGGTTCGACATTCTCTGGCAGTACTCGCTCTTCTCCATCGACTACTCTAGGAGGAGCACTTGCTGGACGAGGTACAGAGTTCACTCGACCATCTGGGTCGCAGCGAGCAGATAGACCACCTGCAGGACCAGCTCGGAGCACGGACACAGCTACTCCCTCTACTCGACCAGTCCGGTGCTACCGATGTCACGAGTGGGGACATTACCGTGCACAGTGTCCACAGGCTTCTGGCGAGCCTCAGCCACAGCCTTCTCAGCCACAGCCTCAGACACAGCGTTCAGGGAGTTTCCGTGGCAGGAACTCCAACTTCAGGCGACCGCAGCAGCAGAGACAGACGCAGAGTGTGGCAGGTTCTAGTGCTGCATCAGCCAGGCAGGGACAGTTACATGCCGTTACTGAGGAGCAGGCACGTTCAGCGGCTACTGTAGTGAAAGGTATGGTCTCAGTCTTGGGCCGACCTTTCCATGTTTTATTTGATTCCGGCGCGACGCACTCTTTCCTTGCTTCGAGATTGCTTGTTTCTTTAGATAGAGTTGCAGAGACGCTATCGTCTCCATATCACATCCGAGGGCCAGGTGGCCAGTTATTTGTCATATCTCTGGTAGTCAGGCACTTGCCCATACTGATAGGAGGTCATGAGATGATCGCAGATTGCCTACTTCTGCAGCTTGATGAGTTCGACTTGATATTGGGCATGGATTGGTTATCCACTCATCATGCACTTGTTGATTGCTTTAGGAAGACGGTTGTCTTCAGGATTCCAGATCTACCCGAGTTCACCTTTGAGGGTACTACACATGACTCCACCATGGAGTACATTTCAGTGTTGCGAGCCCAGCGACTTGTTGATCAGGGTTGCGATTCATATCTTGCTTTTGTTCGGGAGGTGTCTGATCAGGAGCCGATGATACAGGACATCCGAGTAGTCTCAGAATACCCTGACGTATTTCCTGATGAGCTACCAGGGCTACCTCCTGAGAGGGAGATTGAGTTCGAGATCACATTGTTGCCAGCTACACAGCCGATCTTGATGGCACCATATCGCATGGCACCAGCCGAGTTGAGGGAGCTGAAAGTGCAGTTGCAGGAGTTGCTTGACATGGGATTCGTGAGACCAAGCACTTCACCTTGGGGTGCTCCGGTTCTATTTGTCAAGAAGAAGGATGGATCCATGAGACTATGCATCGATTACAGGCAGCTGAACAAGAGAACGGTGAAGAACCGTTATCCCTTGCCACGTATCGATGATTTGTTTGACCAGCTCCAGGGATCTTCGGTTTTCTCGAAGATCGATCTTCGCTCAGGTTACCATCAGCTGAGGATTCGCGAGTCGGATATTCCGAAGACAGCCTTCAGGACTCGCTATGGACACTACGAGTTTGTGGTGATGCCGTTTGGGCTCACCAATGCACCTGCGGCTTTCATGGATATGATGAACCGTATCTTCCGTCCATACTTGGACAGGTTTGTAGTGGTGTTCATCGATGATGTGCTCATCTATTCACGGAATGAAGAGGATCATGCTAATAATCTGCGGATCGTCTTAGACACATTACGAGAGCACAAGCTATATGCCAAGTTGAGCAAGTGTGAGTTCTGGTTATCCCAGGTCTCATTTCTCGGGCATATCATTTCTGGAGCAGGCATTGCGGTTGATCCCGCGAAGATAGATGCAGTTATGTCTTGGGAGCAGCCCAAGACAGTCACTCAAATTCGGAGCTTCCTCGGATTAGCGGGCTATTACAGACGCTTTGTCAGCGGATTTTCACGCATCGTCCGTCCATTGACACGATTGACGCAGAAGGGAGTTCCATTCATTTGGGACGATTCATGTGAGCAGGCCTTCCAGACACTGAAGGAGAGGTTGACCACAGCACCTATTCTTGCTCTTCCTTCAGGCACTCAGGACTATGCAGTCTACACGGATGCATCTGGAGAAGGTCTCGGAGCAGTGTTGATGCAGAGAGGACAGGTGATTGCTTACGCATCACGACAGTTGAGACCGCACGAGCGGAACTACCCCACACATGACTTGGAGTTGGCGGCAGTTGTCTTCGCCTTGAAGATCTGGCGCCACTATCTATATGGGGTGAACTTCGAGATTTTCACAGACCACAAGAGTCTGAAGTACATCTTTGATCAGAAGGAGCTGAACATGAGGCAGCGTAGATGGCTCGAATTGCTGAAGGATTATGATTGCACGATCTCTTACCATCCCGGTAAGGGAAACGTGGTGGCTGATGCACTTAGCAGGAGAGCACATGCAGAGGGTACGGCGAACTGGCTATACACGTGGGATACACTTGCAGCGTTGAGTGATTGGCATCCTCAGGAGAGCACATCCATTTCTACCGCCGTGCCTCCACGATACAGCAGTCTTTGGGATCGTATTGTTGAGGGCCAGAAGACCGATCCTTGGATTCATGATAGATACATGCGCGCCGTCAAGGACGAATTTGATGACTTAGTTGTGATGGAGTCTATTTTATGGAAGGCAGGACGGGTCGTTGTACCCCATGACGAGCAGCTTCGCAGAGACATTTTGGACGAGACACACAGTTCACGGTTATCTATCCATCCAGGCAGTACGAAGATGTACCGTGATCTGCGTCGACATTTCTGGTGGGATGGAATGAAGCGCGATGTAGCGCTACATGTTAGCAGATGCATGAACTGTCAGATGGTCAAGGCTGAGCACAGGAGACCGCCGGGATTACTGCAGTCTCTCCCTATTCCCGAGTGGAAGTGGGAGAGCATTTCTATGGATTTTGTCACAGGATTGCCGAAGACGCCAGGTGGCCATGATTCTATATGGGTCGTTGTTGATAGGTTGACCAAGTCAGCCCATTTCATACCTGTCCACACGACTTATACTCCATCCAGATTAGCCAAGCTCTATGTGCAGAACATTATCAGGCTGCATGGTATACCACGAGAAGTGGTGTCTGACAGGGATTCGAGATTTACATCTCACTATTGGCATCAGTTCATGTCAGCACTACAGACAGAGCTGAGGATGAGTTATGCATATCATCCGCAGACAGATGGGCAGAGTGAGCGCACCATTCAGACGCTTGAGGATCTACTTCGCGCATGCACTTTGGAATGGAAAGGGTCCTGGAAGGACCATTTGCCTTTGGTGGAATTCACGTACAACAACAGCTATCACTCCAGTATTGGCATGGCACCATTCGAGGCCCTATACGGGCGGAGATGCCTCACACCTCTCAGTTGGCGTGAGGTAGGTGATCATGCTTTATATTCCGTGGATCTCTTGGAGGAGACTGCGAGAGCTGTTGATCTGGTGAGACGGAAGCTTCTGACGGCACAGAGCCGCCAGAAGAGCTATGCGGATCGTCGGAGGAGAGACTTAGAGTTTCAGGTAATGTAATTATTTTCTCCTCATCCACTCAATTATGATATATATGTGTTCAACTTAATCCCATACTAATGACAATCCTATAAATTATAGGTTGGAGAGTGGGTATTTTTGCGAGTATCTCCCATGAAGGGAGTGCAGAGATTCGGTGTTCGCGGCAAGTTGGCGCCGCGATATGTTGGACCTTTTGAGATTCTGGCTAGAGTAGGGAAAGTGGCATACCGAGTAGCCCCTCCTCCACATCTTTCAGCTATTCATGATGTTTTCCACATATCCAACCTGAGGAAGTATGTCCATGACCCTCGCCACATTATCAGTTACGAGAATCTTGATGTAGAGCCGGATCTGACCTATGAGGAGAAGCCTGTCCAGATACTTGACCGTGCTGTGAAGAAGCTTCGCAGCAAGGAGATTTCATTGGTCAAGGTTTTGTGGCACCGACACGGCGTCAAGGAAGCGACATGGGAGACTGAAGCCGACATGCGGGCACGATACCCGCAGCTATTCTGATGTAATCATAAAAACAAGTTTTTGTAATTAGATACATTATAAATATATGGCTTGTTTTCTCTTTGAGGTTTTTATGAGTTCAAAACCCTTTGAGGTTTTTATGGACATATGCAATTCCAACCAGACGCCTAAAAGCCTTAACTCGAGTCTCGAGGACGAGACTCCCTTTGAGGTTTTTATATTTGTAGCATCCGGTTTCCAATCAAACTCGAAGTCGTCCGATTTTGGGTCTAACGAACCCAAAAACATTGTCGGTCAATACAAACCAACCTAAAACGACCAATTGGTAGTGAATCAAAAGTCGTTCGGACGAAATCGACCAAAAATCGGTCCCTTCGTAACGCACGCCGTGAAAAGCCGCGACGAAAATTCGGAAACCGCGAAACGAATCGAGACCATCATTAGATCTGATTCGACGACACGAGACCAACGGAATCGACCGTTCGTCAATCGGAGGTCATATGATATTTTAAATTTCAAAATTTAATCTTAAACAAAAACCGTATCCGAAAATTTCGGGGGTTCAAAACCCGATCGGAAGTATAGCAATATTATACTCATATTGAGCGTCATTTTGAGACGATCGAAATAAGATATTTCGCGCCAAGACCCGACGCTCGAGGCACAAATTCGGTCAACTTAAAGTAAGTTAAATAAGGTTGAATTTTTGGGTTTTAAAAAAAAAATTTATTTTCCAGTGGCAGCAGACTGCTGTCAACTCTCTCCAGAACTGCCAAATGGCATTTCTCTTCCTCCACTTGTCAAGTAACTTTAAAGCCCAAGTCTTTATAAAAAGCAACTTCCCCCTTCTTTTTCCCAAATTACAACGAGAGAGATCTTCTCCCTTGTTATGCCCTTTTCTCCATCAAGAGGGAAACGAAACCCACTGTTTTTCTTTTCGTTTCTATTGGAACTCCAACTAAATTTGATGGTCCTGCTGCTGCATGTTGCAGCCGACTGAAGCTGCTCCCCATCTCCCTCAAGCACGATGGCTGCTACTTCAAATTCATGCCTTGCATGCAACATCAAGATCTGATCTACCTTTTCTTTTTATAAATAGGTACCATCCTTTACCCTCATCTCTTGCTGCCATGCATGAATTTATACATAAACTTGATCTTTGTTGGGGAATGTCATTAAAATCTTCGGTATGTTTTGAGGAATTGTTCTTGATCATGGATTTTAAATAACTTATTTTTGTTGCAGCAAGAGATTATGCACAAAAAAATAACATAAAATTTTATAGTAAATTTCTGATTATTGATTCTCTGTTCATAATTAGAAGATCAAAATTATTTTATAATGCTCATAATTAGAAGAATATTTTTGTTTACCGTTGTCTGCTCATAACTATAAGATTAATTGTTTATAACAAATTTGGATTGAATACACATTTCTATACAAATTTCTGGTTACTGTTTTCTTTTTCTGCTCATAATTGGAAGATTATTTTTTTGTAACAAATTTGGATTGAAAGTAAATTTCTGATTATTGTTACTCATAGTTAGAAGATTAAAATTTTTTTTATAATAAATATGGATTGGATGTAAATTTCTAATTACTGTTCTCTCTCCTCATACTTAGAAGATTAATTTTTTTTAAATCATAAATAAAGTTGATTACAGTTCTACTGCTCAGAGTGCATGCAGTTTAGATTTCTTCAAATAAGTATTTTTTTTATTGCAATTGCATTTGAAATCAACAGTTGCAGAGTCAGATACCACCTTATACCTTATAAGTATTCACGGACATATGAGTAGCCAATCAGTTATGTAATATCTTAACCTTAAAAGTGAATAGATTAATACTTAAGATAACTATCTGATTGCCTCCGTCATTAGAATTTTCCTAATTAGTTGATGAGAGTCGTTGCAATTCAATATCTATTTCATTCAGTTTCAATGTCAATCATCACTTAGGTTGTTATATCTAATTGTTACACTTTGCTAATTTTGTTGGAATAATTAATGACAAGAGTGTTATAATCGGCTTGTTCAGAATGCTCTCTGAACAAATGATCCACTGTTTGCCCAAGCAACTACTCTTTGTGATAGAAGGAGATTGTTGCCATTCTAGCTTCCTTGTTGTAGTTTCCTTTTGTTCTTACTTTCCTCTACTATTAAATTCTCCTAGTAGGAGTTCAATCATATTATTCTCATACATGAGTTTGATAAAATATATATTTACATATATATATTCCTCTCAGCTATCATTTGTATTAATCATTTATCCATTAATCATCATTTGATTCCGAGCAGTAAGTATGAAAGATCATATATTTAGTGCTTCCATAGACTTTTGATAAGTGATAGTGGCTTAGTATTTAAGTGTTCGCTCATAATCAAATTAGAAATTAATCATAATGAATATAATACAACTTCAAAGATAAAGCATGCTCATCATCTGATTATGAACAGTATGTATGTAGGATTGTATATCAGTGACAATTAATAGTGCCGATCATGATGACTTCTACACATGATCGTGCGAGGGCGCGGTGACCCTCAACTGGGCAGGAGAATAGGAAGCCCAGTTGGGGCAGCGGCCGTTTAATGCGCGGGTCTAGGATCCCAGTCCTTTTCACGGTTTTTACGCGAGCTCGCAGTGTTTTTACGCCTCGTTGGGATCCAGACTTTAGACCATTCCGCTGACCCTGTCTTTTAGGATACCCAGGCAGGGGATCCTTGGTTTTCAGTTTTTACGTACGAGCTCGTCTGCCCGTACTAGTCGGGCTGTTTTTCTAGAGCGACTTTTCTAGGGAGTCTCTCTCACCCGTCTCAGTGGCGTAGTTGGAGAATAGACCTATCCCTCTATTGGACCGGCCTTCCAACTAGAGGGCGAGACGGAAGAGCCATTTGCAGGCTTCTTCACCGCTTGAGTTACTTCGCCAAACAGACTTGGCGATTCTATATCTAGATCATCCATATCTACATCTACAACATCTGGAGTTATATCTGAAACATTGAAGATTGAGGAATTGAGAAGTTAAGATCAAAAGACCATTTTCTCTACCCAAGAATTTAAATAAATTAATAGATCTCTACAATCTCAACTTTTCCATTCTTTCACTAACCAACATGATCTCTAAGGAAAATGATATATGCATTCCCCCTCACACACTCATGATTACGCAACTGCTATCGAAATAATGTTACATATGGGAAATGCCGGGTTCAGGGGAAAGTCATTAGAAATGCATTACGAACATTTGAGATGCTTACAAGTAACCTGAAAAACCGTTTTCATTTGCAAGTAGAATTTAATCTTAATTTGAGTTGCTCTCGCCTTTCTGCTTGTTTCTTTTGTAAATAATAAATGCCCGTTATGTTATATAAGTTTTTGGGAGGTACCAGCAACCGCTGACGCCTTTTCTTCCTATTGTGTGTGGCAGGCAAACAGCCTGCAGTTTAGTAGCCGCTCAGTATATACATGCTTCCAGGAGATATAGTGTACACCCGACGGTATGATTTACTTTGTCTTAGTTTTTGTACAGATGATGATGTAAATGCTATCTCTTTTGTCACATTTTGGGATATATGTTGTAACATGTAATATGCTTGTACATGTTGTAAATGGATATGAATATTAATGAAAAGAAATTTTGGTGATGTCTGTCTCTTTTACTTGTGGTCATGAGTTGAGAATGAATGTCATATTCGCGAAAAAATTTTCCCTGTATTTTCACAACTTGTGCGATATAATTGTGAATGATATCTTGCGAATTGCGCGTAAATGGGTACCCGGATCCTGAGGGGTCGACAGTGACCCCGAACACTAGGTAGAGCCCTCTGATATTCTTCTCAACTGATTGATAACCGCACATTTAGCGAGGGTCACAATAATATATGTATCAAGTGTCGCTGAGGCGACCGCTCACCAAACATGGGTTGATCAGCAATTAACCCACAATGAAAGAATGAATAAATTAAGTCCAAAAAGAGATGTGAATTAATCTTTATTACTCTAACATAAAATGTATAGTGAACAAGCATGTAGAGGTCGAACCACAGAGAGCAATACAAAATGCCATAGCCTAAAATGTACCACAGAGTCATCCTTGTGTGAAGCATATTTTTGTGGGTTTTTAATATTTCTCTTTTTTTTATTTTTAAATTATTATTTTTTTATTTTTATTTTAATAATATAATTAGGTAATATATATAATTTATAGAATATAAATATATAAATATATATACCCCTAGAGGGTGAGTATATAGCCTATAATACATACAATATATAAATATAGTGATTTTTTTCTTTTTTCTTTTTTCTTTTTTTTGGAATCTTATATATGAATAAATATGCACATACACATATATAAATAGTTATATATATATATATTCTTCTTTTTTTTTAGGGAGTACATATATATATATACAAAGGGGTACTATAATATTTATAAAAATATACAAAAATAGTCAAAAATCAAGAGACAAAGCCTTTTTATTTTTATGATTTTTTTACTGTTTTTGTGATTTTTGGGCATTTTTCAGAATATTTTTAGTATTTTTAAATAGCAAAATAAGGGCAAACAGGGAATTAGGGACTGGCTGTAAGAAAAATAGGAGTTAAAAATAGCAAACAACCTCAAAAATTTTCCACGCTATTTTTCTAATAAAGATAATAAAATATAGCATAAATAGGAACTGAGTTCATATTTTTCTGATTTTTCCTTGATTTTATACATTTTTTTTGACATTTTTGTGCATTTTTGAATTTTTAAGGTTTTCCTTTTGAGATTTTTAGGGATTTTTGGACTGACACTAAAATAGGTCAAAATACACACTAGGGAATTTTTTTGGAATTTTTAGAGGTCTTTTAATATTTTTTGGCATTTTATAAGCTAGACAGTAATTAAAAGACATGTTTTTGATTTTTAATAAATGCAAAAATGCAACAAAATTAAAAACTAAAAATATAGCGTGCAAGGGTACACTGACAGGAGCTTATGTCTATTTTTGCAAAATTTTTCAAAGAAATATGAAGCACAAAATAAATAGACAAAGCATACAAAAATAAATGGCCTAGCAAGGGTATTTTTGCAATTAAAATAAGTGACAGGGGTATCCATGCAAAAATTACAATAAAATGAACGTTTAATTTTATTTTCAGGGCCACTCTACAATTACTGAAACCCGGTAGGGTTTACATGCAAATTTCACGTGCCTCACGTGGGGTCTACACGTGAGGCGCATAGGGACTAAAATGTAAATACATAAACTCCAGGGGTCCTTCTGCAATTTATACAATTTCTTTACAATGTGGTATTTTATTTTTGGAACTAAACTATAAATACAAAAAGACGGGGGGTTAGATGTGAAATTTACCCCCAAAGGCACGATATCCAACGGCGCTGGGTGCGCCACTTATCCACGTGTCGAGCATCTGACGGTTGACGTTGGTTCACCGATGAAGGGTTTGGATTAGAAGCTCCTGGCTGATCTGATGGTTGGCGCGTGTCTTCATCGGACGGCTCCTGTGGGATCTGGGACGGGCCTCCTGATCCGACAGCGCTGGAGCTCCCTGGAAGAACAGGGAAGGAGCTCTCGCCTGGCGAGCTTCGATCGAGAAGCTTGGGCTCCTCCAGGGCTCTCCAGCGCATCTGAGGTGGTCTGCACGTAGCTGGAAGCCTCCCGCGTCGACTGATGGTTCCATCATGGCTCCTGGAGGTCCGAGTCGCTCGGACGAGGTCGGTAAAGTAGCGGACCTCCAGGAACCTCTTCCTGGTTCGATTCGAGCCCAGATGGGCTCTATTCTTCGTTTGACCTGCAGAGGAAGAACCGGGGGAGCGAGGGCTTCCTCCTCGACCCGGGGTTTTGAAGTTTGGCAGCAAAATGGAGTGAGGCGGAGGGGCTCCGACGAACGGCGGAGGTGGAGCCCCGATTCGCGAAGACCAGAGGTCCTCGGTTGGTCAAAGGTGAAGGATCGATGGAGAATGCGATGGGGATTGAAACGGGGTGTACGTGGCGGTCGGATACAGTTGGGTTCACCGTGAAGAAGTCGCCGGAGCGGAGCTCCGGCAAACTTCGAATTTTTGATTTTACGCTAAAGGGATTAACTAAAGACTAATCTAGTTGCTGGAATTAAAAGCTGACATGAAAAATTAACTAAAAAGTGATAAAAGGAGCAGCTCTTATACCTGGGGGCCACCAGGGAGCAGGGCGGATGCCGGAGCTCCGCCGCGACAAAACTACCCTTCCTCCGGCCGATTCGAGACGCTGGAGCACTCCCCCTGTCACGAGGAACGTCCCAGGAATGGAATCAAGGCTTAAGGTTGGATTAAAATTGGCCAAATTCGAGGAAGGAGGCGGATCTACTTATTTATAGACATTGGCATGGAGCCTTATTGATCGGCGATTATTACTTATTCCAATGAGTATCTGATCGAACCAAGTTATTGGCGGGCATCATGGATAATCAGAGATCAATTCTTGTGAAGGAAGCGATCTCGATCGATGGACGGGATGGCCTTAAAAAAGGGATGAAAATCGGGGAAAAGATGGTTCAGAGACGCCAGAGCTGGGATGGGACAGTTGACTAAGGGGTCAACGAAGGCCGGCGTCCCATTGGTCCACGTCAGACGCTAAAAGACAAAACAGGAAATTTGAGTCTAAATTGATTTATTTACCATAGTAAATGATTTTATTAGAATTTTCTTAAAACATAAAAAATGTGTATTTTTTCATGTAGTATTTATTTGTGATTTTTATTGAATTTTTCGAAGTGTTTTATTATGGTTTTAATTTGATAATGTGTATATGTATGTATTTACATGTATTTTTGTGTATTTTATTTTTAATTTGTTTATTTTCTTTTATTATTTTATTGGCTTATTTTATAAATTTATAATTTATTTTTGTGAGTATAAAGGTATTTTTATTTAATTTTTAGGAGTTTATTTACATTTTTAAATAAATAGGTATATGCATATGTAAGTATACTTACAAGTATTTTACCTATATATTTTATTTATTTAATGAATTTTATTTGTTTTTGTTTTGGATTTGTATTTTTAATAAGTTATATATAATATAGACATTATTATAAAAGTATAAATGACTAAAAGAATAAAATAATAAATCCCCTTTTATTTATGTACATTCTTAACATAGGTATTTTACCTATGTATTACATAAACTTATTTTATTTTAGAAATTCTTTTTAGTTTTCTTTTAATTTTAATATGTATATGTATTCTATACATTATTTGTAAAATTATAAAAATACAAATTTGCTACAATAATGAATAATGAATAAATGGAATATTTTAATCAAGCAGGCTGCACAATGAGGGCCAAAAACCTAATTTTTGCATATGGACTCCAAAAATTATGGAACCAATTTTATTAAATAGTTCTGAAAGCTATATACAATCAAAGGTCAGTTTGGGTGGTTTGGAGTTTTGATTTGCAAGATATGGGTCTGTGAAGTTGATATTTTGGCTTTTTATTTTGTGTATAAAATGTACACTGAGTATTATTTTTACACAAACTCAATTTTGTATTTTTATTTACATTATTATCTACAACTTTCATGAACAAGGTTTCTTTATTTGAGGAATAAATAATTATGTACAAAATAGGTGTCAAAAATGCATAAATAAATGCATGAATAAATGAGGTATTTATTGTACACTGGCCCTTATCTCCCCCTACTTTATTCCTTGTCGACCAATACCATACTGGCCTTGGTCTCGGGGTTTGGGTCATAAAATATTTGCAATATTTTATTCCTTTTTCTTTTATTCTCTTTATTCTATAATTTTGGCATTAAACACCTTATTTAATGTATAATTAATACAATGAATGATGAATGCTATTATGTATAATTAGCTGCTATTTACATGCATTTGTTGGGGTTTTTGAGGCCAAAATGATAGAATAAAGGTGATGGAATGGAGATTCATCACCCCCCTATACTTGCATTTGCTAGTCCCTAGCAAACACTTACGCAATAAGTACAAAAAGAATAAAGAAAAGAAAAAGGAGAATTAGAGAAGGATAGAGTGAATAGGGGTGCTTTCAGTGCAATGCATGTCTTTACAAAATCTGAATTTGGAGCTCCTGTCAGACCTTGGGTGTAGATGTGTGTGGAACCTAGTCGGGAACCAGCTCTAAAATACAACAGCCTTCGATAGTCACAGAACTCGGTTCAACCCACCTCAATAGCCTGGTCAGAACTGGTCTACATCATACGGAAACCCTTATAACTATGAAGCTGACTTGTACAGTGTAAGTGATAGCGGCTCTCCCCAACTGAAATGATAAAGGAACTGACTTCTCCAGAATGACAACCCAATGATTCCCCAATCCAACAGCTCTTTCCTCGAGGAGCAGGGTATTCCCTTCTAAGTTCAAGTGGCAACCAGCTCAAGAGAAGGGGGTGAAGAGAAGAATGGACGGTAGCCAGTGTAGCTACCTATCCCGGGATGCAAGACCAGTGTAGTCAAGTCATCCAGCTGCAGGCTCACATTTTTGACTTTGGAACTCAAGCTTGCTTATTGGCTTTACAACATATGTACATACTTTGCAGGCATTTTATTTTTGTACAGGCCTGACCATTTTTTTTCAACATACTCATCACAGCAGCATTTACATAAGGAGTTTTTCCTCTTGAGCCAGTAGACTATCCCTCTTTTGAAGCTTTATCGCAACCCACAATCTCCTGTCTTTAGACCTCATGGCTATTGGAGCTGGTTGGGGTGCACTTCCCTCCCTAGACGAGGACGAATGTTTCCACCCGTGTGCGTCTCAGACTGGCAAATCCAACCCCCTCACCACTCCAACTGAGTTAAGCCAAGTGAAATGTGCAAGTGTCCAAGTTAGGTCACGGTCGGCAAGAGTCGTACGTGTGTCTCGAAAAGTTCTACTTAGTCCACTGAGGTGACTTGAACCCAGCCCTGATTTCTCAAAGAATTAAGTCTGTATAGACCTGAAGTACCTTAGATCTAGTTCCCATAAAGTTCCAGTGCGGTAAGGTCTAACCGAGCTCCAATTTGAGACTTTATTAGACTGATTCAATCATCAAGCTCACTCAAAAAGAATATGAATGGTATGCTTATGCTATGCACAATGAATGATGCAATTTTTTCACAAAGAATTTAAAAGAATCAAAGAATATTTTACACAAAGAATTTTTGCAAATAAAATGAAAGGGTACATATAATTATTTACACAGCTCGCCACTTTATTTACAGAATGTATGAATTTATAAAAACTTTACATGTTTGAGTGAAGTAGTTTATTTAGAATTGTACAGAAAGAATTGTGTGTGTCTTATTTATGATTTACAAGTATTTATAATGGTGTTCTTCTTTCTAAGATTTAGTTTTTTAAAATAATTTGGCAAACTCTAGTTCACGATAATTTTTGCAATCATTTACACATATTTGAAAACTATTTTTGCAAAGATTTTTCACACTATATATACATTTTTCACAATAATTTTGACAAACATTTTTCAAAACATTTGCACATAGGTTTTTCCAATCATTTCTTTCACACAAAGAAAAATTTTGCAATCCAAACAGTTTTACACAAGTTGAAAATATTTCACAGCAAATTTTTCAAAACAGGTCACACTAGTTTTCAAATCATATTGTATAGGTATCTGATTTATTAATCAGTATGTACAAAAGAAGAGAAACTGTATTTGATGTACAATATGGTTTTGGTTCTTATAAGCTTTATTTGGGCTTATTCCTTATTTACAAATGAGAGATTTTTGTGCAGACTCCTCAGACTTATTCAAGAACCATTTTTCACGAGAGTTTTGAAAGCTTTAGTCCAAAATAATTTTGCAAACATATACACGTATTTGAAAATGATTTTACAAAGGTTTTACACATCATAGATAGGTTTTCCAAAACAATTTTGACAATCAAAATTTTACAATCATTTGCACACTAGTTTTCACACATTTTGTTTTCACGCAAAGCAAATAAATTTTACACACAAAACTGATTTTTCAAAAGTTGAATACTTGTACACGCTATTTTCAAACAATTTTCACAGGGTTTTTCAAAGAAGCTTTCTTTCACAAAACCTTTTTCCTGACTTAATAATCAGTATAAGTACAAAGAGCCTGAGGAGCTCACAATCATCTTTTATTATTATAGAGTTACTTATTGCTTTTTAGATTGAATTGATGTTTTATTTTTCTGTATGAGTTATGGCTTATAGTATATACATGGTATATACGACCCCCCTATACTTAGCTTGAGTTATGTCCTCATAGATCGAAGAGAAAAGCAGAGACATGACTCGTACTGAGTATAGACAAGTCTAAAGAATAAATATGAGTGAAATGAATGAATGAGAAGTTGATCGTCCCCCCTATACTTAGGATCAAGTAATCCTAAGTATAGCAGACTGTACAAAAAGCAGGGAGGGTCAAGGGTGGGAATACACAGATCGTACTCAGATTGTCTCCCCCTATACTTAGGCTAAGATACTCCTAAGTATAGACAAGAAGAACAGACAATGGAGAGGATCGGAATGAAATGAAAAACTCGAGGTGCACATCCCCCCTATACTTAGGACCAAGTACGTCCTAAGTATAGAAAACTGTCTACAAGGGCGGCACCTTTTAGATACACAGAGAAAATAGAAAAGGAAAAGAAGAAAAGAAGAAAAGCAAAGAAGAAAATCAGATAAACAGTTCTTGGAGTACATCGTCTGAATCTTCTGATGCTGCAGCGGTTGTGGAAGTGTCATCATGTTGTACGAGCTGGATTGAGTCAACAACGACCAAGAATGCATCTGGTTCTAAGTAAGGCTTCAGGGGTTGGCCATTGACGACGAAGGGCTGTGCGTCAGGGGACAATTCTGATATGGCAATGCTTCCATTGTCCCGCACTTCACAAACTCGAAATGGCCCTGTCCACTTACTCTTTAATTTGCCTGGAAATATCCGCAACTTCGCGTCAAATAACCACACTTTCTGTCCAACGTCAAAGGTCTTTCATCCGATGTGCCGGTCATGCCAGCGTTTCACCTTGTCCTTGTACATCAAGGTGTTATCGTATGCATAGTCTCGGAATTCCAAGAGCATGTTCAGATCGTCTTTCCTCTTCTGACCACTTTTGCCTGAGTCCAAATTGCAACTGTTGATTTCCCAAAGAGACTTGTGAATTAATTCCACGAGCAGATGGCACGGTTTTCCATATACAAGACGATAGGGCGACATGCCCAAAGGAGACTTGTAGGCGGTCGGTAAGCCCATAGGACTAAGTCCAAGAGTTGAGACTAGTCCTTCCTGTTTGGCCTAACAAGTTTCTGCATGATAGTCTTGATTTCTCTGTTTGATAGCTCCGTCATGCCATTGGTCTGAGGATGATAAGGAGATGCGACACGATGGTCGATGACGTACTCCTTTGTTAACTTCTTGACCTCTTTGTTAATGAAGTGTCTACCCCCGTCTGATATGAGAATTTTCGGTATCCCGAACCGCGAAATGATGTTCTTCTTCAGGAACTGGCATACTGTTCTGTTGTCAGCGGCTCGAGCGGGGATAGCTTCAACCCAACGACTCACGTAGTCGACAACAAGAAGGATGTGCTCAAAACCTTGACTGTTAGGGAAAGGTCCCATGAAGTCAATGCCCCATGCATCAAAAACGTCTGCTATTTGAATGATTTTCAGGGGCATTGAATCTTTGGCAGTAAGTGTACCTTTCAGTCTCTAACAGTCAATACATCGTTTGACAAATTCCACTGCATCCTTGAATAAAGTGGGCCACCAGAAGCCACACTGAAGTACCTTGGCTGCCGTACGATCTCCAGAGTGGTGTCCACCAGATTCGAGCGAGTGACAATGCTCGAGGACACTAGACTGTTCCGTCTGAGGGATGCACCTGCGCCAAATACAATCTGCTCCTTCTCTGAATAAAAGAGGATCTTCCCATTGGTAGAAGCGGATGGTCGACATGAATTTGTTCTTTTGGTTCTTCATCCAATCCGAAGGTATTACCCCAGAGGCGAGGTAATTGACTATATCAGCATACCAAGGAAGAGAATCCACTACTAAGATGGCTTCGTCAGGGAAGGTTTTTGTGATAGGTGCATTGCTCAGAGGATGTTCATGCTGCTCTATTCTGGAGAGATGATCTGCTACCACATTCTGGACTTCAGGCTTGTCCTTGATTTCCAAATCGAATTCCAGGAGGAGAAGGATCCAACGAATCAGTCTTGGCATGGCATCCTTCTTCTGCTGTAGGTATCGGATAGCAGAGTGGTTTGTGAAAATTGTGACTTTCGATCCAAGCAAATAGGATCTGAACTTCTCGAGGGCGAAAACCACAGCCAGCAATTCTTTCTTTGTCACTGTATAATTTCTTTGTGCTTTGTCTAATGTTCTGCTGGCATAGTGAATGGCGTAGGGCACTCTGTCTTTGCTCTGCCCAAGAACAGCTTCGACTGCAAAGTCTGACACATCGGTCATTATCTCAAAGGGAAGAGTCCAGTCGGGCGGCTGTAAGATTGGAGCCTGGGTAATAAGCTCCTTCAGCTGATTGAAAGCAAGGAGAACTGGCTGATCAACAATGAACTCTGTTTCCTTGCATAAAAGTTCTGTCAGAGGTCGGGCAATGCGGCTGAAATCCTTGATAAATCGTCTGTAAAACCCCACATGCCCCAGGAATGACCTCACATTCTTTACTGACTGAGGTGGCTGAAGATTTGAAATGACATCTACCTTTGCCGGGGCGACTTCCATGCCACGTTTGGAAACGACGTGGCCCAGCACAATACCTTCTGTGACCATAAAGTGGCTCTTTTCCCATGAAAGTACTAGATTGACTTCTTGGCACTTCTGAAGCACTCTGTCCAGGTGCTCAAGACAAGAATCGAAACTATCACCATAGATAGAGAAATCGTCCATGAACACCTCGAGAAAACTGCCTACCATCTCGGCGAAGACGTCTAACATGCATCTTTGGAATGTTGCAGGTGCATTGCATAATCCAAAGGGCATTCTTTTGAAGGCGTAGGTGCCGAACGGGCAAGTGAAGGTAGTCTTCTCTTGATCCTCAGGGGCGATTGCCACTTGGTTGTACCCGGAGTACCCATCCAGAAAGCAGAAGAACTCCTTGCCTGCTAATCTCTCCAAAACTTGATCAATGAAGGGCAAGGGAAAGTGGTCCTTCTTGGTTACTGCATTGAGACGGCGGTAGTCGACACACACCCGCCAGGATGTTGGTACCCGAGTTGAAATTTCCTCTGCTTTGTCATCTGTAACCATGGTAAGCCCTGATTTCTTGGGAACTACATGCAGTGGGCTTACCCATTTCGAATCGGAGATGGGATAGATGAAGCCTGCATCACACCATTTCGTGATTTCTTTCTTGACGACGTCCCGAAGGTTAGGGTTCAGCCTTCTCTGAAATTCGCGGGACGGTTTGGCATCTTCTTCTAGATAGATGTGGTGTGAACACAAGGCTGGATTTATCCCTCGGAGGTCTGATACGCTCCGACCAAGTGCCTTGCGGTTCGTTTCTAGAACCTCGATAAGTCGAGATTCCTGATCCGGATTCAGCCTGCTGCTGATGATGACCGGATACATTTGTTCTTCACCCGCAAGGAAAGCATACTTCAGGCTTGCAGGAAGTGGCTTGAGTTCTGGTTTTGATCTGTCCACTTTATCTGTCACTTCAGATAACATGCTGGTGGTGGGATGTACTTCCTTGCGATACTTACCATCCTCATCATACTTTTGAGATCCCGGTGATGCACCGAACGGTTCTGCGCTAAGATGATCATGTTCGGTCTGGAGTGAATGCTCAAGAAGATGCGCCTGCATCTGAGAATCTGTCTCCCAAGAATCATCGGAGCATATGCTGACTGCGCTTTCCAAGTCCTCCTCAAGAGTGAGGATTTCTCGGGTCCATGAATCATCCAATGATAAAGCTGAGTCTCTGATCTCTGCAATAAAATCACAATCTGCTTCTGATGCTGCCTGGCTCTCATCAGTTGTGGCATTCTGCTCTTTGTTCATGTTTATCGTGATTTGCTGGGTGTTCGAGCTGAAAGTGATTATCCCAGACCCGTAATCAACCACGGCACCTGAAGTACGAAGGAATGGTCTGCCAAGGATGATAGGGGTCTGGAGCAGAGGTGCAGGCGAGTCCATGTCAAGGACTACAAAGTCAGCTAGGAATTTCATTTCCTGCACCTTAACTACCACGTCTTCCAAAAGACCTCGGGGCCGCTTGATGGATCGGTCAGCGAACTGAAGGATCATGTGTGTCTGTTTTAGCGGTCCCAGCCCGAATTCTTGCATTATGGACAAGGGCAGAAGGTTGATGGAAGATCCACTATCCAAGAGAGTGCGCTCGAAGACCTGGTCAAAAATCTCACAACTGATCAGAGGCGCTCCTGTATCTTGTTTCTTCTGGGGGAGATTGCTGATAGCTACTACCGTGGCCAAGGTGAGGACATGCCTCTCGACTTACTGGCGTCTGTTTTCTTGCGCTGAGCGACGCCTGTTAGTACATGCCTCTTTCAGTCCTTTCTTCACAGCTGGCATGTATTCCACGGCCTTTAACAAGGGAATCTCAACAGTCAATTTATCCAAAATATCCACAACACCTGGATCAGACAATGCCTTTTTTTCATTTTGCAATTTTTTTGGATTTTTGTATTGCATAAGGAAAAGGAATATTTACAATACTAGCAGGAAAATCAGAGTTCTTATTTACATCAACATCATCGCCCATAGAATGTTGTACATCCGAACTACAAAAAGGAGTACAAGCTGTATCTTGACATGCTGGTGCTGCAGGGTGATCAAAAAGAGTAGTGTCTGCTCCATCGGCTGGCGAGGGATCGGTTGCTATTGGCGGCTCCTCCAATGCTGGCGCGGCTTCGCTTCGGCTACGAGCTTCTTTTTGATGTTTTTGTTTTTGCTGATTTTTTTGTATTTTCTGCTGAGGATGCTGGTGACATGGCACGACGGCTGGACTGGCTTCTCCTTCTTCTTCCTCCTCACCCGCCCCTGGAGTTGGCACGGCTGATGTGAAAGATGACGATCCACCTGTTTCTTTATTCACCCCACTTCTGGTAGCAGGCGGAGGCAAGGCCCTACTGCTCTTGAGAGTAACAGCATTAGAATAAACAGTAATATCATTATCAGACACGGACTGGACATCACATTCTACCTGCTCTTTCTTCTTGAAATTATTGGGGTTGGCTTCGACCTGGGCCGGAATGGTAGTTCGGGTGGCGGTCAGGTCGTCAAGCCGCTTGGTCATATCCACAAGCCCTTTAACAAGTTGGGCCATACAATCCATAGTGGGATTCGCAGGGGGTACTTCTGATGGTTCAGCATGCAGACCACGTTGTTGTTAGTTGGATGGGTGTGGAGGTTGTTGCTGGTGGTTCTGAGGTGGTGCAGGAAGTTGAAGTTGTTGGTATGAGGGAGGAGGATACTGCTGGTGTTGCTGAGAGGGGGCAGCCGCATACTGGTGATACGGCTATGGGTGGCGGTACTGCGGCTGCTGCTGGTAAGGAAAATTCTGCCTCCATTGATGTGCAAACTGGGGCGGCTGCTGGTACTGTTGGTGAGGCTGCGAGGATTGTCCAAAATGACCACCCTGAGGTTGGTGGTATTGTCGATTGGCAAATTGCTGACCCTGGGGTTGTTCCTGAGGACAGGTCGGATGTGCTTCATTAGCCCATACCCCATTCACTTCCTGATCAGGGGTGGTGGTGGGAAGACTGGATCAGGTCCGGAAAGGAACTCTGGCTGGTACACGACCATCTGCTGCTGCGGCGGACCCTGGTCGGGCGCCTGCACGTAGTACACGTGCTGGACTGCCGGTGGCTGCTGGCTCGGTTGAGGCTGATGCTGCGGTTGCTGCTCGTCCTTCTTCTCAGCTGGAGTCTCCGATGGTGTCGCCGACTGAACAGAGTTGATGGTGCCCACCAACAGTTCAAGGTACTTATTGATCTGATCAAGTTTGTCCAGGTTCTGGGTCCTCTTCTCGATCACAGCGAGTTTCTCGAGGTCCTGTGATCGCTTCTCAATGATATCTACCTTAGAGAGATGGCCCCCGATGATGCTGAGGTTGGAGCTCTCATCTCTCTCTGCTTCCTTGGATGCAGCCATGTGCACTTGCTTTTGCAGGATCTGGGGCTGCTTCTGATACGCCTTGGATGAAGAGAGGGCGGCCTCTCCTTCAGCCATTTCTTCAAATATCTGCCAAACTACATCTTCATCCTTATTGAAATGTGAACCCCCACATGTTGCATCTACGAGCCTTTGGCTTTCAATGTTCAGTCCCCCAAAGAAATGATGGACCAAGCTCGTCTTCGGGATATCATGATGGGGACACTTCTCCTGCAGGTCAGTGAATCTCTCCCACGCTTCATGTATCGACTCATGGGGTCCTTGGGAGAAATTACTGATACGAGCTCGCATCTGGTTGAGCCGACCTAGAGGGTAATATTTGTGCAGGAATGCGGACTTCAACTCCTCCCAGGTCGTCACGACCTTCCCCAAATGGTTGACCCAATAAAGGGCCTTGTCCTGTAAGCTGAATGGGAATGCCATCATCTTGACAATGTCCAGAGGGACATTGGGATAGTCAGTAATATGGCAGATGCGGGAGAATTGCTGCAGGTGAATGTACGGCTCCTCGCTGGTGTTTCCATGAAATGCAGGGAGAAGGGCAATGAATTGGGGCTTCAGCTCAAAGTGAGCGTGTACCGGTGGAATGAGAATCCACCCGGTCATCTGTCTGTCTCCCGGATTGTATGTTTCTTTAAGGGTAGGCTTTGGTGGTGGTAATTCAAGGTCATCATTGTGGTCATCACCACCTCCTCCACCTCCACCTCCTCCTCCCCTGCCTCCTCTGCCTCCTCCTCCATCGTCACGGTTCATCATGCCATTCAACATATCCTGGAATGCGGTCTGTGTGAGGGTCTGCTCGGTCAGCTGCTGCTGAATAGCTTGGATAGACGCCAGTAGTTGTGCATTGACTTGGTTTTGGTCTGGCAACTGTCCCTCTGGTTGTGGTGGCTGCTGACCCTTGCCCTTTCCTCCTGGAGCCATGTCAGGGTCTGAGTCGGACGAGATGAACTCCGGAGTAGTCTCCAGGGCTCGCACTGCATAATGAGATGGTCCGAATCAGATCACTTGCAATTAATGTTCAGCTGTCGTGATGAAGCTGGAATTCAGGTCAACCCCGGCATGTTGTCAATGGAAAAGGATGTAGACTGTAATTGACTTCCATTCACAACGGCGAAAGTGGGACAAAAAGTGATCCCAGTTTATTGGGTGGCCAAGGAGAAAGGTAGAAAACGAGGAGTCTGGAGATCGATCCGCAAAGTCTGGATCGGGTTCTCGAGAATCGCCTCGAACTTATTGGCGGAGTTGAGTCCATAGAATCGATGTCGGCATGGTCCTGACGGAAACCATCCATGGATCAACTTCGCGAAGTACAAGAGAAGATCGGATGTTGGATGAAAGATACGATGGTCAACGAGGAATAAAAGGAGTGTAAAACAGTAGAGAGGATCGGTTGAGCAGGGTGGTCAGAGGGAGAAACAACAAAATGTGCACAAAGGCGCGGGACTTGATCTTTGAACCTTAATCTAGATCCATACAAACACAATACAAAATTGGGTTCACCAACTCATGCCATGTGAAGCCGTGAAAGCTCAGCTATTTATTATCTTTTCATTTTTAGAGTTGTGATTTCATGCATATCTTATAACAAGTCCTTAGTACGCTACCCTATAGGAGAGAGAGTACTGCCAGAAGAGTATCCCGTACTTGTCCTCCTCCTGTGTAACCTGTAGTCTGTACTTTTTGGAGTCCTTGTAACCCTTCCTGGATCCCTACTCAGCCAAAGAAATAGAGAGAGGAAGCCGATAGGCAAAACCAATACTTCGTTTCTCGCTCGCAACGAAATCACCCGTGAGCGTGCAAGAACCTACTCGGACGCAGGACAATGAGACAGACACCCCCGTGAAGGCGTGGCCTATGCTCAATACTTCGGACAGGGTCGATGCTCCACACAATAGGGAGTCATCATTGGCGACCAAGCCCTACTCGCCTACGTACGATAGAAGCGCCATTACTTCGGAAATCCAGGCGATACACAAGGCAGTTGCAGACTGGGTTTTGGGCTTTAATCCTTAGGGGGTCGCACTTGCTCAAGGGAGTAGGGTTTTGGTCCCCCTCCAAGGTACCTGAAAACAATGAGGGCTTTATGAACCCGGTACAATGATAGTTCATTACATATTTTAATTAAGGTCAAAGTTTATTTAGCAGTCCCCTTGTTTTATTTTTGGGTTTTCACTTTTTTTGAGTCTGTTTCATACCAGTGCCTAACGTCTTTGTAGATTTTTATTTAAGTCCTAGGTGCTCAAAATCAGGGGGAGATAGCGGAAAAGCCGTGCAAGTGGTTCCATGATGGAAATCTAACCATTGAACCGAATGATGCATGCTGAGTTAGAAGACTTACAGTGCATCCCAGCTCTCTCCATGCGGTATGCAAAACAGAATTTTTAAACCTATCTACATGTCGGTATGCAAGGCACAAAATCGCCCTAAACATTAGCTGTTATTAACGTGAAGAACCATAAGTCGTTCATTCATCTCTAGCCCAAAGGGTCCGGTCTTGGCTCACCCCTCCTCTGCTCAACACACTTGAGGGTAGGAGAAAGCGCTTTACAGGGCTCGCTACGGCACAAGGGCTAAGAGATAAATGAACGGCTTATTTTAAATTTGACTAGATCCATACGAAGTAGACTAGGAACATGCAGTCTTATTAATGTGTGAACCTAGCTACCGAGTCAAGCAACCTACATCTAGGGGCTCCAAGCACATAAAACAAAGTAAAATAAAGGCGGAAAGCTCAAAACTTCGGAAAACAAAGAAAAGAAGGCGATGAAAACTCGAAAAGCCGCGATGAGGCCCCCCAGGTGAACAATCACCCGGGCACTGGACCTCATTGTGAAGAGTAGAGTCATGTTTAATTACATGCCAAAATTGTCTCTCTCTCACCATAAATTACAAAAATAATCCTAAGTGTTCTAGCTCTAACTAATGCCCATCTCTTTGCTTCCTTGGTGCTCTCTCCAGATGGTCATGAGAAGAAGACCATCCTCCTCCAAGCTTGGTTGTCTTGACCTCCTAAGAAGCCATCCTCGCGTGGCGGGCCCTCGCATCAAAGACACAAAAAGATTGCATTAGAATAGCTCAATCAGTCAAATAGAACAGATAAAATAATCACAATAAATAAATAAATGAAGCATGGTGATTAACAATAAAAATAGTTGCTCACAAAATTAATGATGAATCAAAAATATACACAAGAATGACAAAATAAATTAGGCTAAGCTCATTGCTCCCCGGCAACGGCGCCATCTGATAACCGCACATTTAGCGAGGGTCACAATAATATATGTATCAAGTGTCGCTGAGGCGACCGCTCACCAAACATGGGTTGATCAACAATTAACCCACAATGAAAGAATGAATAAATTAAGTCCAAAAAGAGATGTGAATTAATCTTTATTACTCTACCATAAAATGTATAGTGAACAAGCATGTATAGGTCGAACCACAGAGAGCAATACAAAATGCCATAGCCTAAAATGTACCACAGAGTCATCCTTGTGTGAAGCATATTTTTGTGGGTTTTTAATATTTCTCTCTTTTTTATTTTTATATTATTATTTTTTTTATTTTTATTTTAATAATATAATTAGGTAATATATATAATTTATAGAATATAAATATATATAAATATATATATATACCCCTAGAGGGTGAGTATATAGCCTATAATACATACAATATATATATGGTGATTTTTTCCTTTTTTCTTTTTTTTGGAATCTTATATATGAATAAATATGCACATACACATATATAAATAGTTAGATATATATATATATATATATATTCTTCTTTTTTTTAGGGAGTACATATATATACAAAGGGGTACTATAATATTTATAAAAATATACAAAAATAGTCAAAAATCCATAGATAAAGCTTTTTTTGTATTTTTATGATTTTTTACTGTTTTTGTGATTTTTGGGCATTTTTCAGAATATTTTTAGTATTTTTAAGTAGCAAAATAAGGGCAAACAGGGAATTAGGGACTGGCTGTAAGAAAAATAGGAGTTAAAAATAGCAAACAGCCTCAAAATTTTTCCACACTATTTTTCTAATAAAGATAATAAAATATAGCAGAAATAGGAACTGAGTTCATATTTTTCTGATTTTTCTTTAATTTTAAACATTTTTTTGAAGTTTTTGTGCATTTTTGAAATTTTAAGGTTTTCCTTTTGAGATTTTTAGGGATTTTTGGACTGACACTAAAATAGGTCAAAATACACATTAGGGAATTTTTTTGGAATTTTTAGAGGTCTTTTAATATTTTTTTGGTATTTTATAAGCTAGACAGTAAATAAAAGACATGTTTTCTATTTTTAATAAATGCAAAAATGCAATAAAATTAAAAACTAAAAATATAACGTGCAAGGGTACACTAACAGGAGCTTATGTCTATTTTTGCAAAAAATTTCAAAGAATTATGAAGCACAAAATAAATAGACAAAGCATACAAAAATAAATGGCCTAGCAGGGGTATTTTTGCAATTAAAATAAGTGACAGGGGTATCCATGCAAAAATTACAATAAAAATGAACGTTTAATTTTATTTTCAGGAACATTCTACAATTACTGAAACCTAGCAGGGTTTACATGCAAATTTCACGCGCCTCACGTGGGGTCTGCACGTGAGGCGCAGAGGGACTAAAATGTAAATACATAAACTCCAGGGGCCCTTCTGCAATTTATACAATTTCTTTACAACGTGTATTTTATTTTTGGAACTAAACTATAAATACAAAAAGACGAGGGGTTAGATGTGAAATTTACCCCCAAAGGCACGATATCCAACGGCGCTGGGTGCGCCACTTATCCACGTGTCGAGCATCTGACGGTTGACACCGGTTCACCGATGAAGGGTTCGGATTAGAAGCTCTTGGCTGATCTGACGATTGGCGCGTGTCTTCATCGGACGGCTCCTGTGGGATCTGGGACGGGCCTCCTGATCCGACGGCGCTGGAGCTCCCTGGAAGAACAGGGAAGGAGCTCTCGCCTGGCGAGCTTCGATCGAGAAGATTGGGCTCCTCCAGGGCTCTCCGGCACATCTTAGGTGGTCTGCACGTAGCTGGAAGCCTCCCACGTCGACTGATGGTTCCATCATGGCTCCTGGAGGTCCGAGTCGCTCGGACGAGGTCGGTGAAGTAGCGGACCTCCAGGAACCTCTTCCTGGTTCGATTCGAGCCCAGATGGGCTCTATTCTTCGTTTGACCTGCAGAGGAAGAACCAGGGGAGCGAGGGCTTCCTCCTCGACCCGGGGTTTTGAAGCTTGGCAGCAAAATGGAGTGAGGCGGAGGGGCTCCGATGAACGGTGGAGGTGGAGCCCCGATTCGCGAAGACCAGAGGTCCTTGGTTGGTTAAAGGCGAAGGATCGATGGAGAATGCGATGGGGATTGAAATGGGGTGTACGTGGCGGTCGGATACGGTTGGGTTCACCGTGAAGAAGTCGCCGGAGCGGAGCTCCGGCGAATTTCGAATTTTTGATTTTACGCTAAAGGGATTAACTAAAGACTAATCTAGCTGCTGGAATTTAAAGCTGACATGAAAAATTAACTAAAAAGCGATAAAAGGAGCAGCTCTTATACCTGGGGGCCACCAGGGAGCAGGGCGGACGCCGGAGCTCCGCCGCGACAAAACTACCCTTCCTCCGGCCGATTCGAGACGCTGGAGCACTCCCCCTGTCACGAGGAACGTCCCAGGAATGGAATCAAGGCTTAAGGTTGGATTAAAATTGGCCAAATTCGAGGAAGGAAGCGGAGCTACTTATTTATAGACATTGGCATGGAGCCTTATTAACCGGCGATTATTACTTAATCCAATGAGTATCTGATCGAACCAAGTTATTGACGGGCATCATGGATAATCAGAGATCAATTCTTGTGAAGGAAGCGAGCTCGATCGATGGACGGGATGGCCTTAAAAAAGGGATGAAAATCGGGGAAAAGATGGTTCAGAGACGCCAGAGCTGGGATGGGACAGTTGACCAGGGGGCCAACGAAGGCTGGCGCCCCATTGGTCCACGTCAGCTGCTAAAAGACAAAACAGGAAATTTGAGTCTAAATTGATTTATTTACCATAGTAAATGATTTTATTAGAATTTTCTTAAAACATAAAAAATGTGTATTTTTTCATGTAGTATTTATTTGTGTTTTTTATTAATTTTTCGGACTGTTTTATTATGGTTTTAATTTGATAATGTGTATATGTAAGTATTTACATGTATTTTTGTGTATTTTATTTTTAATTTGTTTATTTTCTTTTATTATTTTATTGGCTTATTTTATAAATTTATAATTTATTTGTGTGAGTATAAAGGTATTTTTATTTAATTTTTAGGAGTTTATTTACATTTTTAAATAAATAGGTATATGCATATGTAAGTAAACTTATAGGTATTTTACCTATATATTTTATTTATTTAATGAATTTTATTTGTTTTTGTAATTTAAATAAGTTATATATAATATAAACATTATTATAAAAGTATAAATGACTAAAAGAATAAAATAATAAAATCTCCTTTTATTTATGTACATTCTTAACATAGGTATTTTACCTATGTATTACATAAACTTATTTTATTTTAGAAATTCTTTTTAGTTTTCTTTTAATTTTAATATGTACATGTATTCTATACATTATTTGTAAAATTCTAAAAATACAACTACAATAATGAATAATGAATAAATGGAATATTTTAATCAGGCAGGCTGCACAATGAGGGCCAAAAACCTAATTTTTGCATATGGATTCCAAAAATTATGGAACCAATTTTATTAAATAGTTCTTGGAAAGCTATATACAATCAAAGGTGAGTTTGGGTGGTTTGGAGTTTTGATTTGCAAGATATGGGTCTGTGAAGTTGATATTTTGGCTTTTTATTCTGTGTATAAAATGTACACTGAGTATTATTTTTACACAAACTCAATTTTGTATTTTTATTTACATTATTATCTACAACTTTCATGAACAAGGTTTCTTTATTTGAGGAATAAATAATTATGTACAAAATAGGTGTCAAAAAATGCATAAATAAATGCATGAATAAATGAGGTATTTATTGTACACTGGCCCTTATCTCCCCCTACTTTATTCCTTGTCGACCAATACCACACTAGCCTTGGTCTCGGGGTTTGGGTCATAAAATATTTGCAATATTTTATTCCCTTTTCTTTTCTTCTCTTTATTCTATAATTTTGGCATTAAACACCTTATTTAATGTATAATTAATACAATGAATGATGAATGCTATTATGTATAATTAGCTGCTATTTACATGCATTTGCTGGGGTTTTTGAGGCCAAAATGATAGAATAAAGGTGATGGAATGGAGATTCATCACTGATTACCGATTATTTCTGCACGGGACAGTCGGTTGAGAAAATATCGGATATCCCAACAGGTCACGTAATCGCTCTGCTATCCTGACTGATCACCAAAATAAAATTGACATGATAATTGATCGAGCCTTTACGGTCTTCAGCTCGCGTTGCGTTGGTGAATTGGGAATTTGCTTGCGATCATAGTTGTTACCAGATCTCATCCGCCTTACTCGCCACATCGAGATGATGGGCAGACGATCTCTTAGGCAGCCTTTGGCTGCACCGCTTTCGGGCGCATCTTCCCGCTCATCTAGGTTGGTTCGCGAGAGCCGAGACCTGCTCTCCGAACCTGAGTACGACTCCACCCTGTTCCCCCTCGATCCCCCTTCTTCTGAGACCGAGATACCAGTGCCAGAGGAGAGACAGACAGATGATTTATCGGCACCTGAGTTCGGATGTTTTGATTTTGCAGAGACTATGGCCGGCAATTCTAATGATCACACCAAAGGTCCGCAGCATGAGCATTTCGTTCTGGACCAAGGTGCGATCAACTCCACCCTGATTGCCTCCCTCGAGACAGTGCAACAGCAGTTGAGGGATCAGGGAGCATTTATGTT
The DNA here is from genome assembly GCA_037367405.1 of Ottelia alismoides. Taxonomy (NCBI): domain Eukaryota; kingdom Viridiplantae; phylum Streptophyta; class Magnoliopsida; order Alismatales; family Hydrocharitaceae; genus Ottelia; species Ottelia alismoides. The sequence goes on from JAZKJV010007393.1 coordinate 1,098,630, forward strand.
GGATATGAGGCACGAGATAGAGCAGCTGAGAGTAGGGGTGCACATGGATAGGATTGGACCGGATTTTATCTTAATCCATGTCCAATCCAATATTAACGGATTTTTGTTTTTTGAATCCAATCCAATCCATCAAATGCTTCAATCCAATCCGATCCAATCCATCGGATTACAGATTGGATCAGATTGGATTGGATTTTTACACTTACATTTTTCCACTCAATAATCTACTCTCTCGGGCTTGTATTTTATAGCCCACTAGCCCTCGACATTTGAATAATATCTCGATAAGATGAATTGATGTAAAAAAGAGAAAGACCTAATCAAATGAAAGTTGAAGGATTCCAGTAATCCATTATAAAAAATTAAAGATCAAACAATCAAACTAAATGGTTATATTGAATTTGAAATTTAAGTTTCTTCTTATATATGATGCATTTATTTGTCTTTTTACGATTAAATTATCAACAAATAATTTAAATAAGAATAATACAAGTTACCAAATAAGGATACATAAACGACTTAGATAAATAAAAAACATGATCTCTGTAATTGGACATTGATGAAGCCCATGATTAATCCAACCATTTCCAAGAATACCCTTTAAAGCTCTATAATATATCATTAACAAATAATAATCAAATAGCAATCATACTCGATTGAATATCCAAGACAAGACTAACTTAAATATAGCCCGCCATTTAAATTAGACTTGAAATAAAATTTATTTGTAAGATTATATTATACTAAAAATATAATTATGAAAAATATGAATCAAAATCATATATCATTTTTAAAATGAAAGGAATTGAAGTAGTACTTATTTATTCTTAGATGGGTTTGGTACATTTGATCATTGTAATTGATCTGGTTTCATCCATACAATAAGGTTTCAAGCTAGAGCAAGTAAAAGATAAAAAGCAGTCAAGAATAACCATCAAATGTACTAGATAGTTATCTCAAAACTACATTTCTATTAATGAAGATTAGAAAAGTGGTAGCATACATAAATGGTGTCTCATGGGAGGGGATGGCATTGTATGAGACGAGGGGTGACATCACGAGGGAGGGGTTGGTGGGTTGTACTAAGGGGAATAACATTGTGCATGATGCAATCGAAAATGGACTGAGAAAGAACTAGGAGGAATATTGGCAGTCAAGAGTGAAATGAGAGGGGGAATAGGAGAAGAATAACATGGTTTACATTTTTACGGGTAGTAGTCATACTTTATTATTATGAAGATTTAACATTTAACCTTTCAAGAGAGGGAAAAGGGTGGTAGCAAGATGACTTGTATCTAAGACTAATATGACAAAAATGAGATGAATGACATTGATTATGATCATAGAGGAATTGGAAATGGGTGCACATAGATATTATATGTACGTATGTAAGTTTGTTTGTATGTATATGTGTGTGTATTAACGGATTATCGGATTGGATCGGATCAGATTTCATTAAATATCCGATCCAATCCATACTTGAACGGATTTTAAAAATTCCAAACCGATCCAATCCATTTGAATGACAAAACCAAACCAATCCAATCCAATAGCATCAGATTGGATCGGATTACGGATTTTATCCGATCCATGTGCACCCCTAGCTGAGAGCAGATCGAGAGCAGCGTAGAGACGGGCCGAGGATACCCGATGAGGCCGCGGCAGCAGCCGCAGCAGCCGCAACAGATCCACCGAGACCGATGCAGGAGTTACACAACCCCGGATCGACACTGATGCATCATTGGGTTGTTCTACCAGCCATCGTGGGGACTTCAAGTTCCCCCCGAACACTTTGCAGCTCCTACCCTGTTTCCATGGGCTCGCCACAGAGGAGCCCCATCTCCACCTCCAGGAGTTTCTGATGATCTGCAGCACAGTCCACGACCGTCAGGTGGACCAGGATACCATCCGGATGATTGCCTTCCCCTTCTCCTTAGCAGACAGAGCAGCCACTTGGCTGAAGCACTTGGGGAAGTTCGTCTACACCTGGGAGCAGCTCCGCACCGAGTACTTGCATAAGCACTATCCACTCAGGCGGATGAACGCCGCTAGAGCCATGATCAACAACTTCTCCATGCTCCCCAACGAGCAGTTTCACGAGGCATGGGGGAGGTTTCGAGAGCTGACCGACAGATGCCCGCACCATGACATTTCCAAGCCGAACCTTGTTCAGAGCTTTTTCAGCGGGCTGACACCAGAGCTTTAGGGCTTGGTGAACGCTTCTTGTGGCGGGTCTTACTTCGCCAAGGATCACGATCAGGTCTGGGCCATCTATGAGGAGATGGCTGAGAACTATATGGTGATGTCCCAGACCCGATTGTACACTCAGGGCAGACCCCAGCAGCCACAGACCGTGCAGTACCAGAGGATAGCACGGGTCGACGTCGGTCCATCCAGTTCGTCCGCGGTAGCAGCAGCACATGCCGAGTCCTCAGCCGCAGACATGGGGATTATCAGCGAGAAGCTGGACCGGATGGAGATTATCAAAAAGAATCGGTGTCAGGGCATCACGCAGATGGAGCAGATGGCACAGACTCTGAGTGACCTGAAGACACAGCTCATGTGTCTCCAGGAGGCACAGACGGCTTCACAACCTCGTCTTCATGCACGAGGCGATCCGAGTAGTAGCAGCAGCTCGTCCTAGCGCTCCAGCTCCCACCAGCAGCCTAGACAGGTTCATCTTGTACAGGCGGAGTCGTACCAGCAGCCGTAGCTCACCTACCAGGCACCACCATCCACTGACACTCAGATGGTGGTATACCAGTCGGATCAGCCTCTGGCAGTGCTTCCGCCACCCCAGTACGATGAAGAACCGTTGATGGATGTCAACGGGATTTGGTACGACCGCCCCCAGCCCGGTATCCGACGAGACCATCCCAGATTCCGTTGGACGGCTGGAGGTGCCCAGCCCCAGCAGCAGCCGTCAGGACAGGGTGGCCAGTACAGCCATCAGAGGGATCAACAGCAGCCCCCAGCCTATACCCAGCCACAGCCACAACAGTCACCGCAGTATGGTCCTCATCCCTATCAGCAGGGACAGTCTTGGAGGTGTGATCAGCCTCACCAGCCGTAGCATCATCCACATTCTTACCCCTCTCACCCACAGCACCAGCAGCCTCACTACCAGAGAGGCTACCCGTCGGGTTCTCATGGGCCATCCCATGAGAGCCCCGCCTTGGATGACATAGCCTGCCTTCTCACAGATCAGCAGGCTACTTTTCGACGGGAGATGGAGGAGTTCCGCCAGGAGATGCGGGACATCGTGAGAGGGAAGGCCGCCATCCCTGCCCAGATTGAGCCGAATCCCAACAACCTGAAGAGGAAATCTGAGCAGGTATCTTGTACTGAGTATGCCACTCCGAGTGATACTTTTGGTGATATGTCTGCCTATCTTTTTGATACTGATTTTGTTGCACTTAGGAGCGGTAGGATGCCAACAGGCGGCGACTCGTCTGAGCGACACCCTGAGGATACATCCAGAGCGCTAGGCGAGGAGGAGAGCGGTACTGAGGCCGCTAGAGATGATGAGAGTGGTACTGATGCCACCACGGATGCTGATCCCACCGGCGGTACTGAGGCCGCCGTTTCACCAGTTGGAGGAGGTGGTACTGAGGCCATCTGTGTTGCCGAGCCAGAGCGCGATACTGAGGCCGCCCGACTACCAGCCGATGGTGGTGCTGATGCCACCAAGTCTTCTGAGATTCCTGTTGTTTTTCATGTTACTGATGTATCTCGGAACACTTCTGTGAATAAAGGAAAGGGTTTATTTTCTTCCGGTCCCACTGTGGTGCATGATGTATGTGTGGATCCGGTCGTCGAGCTGTCTAGACCCTTTCCTAGTCCTTCATCTGAGAAGGACCCTGTGATCCCCTTCCCTAGAGCCCTTCAGATGGGGAAGGGGAAGAAAAATGAAAATCCAAAAAAGAGAGAGCAAGAAGAGTTCAGCCAGCAGATGATAGATCGTTTCCATATTCAGCTGACTCTTCAGGAGGCTTTGCAGCACATCCCTCTACTCCAACGTTCACTTAGAGACAGGACTACAGTCAGGAGGAAGAGGAGGAACCCCCACTCAGAGATTCATGTGCTGACGAGAGCCACTTGTTTCGCGATCCAGAACCGTCTGCCGGCCAAGAGGCCAGATTCAGGAGCCCCATATGTCAGATGCCATATCAGTGAGCAGAGGTTCGACCGCACTCTATTAGACAACGGATCGTCGATCAACCTACTTCCGGCAGCCCTTCTCGACCGCTTCGAGCTGGGCATTCGTAGACAGAGCAGGACAGTCCTTCAGTTTGCTGATCGATCTGTCAAGAGGCCGAAGGGGATGCTTAGAGACGTCGTCGTCACGATTCAGAGCCTGCAATTCCCCGTGGACTTCGTAGTGTTGGACATGGAGATCCCTGATTCAGTGACTGATACCCCCATCATTCTCGGTTGCCCGTTCTTGGCCACAGCCAAGGCAGTGACTGACCATGATAGCGGGAAGGTATACTTTCACGTCGAGGACGAAAGTGTACAAATAGAGACGGTCGAGGACAGCAGAGCCAGAGACAGAGCATGCTCAGAGACCACTTCCGATACAGAACATATGACAGATGCCGGGCTAGACATCCACCAGGACTGCGACTTTGTGATTACAGATGATGAGGCAGTATGGGAAGATCCAGATGCACAGGCCATCCTCTCACCTTCAGAGTCCGCTGATGCAGAGACGACAGCAGAGGAGAGCTTGGAGAGCACATTCCTGGTCCAGGATACTTTTGAGGCAGTAGAGCCGGTACTCGACCGCGAGACTGATTTTTGTGATGATGGTGGTACTGAGGCCACCTTAGATGATACAAATCCCTCGGAGTCAGACTCTGATTGGGCAGATTGTGATTATTACATGCCAAATCTGACTTCACCTGAGCCTGCAGCTAGGGTGGAGGTAGATGCCGAGCGGAGCAGAGACAGTCTATCAGGACAGCCTTCTCCAGATTCAGAGAGTGACAAAGAGTTTCAGTTCTCCCATGTGTATTTGGTAGCCTTCACGCAAAGTTTTCAGAGGCTAGATCCACCAGCACCCAGTTGTCTAGAGCTGAAGCCGCTTCCTGCATCGCTGAAGTATAGGTTCCTTGCGGGTGAGCAGGAGATGTACCCAGTCATTATCTCTGCCGATTTGACTGGAGAGCAGGAATCCCGTCTGATGGGGGTTCTTGAAAAGAACCGCAAGGCGATAGGATGGAGCGTAGCAGATCTCCAGGGGATAAGTCTGGCCTTGTGCTCCCACCATATCTATCTCGAGGATGAGGCGAAGCCGTCGCGTGAGTTCCAGCGGCGGCTGAACCCGAATCTGAGAGAGGTTGTCATGAAGGAGATTTCGAAATGGTGGAGCACCGATTTTATCTATCCATCTCCGACTCCAAGTGGGTCAGCCCTTTGCATGTGGTGCCCAAGAAGATGGGCATCACTACAGTGGTCAGTGAGTCTGAAGAGGAGATTGATACATGGGTACCCACTTCTTGGTGGGTCTGCGTTGATTACAGGAGACTCAACCAGGCCACCAAGAAGGATTATTTCCCCCTGCCCTTTATAGATCAGATCATTGAGAGACTGGCGGGGAAGAGCCACTACTGTTTTCTGGATGGGTACTCGGGCTACAACCAGGTGACCATCGCTCCCGAGGACCAGGACAAGACTACCTTTACCTGTCCCTTCGGCACATACGCCTTCCGACGCATGCCATTTGGGCTATGCAATGCCCCTGTGACCTTTCAGAGATGCATGTTGTCGATCTTTTCGGACATGGTAGGGGAGTGCTTGGAGGTCTTCATGGATGATTTCTCGGTTTACGGCGACGGATTCGACTCCTGTCTTGACTGCCTAGACCGAGTTCTTCAGCGATGTATAGAGGTTCACTTGGTGTTATCTTGGGAGAAGAGTCACTTCATGGTGACTCAAGGGACGGTGCTTGGCCACATCATCTCCAACAGAGGCATGGAGGTTGATCCGGCCAAGGTAGATGTCATTAGAAAACTCGCACCGCCGTCCAATTTACGGCAGTTACGGTCATTCCTGGGGCACGTCGGTTTCTACCGACGATTCATTCATGATTTCAGTAGGATTGCCCGACCGTTGACTGACCTGTTGACGAAAGACACAGAGTTCCTTGTCGATGACAAGTGTCTTTCGTCCTTCGAGACTCTCAAGAGATGTGTTATTGATGCTCCTGTTCTCCAACCACCTGATTGGTCTCTCCCATTCGAGATCATGACGGATGCCTCCGATTTTGCCGTAGGGGCCGTACTGGGACAGAGGAGGGATGGAGTTCCATTTGCTATCCACTACGCTAGCCGCACATTGGACTCCGCGCAGCAGAACTACACAGTCACAGATAAGGAGATGCTAGCTGTAGTTTTCGCCCTAGATAAGTTCAGATCATACATTATTGGATCTAGAGTGACCTTGTACACAGATCACACCGCCATCAGGTACCTCATGGAAAAGAAGGATGCCAAAGCCAGACTGACTAGATGGATCCTTCTACTCCAGGAGTTCGACATTGAGATTAAGGATAAGCCTCGAATCAAGAATGTGGTGGCGGATCATCTCTCCCGATTAAAGCATCTTGAGGATTCTGAGCAAATTGACCCTATTTGTGAGACCTTCCCAGATGAGGCGATCTTTGCTATCGCCTCTCTCCCGTGGTACACCGATATTGTGAACTTTCTTGTTGCTAAGAAAGTTCCACAAGATTGGCCCAGGCAGAGGCTTGAGACCTTCCTCGCGAAGGCCAAGTCCTACCACTGGGAGGATCCCATCCTTTACCACGAAGGAGGGATAGCGTCTGGCGTAGGTGCATTCCTCAGGAGGAGCACCATAGCGTCCTCACTTACTGCCATAAGCTTGAGGCAGGAGGACATCACTCTGGGAGGAGAACGGCATAGAAAGTGCTCCAATCTGGTCTGTGGTGGCCTACCCTCTTCAAGGACTCTGATGACTTCGTGAAGAGGTGTACTGATTGTCAGAGGATGGGCATTTGTGGACAGTGTGATATGATGCCGATGCATCCCATTCACTTCTGTGAGGTTTTTGACGCATGGGGCATCGATTTCATGGGTCCATTCCCTAAGAGTCAGGGATTTGAGTACATTCTGTTGGCCGTTGATTATGTGAGTCGTTGGGTTGAGGCCATCCCCGCCCGAATCGCTGATGCCAGGACAGTTTGCAGATTTTTGAGGAAGCACATCATTACACGGTTCGGGGTCCCTCGAGTGTTGATTTCTGACGGGGGGTCTCATTTCATCAATGACCAGGTGAAGGCCCTTGCTAGCGAGTTCGGCATAGACCATCGAGTTGCCACTCCATACCATCCACAGATGAATGGTCTAGCCGAGGTGTCGAACAGGGATATCAAGACTATTTTGCAGAAAGTCGCCCGCCCTGACCGAAAGGATTGGTCACAGCTTTTGGAATCGGTCTTGTGGGCATATAGGACGTCTTTCAAGACACCATTGGGCACGTCTCCCTTTCACCTCGTATATGGCAAGCCGTGTCATTTACCTATTGAGCTGAGACACAGGTCACTTTGGGCAGTTACAGATATTCTTTTGGATCCAGATAGTGTAGGAGACTAGAGGAGGGCAGAGTTAGCAGCCTTGGAGGAGCTTCGTGATACCGCCTTCTCAAACAGCCTACGGTACAAGGAGAGAGTGAAGGAGTGGCATGATTCTCATATCAGCCACAAGCATTTTTAGCCTGGACAGAGAGTATGGTTGTTTGATGCTAGGCTTCGTCTATTCCCAGGGAAGCTGCAGAGCAAATGGAAGGGACCTTATCTTGTGAGAAAGGTACACGACAACGGGAACATTGACATATCTGAGTTGTCTTCTGAGAGTACCTTTCGAGTGAACGGCCAGCGGCTCAATCCATTTCTAGATCATGAGCCATGGGTCGTTGATGTTGCCCCTATTCATTTTGCGTGAGATGTGGTCTCTTGACTCACATCTATTGCATCTCACGCCTGATTATCACTGTTCTTCCGACCTATATAAATCCAGATGTCCATATCATTCCATTCTTTAGTTCCATATCCCTTTCTTCATCTTTTGAGTATGATATACTTAGGATGTATTTTACCCTAAGTATAGGGGGGATGTTGGACTCTTGGGTATTTCTTTTGATTCTTTTCTATCCCTGTTTTGCTGCCTGTACTTAGGGATATTTCTCCCTAAGTATAGGGGGGTAGACCTTGTACATTCTCCACTCGATTTTTCCCTTTGTGTACAGCCTGCTATACTTAGGATTATTTGATCCTAAGTATAGGGGGAAAAGACGAGATCTTCTTGATTTTCTATTCATTCATTCATCTTTGTATATAGCCTTCCTTTTCACTTCCCTATAATAAGTACGAGTTATGTCTTCTTCATCGCTCTTGACTCTGAGGACATCGTTCGAGCTAAGTATAGGGGGTGTGTATATATTTCATATATACTTTAGCCATAACTCGTACTTTGTGTGAGTGTGTTAATAAATAAAAATGGCTAAAAACCTAAAATCCATAAAAATTAAAATTTTCCCTGTAAATAATCATTCTTTTATAGCACATACATAGCTAGTGTACAAATTATTTTTGTAAAAATGTTTTCAAAAACTTTTTGTGTAAAGTTTGTGTAAATATGTGCATAACAAAATTATGTATATAGTACACAATTTTTCCAAAATGTTTTGAAAATCAAAAGTTTGCAAAATCTTGTGTAAATTTGTGTAAATATTTTGCAAAACTTGCATTCATGCATACATCCATGATTTCAAAACATTTTTCAAAAATTTTTGCATTTGTGTAAATATTGTGTAAATAGCATCTTTGTATATACTAGTATATAGTTTTTTCCTGGATTATAGTTGACATCTAAACTAGCCTGGAATTAAATTAGGAAATGGAGCTTGATTAAGATCTTAATCCACCTAATTCTAAGAGGAACCTTATGGGGCTTAGGGTTAAGGCTTTTCAGGTCCATGGTGACTTAATTCTTTGAGTCCACTAGGCTATGATCACGTGTCATCTCAATGAGCCTAAGTAGAGCACTTAACAACACACACATGACTCATATAGACAATGGCTTTACTTGGACACCGCACTTAGCACCGAGCTCTCTACAGATGAGGTGGTGAGGAGGCAGTCTTCCTTGACTGTGGGTAGCATATGAGGGTAGTACTTCTAGGCGGAACCTCTCTTCTTCTTTTAGTGAAGGAAGTGCGTCTCAACTTGGTCTGGTTGCCATGAGGTCTAATGACAGGAGTAGTGGGTTGCAATAATGCTTCAAAAGAGGGATAGTCTACTGGCTCAATAGGAAAAACTCCTTGTATATATGCTGCACATATATATGTTGTATAGATGCACTTGAAAAAAAATGCAAAAAGAAAATAACTCCGAAAAAGTGGTGGGTCTGATAAAAAATGATAATCCCACCGGAGTATGTATATAGTGCAATAAGCAAAGCTTGAGATTCATGTCCCACCTTATGTAGCTTGCAGCAGGGAGACTTGGCTACACTGGTTGAGCTCCCAAGGATACATGGCTACACTGGCCATGATCCATTCTCTTCTTCCCCCTCTTCTTGAGCCGGTTGAACTTGAACTTAGAAGGGAATACCCCGCTCCTCGAGGAAAGAGTGGCCAGATTGGGATCATAGAGTTACCTTGTTGGGGAGGGTTGTCAAGTTGCCATTTCTGAGGTGGAGAGCTTGTACTTCACATTCACAGTACAAGGAAAGATTCATGGTCTTCAGGGTTTGTGTTTGTAGACTTGTTCTGATCTGGATTGTTGAGGAGTCTTGATTATAGATTGGTGGAACTTAGAGGCTGTTGAGTTTTAAACTTAAGTTCAAATAATTTTCCGACTTATTAAAAATCCAAAGATCTGATCGAGCTCCATAATTCAATTTAATGAAGGCAAGTTTAATATTCAACCTTGATCCATGTTCATTCTCCTCTTTTTCTTTTTTCTTTTTCTTTTCCACTTCTTTTTCAAATAAGTGTTTGCTAAGGGACTAGCAAAGTTAAGTATGGGGGGGTGATGAATACTCATTCATCACTCTTTATTCTTATATTTTAGCTACAAAAACCTTTGCAAATACATGTAGATATATGTAAATACAAATAATTACCAAAGTGCATGCATTGTGTAAAAATTAATAATTATCATGTTTTTGTGCAAAAATAAAAGAATAAAGAATTAAAAGAAAAAGAGGGAGATATTTAGAATAAATATTGAGTAACCTAATCCCAAGGGAGGGCTCAGCATGGGCCTGACCGCATAAAAGCCAAAGTAGAGAGAGATAAGGGAGCTCATGTGTAAATATACCTGTAAATAAAATAATAATATTTTCCTCTAAAAATAAAATAAAATGGGCTTGTAGATATTTGTAAATACAAAATCAAAATAATAATAATAAAATTAAAAAGAAATAAAAATATCTTCTCCACTTGCATATTCATCATGTACATAGACCCCCTTTCTCTATTTATTTCACCTTGTAAATAAATAAAGTAAATTGAATAAAAAATTGTATATATTCTATATCTCATAGTGTAAATAAATAAAATAAAAACCATAAAAACCATAAATAAAAAGAACAAAATTAAAAATCAAAAGAAACATTGTAAAGATACCATGTACATACTTGTATATAATTAATTATTTTACCCTTGTAAATAAAAAATAAAAATAAAATAAAAACGCCAAAATATTCCAAATTTTATCTTGTAAATAAATAAAATATAAATTTGAAATAAAAATGCACAAAAATAAGCAATTAAAAATCAAAAATCAATATTGTGTATATACCTATACATAGTACTATATTGTATATACCTAATTTATATTTCAAAAAAATAATTAAAAATCACAAAAAATAGTTTAAAATAAAAAAACACTTTTCATGTTTTGAGTTTTCATTAATTCGGCCATTTTCTATTTTTAATTGAATTTCCAAATCATTTCCACGTGGTCGCTTCTGACTGGTCCACGGGGGATGTTGACCCCCCGGTCAACTCCCCCCCTAGAGCACAAAGTCCCGGATCCGAGTTTTCGACCCGACTTCTCGACATTTTCCACACTCGATCGTATCACTAAATCCGTTAACTCTGGGTCCTAATTCGACCTTGATCAACCATGATCCACGCCCGGGGTGGATTTTGGGGATCCGCGCTCTGAGCTTCTCGCCTGACTCCCAGATAGCCGGACCCCTAGGCATATATAGTCTGAGCTCCGCCGCTCCTTTTCGCATCTTTGGCTCGTGCATTCTCCACCCCAGGACCTCCATCATCTCCGCCTGAGTGACAGCAGTCGGCCGGTGGTATTGTAGCAAGGAGAGGGTGACCGGACCATCGATCTGGCGACGTAGCGCCGCCGTGCGCCGCCCAGACGTGGTGCTCGAGCCCCGAGCATCAACGGCCCTCGAGGCTAGGACCTAGAGCTTCATCGGCTCATTCCTAGTCGACCTCGTCCATCAGGTACCCCTAGTTCTTTCTCTCCGTAGCTAATTTCGATTCACACCCAAATCGACCCATCGCCGACGACCCATGATTCATACCACCCTCGTCCATATTTCGATCATCGGAGTCGACCAACACCTCCGCACTCCTCTCACGCACGTTCTCCACCCCTTCGTTCAACCCAGTTCGCACCGGAACTGGGACTCGAGCTCCACCGTCGTCGCTTCGCCGGAGCTCGTCCATATCGACGCACTGATCATCCCCACCACTGCTAACCGGGCGAGGCACTTTTCCCTCGACCCAGGAGTCTGTTGCGTTGCTTTGCAGGTCCAGACGAGCCCACCTGAGGGCTTGACGTTCAGGAGCAGCAGCTCCCGCTCCGCCGGTGTCGCATGAGCTCTCTGGAGCTCCGTTGCGCCATCGGAGGGGCTCTTCAGACGCGGGACGCCCAGGCGCATCTTCTCTGATCATCAGTAGCCTCAGAGGAGGACCACCGTGTGCGCACTGGGTCGGCGAACCTCGCCGGACGCCTGTTCTTTGTGGATCCTCCCCGACCGTCCATCCAGCCATCCAGGTCCAGATTCACATCAATCCGCCCATTTGAGGAGCAGCACCAGCCGTTCGATTATCAGAGGGTGAACCTGGACCGTCAGATTAGTGAGGTTTAGCCACAGCACACAGGAGACGTTCGATCATCCACGTGGCTGAGCCTCGACCGTCAGATCCGAGCTGCAGCCCTTCGTTCAGGCGCCGCCCCCCACCCCCTGACCGTTGGATATCACATGTGGCGCCCATCTGGCCCTTGGCATATAATAAGGGGTAATTGCTCTTAGGCCCCTTTAGTTTCTGCATTTAATATTTAGTCCTGTAAATACGTTTAGTTGTTTTAATTTTGGCCATTTTGCATCGAGGACCCTGTTGCTTATCTTGTTTGCATTTATGCCCCTGTACATGATGGACACGTGCATCGACACGTGAGTTTTGGTGTAATTGCAGCTTTTATCCTGTGTTTCTGGTGTGTTACTTTTTATAGTTTTATAAATTGGAATGACAAAAATGCCCCTCTGAGTGTAACACACGTGCAACGCGCGTGGTTCTCGGGGCTTTTTACACTTTGGGCCCTATACTTTCTAGCCGTGTTATTCAAGGGGCCCTGAACATGTTTTAATTGCAGACAGGTCCTTGTGCACTGTGCCTTGTTGTTTGATTTTAATAAAATAGCAAAATTACTCCAAATTTGATGAAAATTGGACAAGTGGCTCCTGCCACTGTGTAAAATTTTCTCTAATTTTTGGAGACATTTTTTATGCTTTTTATTATTTTTAAAAATTCAAAAACGTCCTTTTTTCTTACTCCAGTTTTAAAATTCACAAAAAATATAAAACCATTTCCAAAAATTACAAAAAAAATTAGTTTTAGTGTGTTTTGTTGCATTTGATTTTCTGACTAAGTTTGGTCATTTTTGGACATATAAAAAATATAAAAATTGAAAACATTGAAAAACTTATAAAAATTCTAATAAATCATTAAAAAATCCAAAAATAACAAATCCAGTGCCTAATTTTTCCTTGTATTTCATAGTTTACAGGAAAATTACCTTCAGGTTTTCTTAGGGCCATCTTGTATTTTAATTTGGCCCTTGAAGCCTGACTGGACATTGTCTTGCATTTTCTGGCTTGTTTCATTTTTAATATATTCCTTAAAAATCAGAAAAATACCAAAAATTAACCAAAAACAGTAAAAAATATAAAAAAACATAAAAACATTTTTGTTTGATTTTTTGAGCTTATTTGAGTAGTTAAATAATTGTGTGAAGTTGCTTGTTTCCTTGACTTTCTTATTTTTGTTATTATTTAAAAATCCAAAAAATATAAAAATTATTAAAAATCCACCAAAAACCCTTTTATTTTATTTTCTTTTATTTTCAGACTACTTCGTAGGCCGCAAGGCCATCACGTGCTCCTTGAGTTCGACCTTGGTCGCTATACCAGGTTAATCTAATAGCGAGACCGCTACCTTGATTTTCATCTATTTTTGCTTTCGTTTGGTGGTTTGATATTTTTCTTGATTGAGCACCCGAGCAACTGAGGTCGCAACGATCGCTTCTGATTTATCTACCTTAGCTACTCGGATTTATCGCTCATCAGTGACGAAAACACCAAAAAAATTGAAAATTCAAAGTGCTTTGTCTGATCCATGCGAGATTGAAATTTTACACAATATTGTACTAGAAATCCCACTCTTAAAAGCCATGGAATACATGTCGAGTGTGAAGAAATGTTTGAAAGAGGCATGTACTATGAAGTGTCAACCCCGCAAAAATAGACACAATCATTCTGAAAAGCATATCCTTATTATGGCTATTGTGAGGCCATCATCGATCTTCACTTTAAGAAGAAGGACAAGGGAGCATTGCTCATCAGATGCACGATTTTCGGCCAAGAGTTCGAACGAACACTTGTTTACAACAGGTCGTCTATCAATCTTATGCCTACTTCATTGCTCAAGGAAATTTGGTTAGGACCGTTGAAACCAACCATAATGATCATGCAGTTTGCAGATACTTCAATTAAGCTGTCGGGGGGTACGCTTGAGGATGTCATTGTCACCATCTAAGGGATGCGGTTCCCAATGAACTTCATTATCTTAGATATGGATACCTCAATCCCCTTGCGCTAAATCCTAAACATATTGGGATGATCGTTCCTTCGAACTGCCAAGGAAGTAGTGGACCCTGACACCATCATAATCACCTTTCGCTCAAGCAACGACAAGGTTTAGTTGGAGACGATCTAAGTACTAGAGCTTGCAGAATCTATTATACGAAAGCGTGCCCATGCTGAATGCAACAAATGACTATGATTTTTTGGCAGAAATCAGAGACATTGCATTATTTCTGAATGATGATGAAACCCAGGAATTCCTCTCCAAGGATGAGTGCTTGGAAAGTACAATCGAACTACCTGAGGTCCTTGATGAGTTGCACATTGATGTGCCATCTGAGCAAAATGAAACGCTTCCATTCTCATCGGAGCAAGAATAATTCATTGTAGATATATTTGATACACTGAACTCAGAGCCGAATGTTACCATGGTGGACAATTTCCTGATTAATAATTACACACCTACCACGATTGCAGAGGTCACCACAGAGTTGACTCCAACTCATCCAGAGTTGAAGCAATTGTCGTCAATATCGAAGTATGTCTTCCTTACAGGTGAGCCTAACATGTTCCCGATCGTTATAAATGTGCAACTTATCAAGGACCAAGAATCTCATATACTTGAGGTTATTGAACAAAACCGCAAGGTAATAGGATGGAAAATATCAGATCTCCATGAGATTAACTCTTCATTGTGCTCGCATCACATCTACTTAGAAGAAAATAGCAAACCGTCCCTTGAGTTTCAGTGCCTTTTAAACCCTAACCTCTGAGAGGCTGTGATGAATGAGAATACCAAGTGATGCGATGCAGGTTTCATATACCCTATCTCAAATTCTAAATGGGCGGGTCCATTACATGTGGTTCTTAAGAAATTAGGAATCACGATTGTGACGAACGAAAAAGGAGAGGAGATTTCGACCCGAGTTCCAACATCACAGTGCGTTTGTGTAGACTACAGACACTTGAATCTTGCCACCAAGAAGGATCATTTTCCACTCCCTTTCATCGACTAGATAGTCAAAAGGTTGGCCACAAAGGAGTACTTTTGTTTGAATGGCTACTCATGATATAATCAAGTTGTAATTATGACCGAAGACCAAGAGAAAACCACATTCACATGCCCATTTAGGACGTACACATTCAGACGGATGTCGTTCGGGCTGTGTAACGCTCCTGCTGCATTCCATAGATGTATGCTAGCAGTGTTTGCAGACATGGTAGGCATTTTTCTTGAGGTATTCATGGATGACATCTCGGTCTACGGAGATGGTTTCAATAAGCTCCTTACATATCTAGACCGAGTTCTTCAACTCTGTTGTGAAATATTTTGGTACTCTCATAGGAGAAGAGTCACTACATGGTGATCGATGGAATAATGTTGGGCCACATCGTTTCCAAGCAAGGCATGGAGGTCGACCCGACCAAGGAGGAGGTTATTTCCAAGCTCCAGCCACCTACATCACGGAAGCAAGTCAGGTCATTCCTGAGGCGTGCGGGCTTTTACAGAAGATTCATTAAATATTTCAACAAAATTGCCCGACCTTTGACAGAGCTTCAGGGCAAGGACACCGAATTCATTGTATATGATAGAGTGCTCCAAGCCTTTAATTAGTTGAAAGAGATTATCACCCAAGCTCTTGTCCTACAGCCACTGGATTGGTCTCTACCCTTCGAGATCATGGCAGATGCGTCCGATTATGCTATTGGGGTTGTGTTGGGCAACGACGGGATATAGTGTCATTTGTGATTCATTACGCTAAAGGACACTGGATGATGCACAGTAGAATTACACTGTCATCGAGAAGGAGCTGCAAGTCGTAGTGTTTGTGCTGGAGAAATTCAAGTCACACATTCTCGAGTCAAAAGTCATTGTGTAAACTGACCACTCTGCCATAAGATACGTGCAAAGAAATCCACAATTCATCATCTTTATTCTATCATTTTGGCCTCGAAAACCCTGGCAAATGCATGTAAATAGGCTTAATTCATGCATATTAGCATTAGTGTACATGTATGTAAATAGTGTATAAAATGCAGTTTTTAAAGCCAAAATTATAGATAAAGAAAAGAAAAGAAAAAGAATAAAATATTGTAAATATTTTATGATCCGAAACCCCGAGACCTGGGCATCTTGATTGTCAGGTCGACAAGGAATAAAGTAGGGGGAGATAAGGGCCAGAATTCCTTTACTTAATCCATTCTTTTATTCATTTTGGGACCTATTTTTAGTTCCACTTTTTATACTTCAAATAAATAAACTTTGTACATGAAAGTTGTAGATAATTAAACAAAGAAAAATACAAAGGATGTGAAATCAAGACTATTGTGTTGGATCATTCTACTCCAGGAGTTTGATTTAGAGATGCGTGATGAACCTGAAGTTAATCATGTTGTGGCATATTACCTTTCCAGAATCACTGAGATAGAAACTCCTTAGCATGTGATAACCGGAGATAATTAAGGGTCGTATTAATCCACAAGGTGGATCAATAGTCGATGTGTTGACCGCTCAATAATCCTCAATCAATCAACAGATAACCCACAATAATTAATCAGGCAATTAAGTACCAAAAATGTGGAGTTAAAGTTTATTTTAACTCTACATGCAAATGTGTATAGCATGTAAGCATGTGTAAAGGTTGTACATTGGGAGAAAACGGGAGAAGGAGACAAAATGGTTGCACAAAATTTTCATCTTTTATCTATTGTCCATGTTATTGTTTTTTTGGGGGTTTTCATTTTATATTTTTTACTTTCAATTTAAGTTTTAAATTATTTATTTATTTTTAATTTCCTGATTTTGTATTTCCTTTTTATATTTTTATCTTTTTTTATATTCCTTTTTCTTTTATAAAAACTATATAGCCTATACAAGGCTTTATTTACACACTATATAGAAAATTATTTTTAAATACCATTAAATATAGAAAAAATTCATAAAATAAATTGCTTTCAGATTTCCAATATTTTTCTAATGTTTTTATCTTTTTTTGAATTTTTTTTCTAATTTTTATGTATTTTAAAGTCAAAAATATCCCAAATATAGGATTAATAAATAATCTGAGATTAATTTGGATTTAAAAATAATAAATAAGTCCCAAAATTACCCAAATTAATTTTAATAGATAAATAACAATATATAGATAATTAGAAAACATAAAACATATTTTTGGTATTTTATGGAATTTTTATAATTTTTTGTTGGATTTTGGAGCTTTCTAATTTTTTAAATTTTCTTTTTCTTATTTTTAGGGATTTTTGTTTTCTGAACTCAATAAATATCAAAATATACGATATATATTTTTTTGGAATTTTTCAAAAAGTTTTTATATTTTTTTGGTATTTTATAAATTAGACATAGTTTATTAGACTCCTTTTCAATTTTAATAAATAGATTAAATGCAAAAAATGCAAAGTGAATACGTGTAACTACAATGCATGGAGCATCTAATCCTATTTTTTTGGATTTTTAGGAGTAAGTTAGCTAGTTTTATAAATAGATAAAAGTCACAAAAAATACAAGTCCTGGTAAGGGCATGACTGCAATTATATTAAACTTCATGGGTTATATGCAAAATTTCCACCGTCACGTGGGGACTGCATGTGACGCTAGTAGGGACCAAACTCAAGGGATTAAATGCAAAATGCCCACTTATTTTAACAGATTAAATTTTATATATAGGACCAAAATTAAAATACAAAAATGCAGGGGCTGACTATGCAATTTACCCCTTATAAGGTGATGGTGGACGACTGAGATGTCTTCACTTATACGCGTGTCGTGTCCTCATGCACCGATGACGGTTCGTCGATGAGCAGTGGAGATCAGATCCAAGGGAGGATCCAACAGTCACGGAGTGGCTCCATCAGATGGTTCTGATCAAAACTGGGGCGTCTTCTTCATCGGACGGCTCCAAGTTAGTCTGGAAGAACTGGGAAGAAGCTCTCCTGGGACGAGATTTGATCGATCGTAGCAGGCTCCTCCGGTCTCCTCCATCGCCGTCGAGTGGCGATATACGTTCCTGGATGTCCCCCGCATCTAATGATGGTCTCCACAAGGCACCTGGTGCTCCGACGAGGTCGGGTGGAGCCGTAGAAGAAGAGGAGCTCCAGGTACTTGGCTTCTGCAAAAATCGACCCAACACGGGTCCTTTGACCGCCAGACCTGCAAAGAATAATCACACAAGCAAAAAGACGGATTTGAGGCGCTTATTGGTGGTGAAATTAGTGAGGGTGAAGCGGGCAGAGGTCTTCAACGAGGGTGGTGGAGGTGGAGACCTGATCTTCAGATCCGAGGGGGGATCTGAGTGTATGGAGATGTCTGGGATGTAGGGAAAATGATAGGGAATGAAATGATGGAGGTAGGCGGGTCGGAGACATAGCGATACACAGTGAAAACGTTCGCCGGAGCGGAGCTCCGACGAACTATGAATCGCCTAATCTACGCTAATTACCTAGGTTAAAACTTAAACTAAATGCATAATCAAAATGCTGATAACAAAATCTATCTAAAATAATGAAAAGCGCATCTTGTACCTGGGCGGAACCAAGGAGCAGAGGTGGTCGTCTGAGCGGACCGCCGTAGGTGCACTCCTTTATCCGCGAGCCGTTGTGAAGCTCAGGGGACGTCCCCCTGTCATGGGGATGCACGTTAGGCCAAGCCCAGGGGCTTTAGGATGTAGAAAATGACCAAAAAATAATGGAGGGAGAAGGAGGTTTATTTATAAACATGTATGGCACCATTATTTGACCTGGTGATAGCATGGAATCGATCGTATTTACAATGGTTTAAAGGAGATGGTGTTGATGTATGATGATCGAGGATAAAATCTCAATAAGGAATTGATGTCGATTGATGGGTGTATCATGCGGAAAAAATGGCGGAAGTTGGGGGAAGAGATGATTCTGGCGTGCCAGGTCTTCAGATGGGATAGTTGACCAGAGGTCAACATTCTGCGCACCGCCATTGATCCAGCTCGGGCTGCTAAAAGGCAAGACACCAATTTTATTAAAAAAAATAATTAATTTAAAATAGTAAATGATTTCATTAGTTTTTGTGTATAAAATAAAAAATATTTATTATATTATTTAGTATTTTATTATGATTTTCATTTATTTTTTGATGTATTTTATTACCAGTTTATTTTTAATGGCTTATTTATAGGTATATTTACCTATATTTTGTACATTTTAATTTTGTATATTTTATTTTATTCTTTTATTTTATTTGTTTATAACTTATTTTTGTGTATAAATATATTTTTATTTTATTTTTAGGATGTTATTTATACACTTGAATAAATAGATAAGTACATTCTAAAGGTATATTTATAGGTATTTTACCTATGTATTATATACATCTTTTTCATTTTAATGTATTTTGATGATTCTTATTTTGGTTTTGCATTTTTAATAGAATTTATATAATATTTACAATATTAGGAAAATATCAAAGAATAAAGAATTAAAGAATATGTTTCCCCTTTTATTTATATACATGTAGAAACATAGGTATTTTGTCTATTCTTTTATATAGTTTTATTTTATTTTGCATTTCCCTTTTGATTTTATTCTATTTTACTATGCACATGTGTTATAATTAATTTTTACAAAATTACAAAAATATTAATTTGTAAAAATAATGAATAATGAATATTTTGAATATTTTAATCAGTAGAATATATAAGAGGGGTCAAAAACCTAACTTTCACACAGTAACTCCAATAAATATAAAACTACCACCATTAAATAGCTTGTGGAAAGTTATACACAATTGGAGAGTGATTTTGATATGTTTTGAGTTTTTATTTGAAAGATATGGGTCTGTGAAGTTTGGTTTCTGGCTTTTTATTCTGTGTGTAAAATGCACCCTATGTAATATTTTTGTACAAACTCAAATTTTTATTTTTATTTACATTATTATCTACAAATTTTATGTATAAAGTTTCTTTATTTGATGAATAAATAATAAAGAATAAAATAGATGTCAAAAATGAATAAAAGAATGAATAAATAAATAGCATTTTTATTGTATTTTGGCCATTATCTCCCCCTACTTTATTCCTTGTCGATCAATTTAATTCTTGACTTGGTCTCGGGGTTTAGGATCATAAAATATTTTCAATATTTTATTCCTTTTTCTTTTCATTTTTTTATTTTATAATTTTGGCATTAAAAATGGTATTTTATATGCAAATAATACAATAAATAATGAATGTTATTGTGCGCAAATTAAGGCTATTTGCATACATTTGCTAGGGTTTTAAGGCCAAAATGATTGAATAAAGGTGATGAAATGGAGATTCATCACCCCTCTATACTTGCCTTTGCTAGTCCCTAGCAAACACGTATGCGATAAGTATCAAAAAGAATAAAAAAAGAAACAGAAAGGATAAAGAATAAATGGAATTAAATTTAATTACTAAACTTGTCTGTACAAAATCAAAGTTTGGAGCTCAGGTTAGACCTTGGTGTGAGAATGTGTGAACCTGGTTAGGAACCAAATTTAAAACACAACAGCCCTCGAGAGTCACAGAACTCGGTTCAAACCACCTCAATAGCCAGGTCAGAACTAGCCTACATCATATGCAAACCCTTATGACTATGAAGCTGACTTGTACGGTGTAAGTAATAGTGGCTCTCCCCAACTGAAATGACAAAGGAACTGACTTCTTCAGAATGACAACCCAATGATTCCCCAATCTAGCACTCTGTCCTCGAGGAGCGGGGTATTCCCTTCTAAGTTCAAGCGACATCCAACTCAAGAGGAGGAGGTGAAGAAAAGAATGGATGGTAACCAGCGTAGCTACCTATCCCGAAATGCATGACCAGTTTAGTCAAGTCATTCAGCTGCAAGCTCACATGGTATAACTTTGATGCTCAAGCTTGCTTATTTTCTTTACAACATATATACATACTCTGGCATGCATTTTATTTTTTATTTTCAAGCATGTCTAATTTTTTGGAGTTTTTTTCTCAACATACTATTTTCAGCAGCATTTACATAAGGAGTTTTTCCTCTTGAGCTAGAAGACTATCCCTCTTTTGAAGCTTTGTTACAACCCACACTCTCCTGTCTTTAGATTTCATTTGAAATAGACCAGGTTGGGGTGCACTTACCTCCCTAGATGAGGACGAATGTTTCCACCCGTGTGTGTCTCAGACTTACAAATCCACCCCCCTCACCACTCCGACTGAGTTGAGCCAAGTGAAAGGTGCAAGTGTCCAAGTTAGGTCACGACCGACAAGAGTCATCTGTACGTCTCGAAAAGTGCTAGTTAGTCAGTTGAGGTGACTTGAACCCATCCCTGAGTCTCAAAGAATTAAGTCCTATTGGACCTGAAGTACCTTAAACCTAGTTCCCATAAGGTTCCAGTGTAGTTAGGTGCGGTAAGGTCCAACCAAGCTCCAATCTTCAACTTTATTGGACTTGTTCAATCATCAAGCTCAATTGAAAAGAATATGAATGCTATGCAAATGCTATGTACAATGCAGAAAAATGATGTAATTTTTACAGAGAATTTAAAAATGAAAGAATCTTTTTACAAAAAGAATTTTGGAAAATAAAAAGAATTTTGGCACACAAAGTATAAAATATTTACATCTATTAACGCGGACATGCTTCTTTATTTTACAAAAGAATCCACAAGTTTTAACAAAGTTATTATTGTAGGTACATATATACAATTGATAAAGAATTTTATTTTGATTATACACATTTTATTACTATTTTAATGATACATTTATTCCTCAAATTTATTTGAAAACAATTTTCAAAACTATAGTACAAAATAATTTTTACAAATATTACAAACATTTGAAAGCCATTTTGCAAAGATTTTCAAATAATATATATACATTTTTTAAAAATATTTTACAATCATTTTCAAAACCATTTGCAAGTAGGTTTTCAAATCTTTTATTTCACATAAAGAAAAGAATTTTTTGCAATTCAAAAATATTTTTACAAAGGTTGAAAACATTTAACAAAAAGCTTTCAAAACGATTCACACCATTTTTCAAATCATTTTGCAAAAATATTTTTAACTTTGTTTATTAACCAGTAAATACAAAAATAATTTGAGGAATGATTGTTGTTATTAAATGATTTTTAATGAAATATATATATGCATATACATAATATTTTTAACCATATTTATTAATAATAATACGAAAGTATGAGTTATAGCTAAAGTATATATAGAGTATGTACGACCCCCCCCCCCATAATTAGCATGAGCTATGTCCTCATAGATCGAAAAGAGAAAGAGAAGACATAACTCGTACTGAGTATAGAAAAGCATATGCTACAACGACTAAAGAATAAAGAATGAAGAAATAAATGAATGAGAAGTTGATCGTCCCCCCTATACTTAGGATCAAGTAATCCTAAGTATAGCAGACTGTACACAAAGCAGGGAGGGTCAAGGATGGGAATAAATAAACAAATCACAGCTCGGGTTGTCTCCCCCTATAATTAGGATGAAATATCCCTAAGTATAGCAGAGCAAATCAACAAGAGAGGAGACAGTGGAGGGGATCAAAAAATGAACGAATCGGGGTGCACACCCCCCTATACTTAGGATAAAGTATGTCCTAAGTACAGAAAACCGACACAAAGGGGCGACACCTTTTATGTAGATCAAGCAAAAATGAAAAGGAAAAGAAGAAAAGACAGATATATATAAATATATGAAAAGATCGTAGACAGTGTACGCATCACTCCCCCTATACTTAGGGTTAGATGTCCCTAAGTATAAGCAACGACAAGAGTGATAGAACATGACGGAGAAAGAACAATGCGATGTGTACCCCCTATACTTAGGACAGAGTACGTCCTAAGTATAGACACAAATATATGGAGACAAATTTGGGGCACACGAAACATACGAAAGAAAGAATGAATGTAAGACGAAACAAATATATACAACAAGTAAAGACTGATGAGGTCCAGGATGGTATCTGGTAAGCGAGTATCGTGCTTTCGTCATCGTCTCCCTGTGAGAACGAGGACGCAGTCAGTCAGTGCAAAGACACCCGGGTATGCAATCAATTGGGTGTCAGCTACTGGGGAATATAGATCGAAAGGTGAGGCAGGGTACGGTAGCATGAATCGGAACATTGGCTCATAAGGAAGGAACGAGTGAGTAGAGCCGCTACTGTAAGACCTGGAGGAAGAAGGAACAGTACAGACCCCTCTAGATCAATCATTGCCTCAAAGAGATATTAAATTAAAGAGTAGGAGAATGTGTGATATCCGGTGATCATAAAGCCAGAAAGTCACAGGAGTACACCAAACAACACAAGATAAGGCTTAACCCTGCGAGGGTCCTCAAGGTGAGCAGGATCATAAAGTAATCAGAAGACTCGGCTCCATGCTCCAACAAAGAGGAGACACAACTAGGGAGGAGACCGAGTACCAAAATTAGCAGACTCGACTTCATGCCCCTCCAAAAAAAAAACGCACCAGAAGTGAAGCCGAGTACCTAAAATATGATGTACCCCCCGCAGATAACCCTCGAGGAGTAATACATGCTATTCAATGAATAATCAAAATAGAAGCTCAACCTTGCAAGGGACTTCAAGGTGAGCGAGCTCAAAGGAGCCGGATCCATCATACGGATCACAAAGGCGGTCTCGGTAGGCGATAGATCAGCTACCAACAGAAGAGACCGACAAATCAAGAAAGTGTGGCAACGTCTCGCAAATAACCCTCGAGGAGCGTACTACCAACTAAGAAAGGAATATCTAGAGAAAGAAGGCTCCTACTTGCGAGGACCGTCAAGGAGAGCGGACTCAAAGGAGTCCAGTCAGACAGGTTCCCAGGATCTGACAGATCGGATAAACCATACAGCAGCGGGGACCAGAGAATAAATCAGACGACTCGGTTCCGTGCTCTGACAAATAGGAGACACAATCAGTACGGGGAACCAAGCGTAAAGAAAGTGTTGCATTTTCCCACATATGGTCCTCATGGAACAATGCAAACTAAGAAATGAATGGTCAGTCATATATCGTCTTTGCGAGGATCGTCAAAGAGAGAGGACTCAAGGAGTCAATCGGAATGGTTTCGGTAGACGACAGATCGTCTACCAATATAAGAGACCGCAGATCTAGCAAGGTATCATAGTCTCTCGCAGCTAACCCTCGGAGAGCACTATGAAACAGACAAGGAATAGTCAGAAAAGATGCAGCTCATCCTTGCGATGACCGTCAAGGAGAGGAGACTCAAAGGAGTCCGTGAAATAGGCTCGTGCACCTACAGATCAGGCGCACAATCAGCAAGGAGGTTGAACTGTCAAATCGGATAACTCGGTTCCATGCTCCAATAGATAAGCAGTATAAATAGTGAGGGAACCGAGCGTAGAGAATGTGTCACATCCTCCCGCAGATAGTCCTCGGGGAGTAACGCGAACTAGGTCAATCAAGTCTTGGTATTGCTCGCATCAAAAGCAATCAATCTATCAATTATCCGGAGGGCATAAAATCATAGAGGGATGAATAATCATACCCATCACAATACGCCCCTCAGTTCAATCCAATCTAGCTGAGATGGCGCAAAAGATAATCATGAATCCTCAAAGTGCCACAGGTGGATAATAGAATCAGAAAATCAGGGATGGATCAATAAGATGGATGAAGATGATCATGTGAGTTCCGGTCACCATCGCTCTGAAGTACAAATCAAGATGGTCAATCAATTCTTGAAATCAAGATGGCAGGAACCTCAAAGTAGATAAATCAATCAATGCTCATGAAATCATCATCACAGTATATCACATCCTCAATCCGATGTGCGAGATCGAAAACATCAAATAATCATCACACCTAATAATCATGCATCATCAAAGTCCGCAATAAGCTCCTATGCACGTATAAAAAGTCAAATCCACCAAATGTAGGTTATCAATCTCAGCGTCCTCAAAAAGCGCCTGACTTACTCCAATAATCAATTGTAAGTCAAACTACTCGATGCGGGCGATTCCTACCAGCACATCAATCTCGGGTAATAGAAGAGATGATATGGGGGACAGGAGGAGGGTGGGCAAGAAGAGAGACGAAAGATCTGGCGAAGATGATTGAGCTCAAGCGTCAATATCACGACTAAATGCAAATGAGGAGATATATGTGTAAGAGAGATAGAGAGACTCAAAGCTGAAAAATGGATGACTCACGCCTATGGAACCGATAACTCAAAGAGATATGAAAATGCGAACGGACTCCAAGTCACAATACAATCAATACACAAAGCACACCCTCGATTCACTTACTCAATACAGTGAAGACCGAGATGTGGTATTTTTATCGTATCGATTTAAGAGATAGGTGATCATAAAAAGTTGTAGACATCGGAGTTAGGCTTTGGGATTGGGGAACTAATCATTAGCGTGTACGTAGGAATAAAATGCTCAGACAAGGAGGGGGTTGCTCTCCCCAAGACAAGGAATCCATTACATTTTATTTTAAAGATCGAGTAGAGTTAGCAGTCCTGATTTTATTTTAGTTATCATTTTTTGGGATATTTTTCAATGCACGTGCCTAATGGGGCTTCCAATTCCATTTAGCATCCCAGGTGAGCAAAATCAGAGGGAGAATATTGGAAAAGCTATGCAAGTCAGAAAATGATGCATGCAAAGTCAGAAGACTCACAGTGCTTCCCAGCTCTCTCCATGCATGATGCAAGACAGAATTGAAGCATATGCTATATGCAAATGCAATCCGATGAAATTGCCCTAGGATAGTAACTGTTATTATCGTGAAGCACACAAGGCTAAATAATCAGAAGCGAGATCCAAAAGTCTGATCTCTGAAGTGCATCGGTGTACGCCACAGCGGATCCTGCATACGCTGTATAGCACTTCTCTTGACGCTCGATCTCAAATCTAAATAAATAGCAATTATTATTTGACTAAGTCCAATCACGGTTATATAGGTACATGCAGATATATTAGGGTGTTTGGACCTTAATTTATCGTCAAGCAATCCTAGGCTAGGGCTCATTCACGCAAAATAATAAAAATAAAAGAAAAAAAAATGAAAAGCGTCAAAACCGTCAAGGCCCCCTAGGGAACAATCCCTCGAGCACTGGACCTCAGGAAGTCGGAGTGTGAGAGTCCTGTATTATTACATGCCAAGTGTCTCTCTCTCACATAAATTACATTTTTTTAAAATACGAAATAAAATGAAGCTCATCAACTGTCTCAAAAATTATTCTCCATCTACCTTTGATGCTCTTTCTTGTCAGCCAAGCAAGAAAGTCGACTCCGCCTTGCTTGAGTGCATAGGCCTTTCTAGGAGGCCCTCCTTCACGCGACGGTCCCTCACATCAAAGACAAACAAAGAAGGGTGGTCAGATCAGTCAATCAATCAATATCAAATAATAAAGAAAAATAAATAAATAAATAAATAACACAAGAGACAAACAAATGAATGAACAAGAGATAACAAACAAAACAAAATAAGCTTCAGCTACGCGCCGTTGCTTCCCCGGCAATGGCGCCATTTGATAACTGGGGTTAATTAAGGGTCGTATTTATCCACAAAGTGGATCAATAGTCGATGCGTTGACCACTCGATAATCCTCAATCAATCAACAAATAACCCACACTAATTAATCAAGCAATGAAGTACAAAAAATGTGGAGTTAAAATTTATTATAACTCTACATGAAAATGTGTATAGCGTGTAAGCATGTGTAGAGGTCGAACACTGGGAGCAAACGAGAGAAGAAGGCAAAATGAATGCACAAAATTTTCATATTTTATCTCTTGTCCATGTTATTGTTTTGCGGGTTTTTCATTTTACATTTTTTATTTCTTTTTGGTTTTATATTTTTTATTTTATTTTTAATTTTCTAATCTTGTATTTTTTATATTTTTATCTTTTTTTATTTATTTCCTTTTTCTTTAATAAAAACTATGTAGCTATATAAGGCTTTATTTACACACTATATAGAAATATATTTTTAAATACCATTAAAAATATGCAAAAATCAGAAAATAAATTGTTTTGAGTTTTTACTATTTTTCTGATGTTTTTATATTTTTCAAAAAATTTTGCTAATTTTTTATGTATTTTAAAATTAAAAAATATACCAAATATGGGATTAATAAATAATCTGAGATTAATTTGGATTTTAAAAATAATAAATAAGTCCTAAAATTACCAAAATTAATTTCAATAAATAAATAATAATATATAGATAATTATAAAATAGAAAACATATTTTTGGCATTTTTGTGATTTTTTTATATTTTTTGTTGTATTTTGGAGTTTTGTGATTTTTTAATTTTATTATCGTATTTTTAAGGATTTTTTTGGACTCAATAAATATAAAAATATACCATACATATTTTTTTTTGGATTTTTTTACAAAGTTTTTGTATTTTTTTGGCATTTTATAAATTAGACGGGGCTTATTTAGGCTCCTTTTTAATTTTAATAATTAGATTAAATGTAAAAATGCAAAGTGGACATGTGGCGTGTAAGTACAATACATGGAGCATCTAATCCTATTTTTTTGGATTTTTAGGAGCAAGTTAGCTATTTTTAATAAATATAAAAAAGTCATAAAAATACAAGTCCTGACAAGGGCATAACTGCAATTAAAGTAAACTTCAGGGGCCCAAATGCAATTTACCCAACATAATAAAACATGTATTTAATTTTTAAAGACTATTTTACAATATAAAAATGCCATGGTTTTATATGCAAAATTTCCACCATCACGTGGGGATTGCACGTGACGCTGGCAGGGATCAAATTGCAAATACATAAAACTTAGGGGCTTAAATGCAAAATGCCCTCTTATTTTAACACATTAACTTTTATTTATAGGACCAAAATTAAAATACAAAAATGCGGAGGTTGAATATGCAATTCACCCCTTATAAGGTGCTAGCGGGCAGGTGTGATGTCTTCACTTATACACGTGCCGTGTCCTCATGCACCGATGGCGGTTCGCCGATGAGCAGTGGAGATTAGATCCAAGGGAGGATCCAACGATCGAGGAGTGGCTCCATCGGGCTGTTCCGATCAAAATTGGGGGTGTCTTCTTCATCAGACGGCTCCGGGTTAGTCTGGAAGAACTAGGAAGAATTTCGCCTGGGGCGAGCTTTGATTGGTCGTAGCGGGCTCCTTCGGTCCCCTCTGTCACCGTCGAGTGGCGCTATACGTTCTTGTACATCCCCTGCATCTGATGATGGTCTTAACGAGGCACTTGGTGCTCCGACGAGGTCGAGTGGAGCTGAGGAAAAAGAGGAGCTCCAGGTACCTGGCTTCTACAAAAATCGACCCAACACGGGTCCTTTGGCCTATAGACCTGCAAGGAATAATCGTGCAAAGCAAAAATACGGATCCACGATGCTTATTGGTGGTGAAATGAGCGAGGGTGAAGCGGGCGGAGGTCTCCAGCAAGGGTGGTGGAGGTGGAGACATGATCTTCATATCCGAGGGGGATCTGAGTGTATGGAGGTGACTGGGATGTAGGGAAAATGATAGGGAACGAAATGATGGTGGTGTGCAGGTCGGGGACAGAGCGATACACAGTGAAAACGTTCGCCGGAGCGGAGCTCCGACGAACTACGAATCGCCTAATCTACGTTAATTACCTAGGTTAACACAAACTAAATGCATAGTCAAAATGCTGATAACAAAATCTCTCTAAAATAATGAAAAGCGCAGGTCGTACCTGGCCGGAACCAAGGAGCAGAGGTGGTCGCCGGAGCAGACCACCGTGGGTGCACTCCTCCATCGCGAGCCGCCGTGAAGCTCAGGGGACCTCTCCCTGTCACAGGGATGCATGCTAGGCCAAGCCCAGGGGTTTAGGATGTAGAAAATGACCAAAAATTAATGGAGGGAGAAGGAGGTTTAAATATAAACATGTATGACACCCTTATTTGACCAGGCGATAGCACGGAATCGATCGTATTTACAATGGTTTAAAGGATGGGTGTATCATGCGAGAAGAATAGCGTAAGTTGGGGGAAGAGATGGTTCTGGCGCGCCAGGTCGTCAGATGGGATAGTTGCGTGCCGCCATTGGTCTAGCTCAGGCCGCTAAAAGACAAAACATCAATTTTATTCAAAAATAATTAATTTAAAATAGTAAATGATTTTATTAATTTTTGTGTATAAAATAAAAAATGTTTATTATTTTATTTAGTATTTTATTATGATTTTTATTTATTTTTTTGATGTATTGTATTACTAGTTTATTTATAATGGCTTATTTATAGGTATATTTACCTATATTTTTGTACATTTTTATTTTGTATATTTTATTTTATTAATTTATTCTTTTATTTTATTTATTTATAACTTATTTTCGTGAGTATAAATATTTTTTATTTTTAGGATGTTATTTGTACACTTAAATAAATAGATAAGTATATTCTATAGGTATATTTATATGTATTTTACCCATGTATTATATACATATTTTTATTTTAATGTATTTTGATGATTTTTATTTTGTTTTTTTAGTTTTAATATAATTTATATAATATTTAAAAAATTAAGAAAATATCAAAGAATAAAGAATTAAATAATATGTTTCCCCTTTTATTTATATACATGTAGAAACATAGGTACTTTGTCTATCCTTTTAATTATATTCTATTTTAATATGCACATGTGTTATAAATAATTCTTACAAAATTATAAAAATATTAAATTGTAAAAATAATGAATAATGAATAAATTGAATATTGTAATCGGTAGAATATACATTAGGGGTCAAAAACCTAACTTTCACACAGTAACTCCAATAAATATAAAATCACCACCATTAAATAGCTTATGAAAAGTTATATACAATTAGAGGTGATTTTGATATGTTTTGAGTTTTTATTTGAGAGATATAGGTATGTGAATTTTGGTTCCTGGCTTTTTCTTCTGGATGTAAAATGCATAATGTGTGATATTTTTGTATAAACTCAATTTTGTATTTTTATTTACATTATTATCTATAAATTTTATAACAAAGTTTATTTATTTGAATAAATAATAAAGAATAAAATAGGTTAAAAAATGAATAAATAAATAGCATTTTTATTGTATTTTGGTCTTTATCTCTCTCTACTTTATTCCTTGTCGACCAATTCAATTCTTGACTTGGTCTTGGGTTTAGGGTCATAAAATATTCTCAATATTGTATTCCCTTTTCTTTTCTTCTCTTTATTTTATAATTTTGGCATTAAAAATCTTAGTTTATATGCAAATAATACAATAAATAATGAATGCTATGCACAAATTAAGACCATTTACATGCATTTGCTGGGGTTTTTTAAGGCCAAAATGATAGAATAAAGGTGATGAAATGGAGATTCATCAGCATGACATCTTTCCCATCACCGAAACCTTCCCAAATGAAGCTCTCATAGCAGTCTAACACTCTTCCCCGGTATGTCAATATTGTGAACTACCTTATCTTCAA
Organism: Ottelia alismoides; assembly: GCA_037367405.1. NCBI lineage: Eukaryota > Viridiplantae > Streptophyta > Magnoliopsida > Alismatales > Hydrocharitaceae > Ottelia > Ottelia alismoides. The sequence goes on from JAZKJV010007393.1 coordinate 1,129,208, forward strand.
GGAAGTTCCATAAGATTGGTCAAAGCTGAAAGTGGATAAGTTCATGTCCGATATCCATTTCTACCATGTAGGAGGATCTACACTTGTTTTGAGAGGGTGCCAATTGTATCTGGTGAAGATGCATTCACGAGGAGGAGTTCACAAGTGTCATGAACCATTGTCACGAAATAGAATCTAGAGGATACCATTCTGGAAAGCGTACAACAATGAAAGTGCTCCAATGCAACCTTTAGTAGCCAACTCTTTTTAAGGATGCTACTGACTATGTTAAAGGTTGTATTGACTGTCAGTAGATGGGAGGAACTATCAGTGCTTGAGACACCACGCCTCTCAAGTTTATTCAGATATCAGATGCTTTCGATGCATGGGGAATCGATTTCATGGGCCCATTCCCTAACAGTTAGGGACATGAGTGCATCCTACTTGTTGTCGATTATATTAGTCGATGGGTGGAGGTATCCCCGCCCGATCCACAAACAGTTGCACTGTGTGTGGCTTTCTCAAAGATAACATCGTTGCACGGTTCGAGATTTATAAGATCAATATATCCGACAGAGGTAGCCACTTTATCAATGAAGAAGTGAAGAAGTTGACTACGGAGTACGACATTGAACACCGTGTCTTATCTCCTTACCACCCACAGACTAATGGCTTGACCGAATATTCTAACAGGCATATCAAATCCATATTGCAAAACTTGTATGCCCCGACAAAAAGAACTGGTCCTAGTTGCTCAACTCAGATCTTTGGGCCTATCATACAACATACAAGTCTCCTTTGGGAATGTCTCCATACCATTTGGTATACAGGAAACCATGTCATTTGCCCGTGGAACTCATACATAAATCATTAATGGTAGTTACTATATGCCACCTGGACAGAGAGAATGTAGGAAAGAACAAAAGTTTGGCATGAATCGACTCTTGGAATTCAGATACTCTACCTACGATAACAACCTCGTGTATAAAAAGATAATCAAGGGATGGCAGACGAAAGACTTTCAAGTCAGATGAGAAAATGTGGTTGTTCAATGCAAAATTAAATTTGTTTCCAGGCAAGCTGAAACTAAATGGTCATGACCTTTTATTGTCAAGGAGGTGTGTGATAACAACAATATCATCATATATGGATTATCAGCTGACACACAACCTTTTGATGTAAATAGACATTTGCTGAAACCATATGTTGATCATGATATGTTCTTGTCCGTGGTTGATATGATACACGTGGCATTTCTAGATGAGCTTCTAGAAACATGAAGAGCAGACACATAAGCCTCAAAAATTATTTTTATTTATCATTTTTCTTCTTTTGATTTCTTCTTCTGCTATTTCATTCATCCCATTCATATGTGATATACTTATAATATACTTAATCCTAAGTATAGGGGGATGAGTGTATTCTAGTTGCTCTTCATTTATTCTCGCATCTATCTCCCAACTTGTTGATATCTCTCTTCTATACTTAGGGTATTTCACCCTAAGTATGGGGGTGGGACAGGTCAGGTCATGATTCTTTTGTACATTCTCGTCATTGATCATCCCCACTTGGTGTGCAGTCGACTATACATAGGATTAGTCGATCCTAAGTATCGGGGGAACGATCAACTTCTTATTATTTTAGTCATTGTAGTATAAACTTTCATATACCACACACGAGTTATGTATTCCTTTCTCTCTTTGATCGCTATCAGGACATAACTAAAGCTAAGTATATGGGGTCGTATCTGCGTTGTATATACGTTAGCCATAACTCGCATTTTCATATTTTTGAATAATATGACTAAAATACTATATGAGTAAGGATATATAATAAAACAATTATACATAATACACCATAATAATGTGGAAATTATTATTCAAAATTCAATATACTTATTCATAAAACGGTTAAAAAAATATTTTGTAAAATGATTTGAAAAATGGTTGAAAAATGTCTTGAATAATCTTTTGAATATTGTTTGGAAAACTTTTGCAAAATATGGTCCAACTTTGTAGAAAATTCTTTTTGTTTGCAAAAATCTTTTTCGTTGTTTTAATATTTTTTTTTACAATTCAGTTTGCAAATGCTTTGAAAAATGGTTGTAAAAATATTTTGAAAAAGCTATATATGTTGTTTGAAAAAACTTTGCAAAATGATTTTCAAAATTTGTAAATATTTCCAAAATTTCTTGTCAGATTATTTGCAAAAATAATTTTTCAAAATGTTTGTAAAATTATTTTCAAACTATTTTGAAAATTGTGTAGATAATTTCATCGAATAAAATTTTATAACCGTTGTAAATAAAACCTACGAATATTCATATATAAATGCCTAGGGTAAATTCTTCAACTAATTCATGTAAATATAAATGCACTCCAATGTAAATATCTACACATACTTCTTTCACTAACTTTAATTAAAAATCCCTAAAAAATCAAGATTTTTAAAACCCCTAAAAATTTGAAAAACATTTTCAAGAATTGCGTAAAAATGTGCAAAACATTTTCAAAACACATAAAAAGTTCAAAATTGTTTGATTCACAAAAATATTTTCTTTTCATTGCATCACATTTGCATTTTTTGGATTGATAATGATAACTGCATTAGTCTAAATAAAATCCGAAGATTGGAGCTTGGATGGACCTTAATCCATTTAATTATGGGAACCTTATAGGAACTGGAATTGAGATGCTTCAGGTATGTTAAACTTAATTCTTTGAGACCACAGGGATATGATCAGATGTCATCTCGACTGTCAGAGTAGAATATTTCGAAACACGCGCATGACTCTTGTGGATAAACTACCTAATTTGGACACCCGCACCTTACACTTTGCTCAACTCGGTTGAAGTAGTAGAGGGTTGAATTTGGGGGCATGAGACACACACTAATGGAAATATATGAAGTCACAATCTATGGCCATTGTGCCCCAACCCGATATAGTAGCGACGAGGTCCAGGGACAGAAGGCCGTGGGTTGAAATAATGCTTCAAAAGAGGGATAGTCTATTGACTCAAGAGGAAAAAGTCATTATTTAAATGTTGTTGTAATTAGTATTCAAAAAATGCAATATTAAAAACACTCCCAAACGGGCAAAATTCAAAGAAAAGTTAAATCTCGCATGAGCATGTATGTATATATTCAATAAGCAAGCTTGTGCTTCAAAGTCAAAGATTCATCGAGCCTGCATCTGGATGACTTGGCTACACTGGTCAAGCATCCTAGGATAGGCAACTACACTGGATACCATCCATTCTCCGCCTCATCTTCTCGAGCCGGTAGCACTTGAACTTAGAAGGGAATACCCCGCCTCTCGAGGAAAGAGTTGTTAGATTGGGAAATTATGGTTGCCATGCTAGAGAAGACGGTCTCTTTACCGCTCCAATTGAGAGGAGCTACATATCACTCACACTGTACAAGATAGTCTCGTAGTCATAAGGGGTTGCGTACGATGTCGACTTGTTCAAATTTGTCTTTTGAGGAGACTTGGACAGAGTTTTGTGGTTCTCAGAGGCTGTTGTGTTTCAATTCCGCTTCCCAATAAGGTTCCGACCAAACCTAAAGTCCAAAGGTTTAACTAAGCTCCAAACTTTGATTTTATGGAGATAAGTTTAAGAGTTAAAATTTGTTCCAAGTTCTTCCTTTTTTCTTTTCTTTATTTTCTTTTTTTGCACTCATTGGCATAAGTGTTTGCTAGGGACTAGCAAAGGCAAATACAGGGGAGTATTGAATCTTCATTTCATCACCTTTATTATTTCATCTTGACTTTAAATCCCTAACCAAATACATGTATATAACATTAATTTGGGCAAAATAACACTCATAAACTAAGCAATAAACACTATGTAAAATAATGTATTTCATTCCAAAATAAAAGAATAAAATAAAGAAAAGAAAAAGAATGAAGTGTCAAAGACACCGAGAGATCCTAGACTCCGAGACCCAATCATCATGACGACTAAGTCGACAAGGAATGAAGTAGGAAGAGATATGGCAACAAATGTACGTAAAACACAACTTAGAAATCCTAATTCTATAGCCCAATAATTGCACTTTAGGACCCATTTCATTTTCATTTTTTACCTCAAATCAATAAACCATCAACATGAACATTATACATAAAACTACAAAGAAAAATACAAAATTAATTTCATTCAAAAATAATGCATAATGTGCCCGAGACACATTGAATAAAAAGCCACAAAAAAAATTTACAGACCTGTATCTTCTCCATACTGACTCAAAATTGACTAAACTCACTTTTATTATTTATAAAATTAAATTTATCTATAATGAAGGTAGTTTCATTTAATTTGAAGTAAGATGCAAAAATTGGCTTTTGGGTCCTCATTGTGCAACATACTGGTATATAATATTCATCATATTTGTTCTTTGTATTTTTAGGTCTCTTATATTTTTATATATTTGTAAATATTATTTGAAATACATATTTGTAATCAAAAATAAAATAATGAAAATGCATTAAAATAAATAAAGCTATAAAATATATACGTAAAACATACCTATAATATACAACATATGTACATAATAATTCGAGAGAATCAATAACTTCAGAAAAATAAAATAAATATATATACATATTAATAAGTTATAAATATATAAATCACTTGTACAAAATAATAAAATAGAAAATACAAAATAAAAATAAAATACCAAAAATATAAGTAAATATACCTAAAAATACATGTAGATATTAACATATGATAAATCAACTTGTAAAATAAATAAAAATCATAATAAAATAATAAATAAGATAACAAATATTTTTCATATTTTAGCAAAAAATAAAATCATTTATTATTTTGAATCTATTTAATAAAGGAATTTAGTTTAATTATTTTCTGGTTGGTCCACGTGGACCTACCAGATCCCTCCGTTGGTTGACCTGCGATCAACTACCCGTTCTCTCCTTCTCGAGCGTTGCAATTGTCAGAGCTCGATTTTGTGCCCTTTTTCTTACTCGATCCAATCATGCTATGGCTTGGCATGCTGAGCAAACAGTGGAGATTCGATCTCCTTAATTCACACTCGAGCTTGAGATCTAATTGATCTTCATCGATTCAAGAGAAATCGGAGCTACAAAGTGCCGCCTTCGTTTGTCTATAAATAAAACTCCCCAGTTGCCTTTTGAAGTTTTATCCCCCTTTGCTCTTTGTAACCCCAAACCTTCAATTGCTTGAGCTTGCTGGTGACAGTTGCAAGCTCACCGGAGCTTTGGCGTGGAGACAAAGAGCCCGGAGGTGGAGATTCAGCTCCTTGGAGGTTGGCTCCGACGACGCTTCCCTGCTCCTTGAAACCATCAGGTTAGAGTTTCTTTTCTTTCATTTCGTATCTCATTTTCCTTCATTGCGTAGTTCAAGTCTTAGTTTTATTAATTATAATTAATCTTAACATAATTTTGAGATCCAAAATTACTGGAGTTACATGCTTCAGACCCAAATCCATCGTGTCCCGTCACTATTTTGCCCCTCTCCATTCCATCTTCAATTCCCATCCATTTCTCCACACTTCCCCTCTGTTATTCCCCTTTGATTTCTCCTGAATCAAAGCGATCGAGCTTGCTCCTCCACCCTTCATCGGAGCTCGTCCATCTTGCCCATTCCCTGTGCCACAACCTTCACCCCATGTCAAGGACACTCCCCTCTAACTGGGGAGTCTTTTTACGAAGGAGCTACGGTTCGATAAGCCACATGGGACAGAGTTCGAAGCCCAGTCAAGATCCCCAATTCCCTTGAGCTCCAGGTCTCATCTGACGAGGCTTGTATCCTTCCAGCACCTCCACTTGACGTGGAAGGAGCCCAGCAACCTTCGTGGCCCTCATCTGCTTCTGTGGTGATTGGAGTGAGGAGATAGAGATAATCGAAGGAGCCCCACCCATCAGTTCAATACCGTTCTTCCAGGATCATTCTTCAACGTCCGATCGAGCATGCCCTCTAGATGAAACAGTTACCGTTAGATTGAAGAGCTATCTATTGTTAGAATTTCTCCCAGAGCTAATCTCAGCCGATGATCTACAAAGGGGCATCTTCCGTTGACAGCACAACACGTGGCTAAGTGAAGCCCATATAACCGTTGATTAATGCCTAATCGGGGTTAAATTGCATATGAAAGCCCTGCCTTTTGCACTTAGGTATTAGTCTTTAAAACTTTCATTTACATTGTAAAATATTTGTAATATGTGCATATTGACCCCCACACTTTTCTCTTCTTGTAGTTAGGTCCATAGCAGGCCACCTCACGTGGCACCCCACATGAGGTAGACATTTTGCAAGCATACCCTCCCGGCTTGTTGTATCTACTTTTAGTCCACTAAACTTGAATATTAGTGTAATATTTTTATATAATTTGCACGAATAACCTTGGACTTTTTATAGTGCAAATATACCCATGCAAAGCTGTTTTATTTTATTTGTCTTTTTATTTTTGTTAAATAGTTTCATAACATCAAAAATTATGGGAAAATTTGTATGAATGCTTGAAATTACTCTGATATTTGTCATATTTTTTATTTAGCATTTCCATGCATATGTCTATTTAGTAAAAATTATTTTGGAGTTATTTATTCCTTCTTTTGCTGCAAAAATACAAAAATTACAAAATCACTTTGAAAATTTTCAAAAAAAATAGTGCACAAATGTTATTTTATTTATCACTCTGGACCAAAAATCACAAAAAAATAAAAGAAAACTTTAAAAATTGAAAAGCCTCCCAACCCAAACAATTATAAAAAATCTTATAAATGCCAAAAATTAGTTTTCTACTGTTTATTTTTATTTCTATTTTCTAGCATATATATCAAAATTACTGTTGGGATTTTCTAGTACTATTGTCTATTTTTAAAAACCCAAATACTTTCGATCTATTCATTAAGGCTATGTTTTGCTATATTTTAGACTTAAAAATAACTAAAAATTAACAAAAAATTATATAAAAATTCATAAAAATAAAGGAAAATATAAATATACAAAGACATTTTATTTTGCAAAATTTGAGTGTTTTTAGCTATATATATAAATATATAACCCTATCTAGGCTATATACTATATATTTCCTATATACTTATTGTATTATAATTACTAATTATAATTATCTAATATATATTTTAAAATCATAAAAAATTAAAAAGGACCGTACCTATTTGTATTTCTTGAATTTTTACTTAATTATTATATATATCATATATATGGTGTATATTATGCATATTATTTTATATAGATGCATATATACTTATTATATCCTTAAAAACAAAAAGATATTAAAAATCAGAAGAATATAAAATAAATATAAAATAAAAAAATAAAACATAAAAAATACAGAAAAATAAATATAACCAACATCCACAAAAATAATTTAAAAATAAAAATACACAAGAACACCTAAGTAGGCTGCTCAATTTTTCTCTACTCCCTTTTGCTTCCTGTATTCGACACTCTACTGCATATCACTATACATCTATCGCAGAGTTATAATAAATTGTGATTAACTTCACCTTGATTGCTTTAATTATCTTGTGTAGGTTGATTGTTGTTTGATTCGCTTCTTGTGTTCGATTGCCTCAGCAATTGCTAATTGTGTTTGATTAACAGACCGATCGAGAGAGTGCAAATAATTATGTCATGTAGAGGTTAAGCATTGTTCAAGGTTCTGGGTGTAATTTAGGTTTTCATACGTAAATACAAACTATTTAGTATTATGGATGAAAATATCCCTTATCTATTAGTATACTAAAGTTGGGAAATTCTTCCCTTCTCTTGATTATCACCTCCCAACTCATCTCTCTCTCTTTCCCCCCTCTCTATTCCTATTTATCTGACACCACTTCTTTCTTCCACTCTCTCTACACACGTTCCCCCTTTCCCCTCATTTATGTCCACACGTTATCTCTCTCATCTCTTAATAGTACCCTCTCTCATTCACTCTTCAGGCGTACAAATCACCTTCCCTCTTTTAGTCATTTTATAAAATTCTCCCTCTATTTGTACTAAATCTTATATGCGAGTGTTAAAATTGTCCCATAATGTCCAACCTCCAACTTCAGATCCATTATTTATTAAAAAAATTCCACCATCTTTAAATATTTTTTACATTATGTTTTCTTTTTTCGTGTTACTTTATCTTGTTTTATTATTATTCATATTACAAAATACCATTTCATCTTATTTTATCTTTTAATTTAGATTTTAGAATACAACGTTTCAATAAATTTGAATGAAAAAAATACAACCATATAAAATAACTTATACATATATATCTAGGCATGTTAAAATATAAGTAATTACATACACATACATCTTATGAATGACTAAAAATAATGTAACAGAATTAGTTAAATTTCCAACAATAAAATCAAACTATGATAACATGTAACTTAATTTATGTTGCAACATTTTCTGATGTTTAATTTACAGTGATTATTAGTCATTACAATATTAAACTTTATGAAATACATATATCTAAAAAAACTTAAAATATATAAGTAATTATAAACACCTTTGTCATATCAATCAAGGAAAAATAAATGTAAAATAAGCATTAAAAAAAATTTCTACAACAAAAATACCTATGCAATATGTAATTTAACACATGTTGTCGCATCCTCAAATGTTTAATTTCTAACAAATAATATTTGTTGTAAATTATTTTTAATTCGTTAATCTTATGATCTCTCTTATGCATCTCTTTCCCCTCTCTCCATTTGAAATATATTTTAAAAATTTATATCCAACATCCTAAAACTTATGTGATCACACATAAATTATATTATAATGATTTAAGATAATACATATTGTATAAAATATAATGCAAAATGATTTCAGATTAGACGTTAGAAAGTAACATAAATCATAAATAGTCAACGGGAAAGATACATAACCATTTTATTATATATATGTTATAAAAATATTTTAAAAAATGTAAAAATACATTTCATTGAGTGAGTGGTGAAAGTATATAAGATAAAGCCATACGATCAAAGTTCAAATAATGAATCCATTCAATGGTTAAGTGTTAAACCGTATATCTTTCATCAAATGGACTAAAATATTACAACGATTGTCTTCTTTCATATTATAATGTTATTACTAAGATGACATTTGATTTCCGTCATGACCATCAAATGTAGATTGTGAACATTCCAAGTTCTAACACCTTCTCTTCATCATCACTCCATCTCATTCATATGTTTTTTGAAAACAACTCTATCAAATCCCTCGATATCTAGTATACTAAAAATAACATAACAAATTTAGACTAAAGCAATAAATACTTTAATATTCATTAGCATATCTTCCGTAGTATAATAACAACAAATATTATCCATTATTTGATTCTTTAAATTCATAATGGATATTATTTTCATTGCTATTTCCTCGAAACGAAGCATAAATAGCTGTTGTTCGTTGACTTTTTTCTTTCAATCGTCGTTGAATACAATAATGATTAATACAAATTTTAATGAATAAGTCGACGGAAAATTCATTATTATATGAAAATTTATCAGCGAATACACCACTCGTTGCTAATTACAAAAATAAAATATAATTTAGTAACGAATAATATTCGTTGTTATATCTTTAACATCAGAAGACATAAAATAATGAATATTCAAATTATTCGTTACCTTAGGTCAATTTTGTTATTACGAATGATTCTAAATTTTTACCTACCCAATATTTATAATATATTAATGCATGGAAGTTACTTTAATATAATCTTATATAATATATGGAATAATTACATAAAATAAGTACTACTTTAAATTTAATTTATAGTATTCAAACATGTTTTCCTATAAGGATGGAAGAATCATCTTCATAAAATTTTTCATAAACTACAAATACTCTTAGATTTTTGAAATTTATTTTTATGTATCTAATCCTAATTATACAAATAATTGCTATAATTTTTTCATCAAATAGATATATGAAATGTACATTGTTAACTCATCTTTAAAATAAATACTAGGCATCAATAATAAATAAAGATCATATTATATATGATGAAGTTAAGTGAACTTCATACCAATATTTTTTAAATAATTTTTATGTTTATTTTACATAGTATTTATTCTGACCCATATTTTCTAGTTGGGATATTTACCCCACGAATCCTATAAACATTGTAAATTACCTTCTCGATATTTGAAACAACACAATTCCCCCCTCGACCTCGTAAACCTACTAACTCTTATCCAATGAACCATGCGATTAATCTATTTGAAGCTCGTAGAAATTCTTGAGGTAATTTATATGATCGATAGGATAAGTATATTGTGCAAAAATTCGAAGAGATAATTTACAAAATTTATAATGTCTATGAGGTAAATATCCCTTTCTAGTTTATACTCCATATTTTTCAAACTTCTCCACGAGGGTGCATGCGAAGATGCAAGATAATCTCGGTTCAGCCTTCCTTCCCTCACCTACATCGAGTCGCGTGCCCTCCCATGATGGCAAGAAAGTAAATAATCCCAAAAGCGCGGGCCACTTTCACCAAGCGCAAAAGACGTGATCCCACCAGCGTGGCTCACCAATCCCCCTCCAATCAATTATTACACCTTCTCCGGGGTTCTGCCCTTTCTTTAGGGCTCCTTTGCGCTTCCTTTCAGATTCCCCTCTCGGCCCTCCGATTCCTCCGCCAGCCTCACCGCCTCTTCAGGGTTAGGATTTTCGCCAATGGGGGACTCCAAGCCCAAATCCGCCGCGCCCTCCGGCGTCTGGGCAACCGTCAAGCCCTTCGCCAATGGTGGCGCCTCCGGAATGCTTGCCACCTGTGTCATCCAGCCCATCGATATGGTCAAGGTATCGCCTTTCCCTTCAAATTCTATCGGTTTCTGTGGATTCCTTGCTGGATTTGCCGTTCTCCTGTCGAAATGCGCGATTTTGCTTGAGGATCTTCTGGAGATACGGATCTTGAGGGCACATATTGATTTTGTTTCTTGGTGGATTCTGGATCTACCTGAGTTCTACGTGATTAGGCTGGAAGCCTAACGTGTCCGAGTGCGAAGATCCTGTCGGGTGCGTTTTGTAGATTTCTATTGTTTGGGCTATGGAGACAGAAAATATGCTCTGGATGGGATGTTCATATGGGGCGAAATGACATGGAGACTTTGTTGGTCGATGCGATCATAACTTTTTTTGGAATTTGGCTGAGATTAGCGGTTTGGTTTTGTATATGTGGATGAAACATGCGATACGGGGATTACCATTGCAGAATATTTTTAGGACAGCTAATTTTATACTTATCTCTGCAACCGTGAACCAGAAAACAGAGCTTTGCTGTAATAGTAAAGGATGTGCCATTACACGATCCAGATATGTGTTGGGGTGTAGTGGAAACATCAACTTGAAAATTAATTTATGCTAGAGTTGCATGCAATAAACCTAGAAGTGATCGTACCATTCCCGATACCATCCAAATAGTAGGGGTGCGTTTGGTTGTCGAGTTAACCCGATGTAAATTGGGGGAGTGTAACCCGTTTTTGTGTTTTGGTGTTTGAATAGAGGGTTTTGGGTTGAGAGGGTTTGTTGTGATGTGATTGTAGTGAAGTTTGGTAAAGTGAGTAGTTATTATGATGTGATTGTATTGAAGTCTGAAAAAGTAGGTAGAAGCTGAATATTTTATAATTTTTAGATGATATGATGGTATGATATATATCTTGTTGTAATGGATAAAAGAGAAATAATTTATTTAATGTATTAGAAAAGAGATTAAGTACCCACTTAATGGTCTAGTGGTAGTTAGTACAATGTGTCTACCACACCAAAGACCAGGGGTTCAAATCCCACTCTTGCAGGGGTTACGTTAGGTAGTTGACAGCCGGCGTAAAAAATAGTCGAATCTGTCAACATGGATTTGAGCAAGAATCCATGTAGCCGTCCCTACTTATAGTGGGATAAGGCTTCGTACATTTTATTAGAAAAGAGATAGTTGTGGGCCCCACACGATAGATAAGATACGGGTTTTGGGGGTATCCCACCTCAAATGGGGGTAACCCCCATGCCGAACGACCTCTAGGAGTTTCATTTATAGGATTGCCTTTTTTATCAACAGAACGATGCCGTAAGTTGGGAGGTGTTATTTTATTTGCTTTTGCAGGTGAGGATTCAACTTGGCCAAGGGTCAGCTGGACATGTTGCGAAAACGATGCTGGCAAATGAAGGAATCACGGCATTCTACAAGGTGTGCGGGTTTCTTTCAGTTCTGACTTTGCTTTCCAGTGTTTTTGTTTTCAATTAGCCCTTTGGGGATTGCCCACTTTCTTGGAAAAAAGATGCATGATGTTATGTTTCTAATGATGAATAAAATAAGTACACGGACATGGTCAGTTGAACTAGATCATGAATGGTATATACGACTGTTCCAAAATGAAAGTTATTAAAAACCCACATGACTTTTTTCAATACCAATAGGTTCCTTCAGCAGAAAATTGTTTCATACTTTTCCTGCTTCATTAAATCCGGATAATTTAAACTATTTATTGGAAAATATGTTATAGGATGATGATATTTACATCAACTAATGTATTTTTCTGATAGTTATCCTTACAGTAAGTTATAAATCATGTTTTAGATTTTCTCGTTTTTTTCTGAAATAGCATATTTTGGAACAGGGATTGTCAGCTGGATTGCTCAGGCAGGCTACCTACACCACTGCACGGCTTGGATCATTCAGGTTTGTTGTTAGATTCCAACGTTCCAACCTTGTGGCTGCTATGTATATGTTATTGTAGATAATGGCAATTTTTGAGTGACTCTATAGATGCTTTTGTTTTAGTTTTCCGTCCTAGCATGGCTGTCCCGCTGCTTTCTGCAGTTTATGTTTCCCTTGTTATTCACTTACATGCTTGTCTATTTACAAAGACATTCTTGGATTAAATGGACTTTTTATTTCTAAGGTTTTCCCAGTTTTTTTGACTTTTCCTATTTATTTTGTGTTCCTCGTTTTTGTTTTTATTTTCTTGGGAAGTTATTAAAAATTAATGTTTAATCATTGAATTTTATGAATAGAGGTTGGAGGTTTAGTTATATCTTCTAACACGTGTTTTTAAAGTATAGCTATCTAACTGCTGGATTCATAAATTTTTTATATTTATGGATATGTTAAGAGGGAGAGTTTTCGGTTCAATTGGCATAATAACCCTGGTGCTGTTTTTTCTTTTCTTAGAAAATTCTTAAAAATTAATGTATAATAATTGAATTTTTATGGAGGTTGGAGGTTTAGTATATCTTCTGGTAGGTGTTTGCCTAGTATCGTTTTCATACTTATTTATATAAATCCTGATCACGTTGGCATAATACCTAGTTGCATGTGATAAACTGGATGCTTCTTGTCACAGGCTGGTTTGAAAACCAATGGGATTTTGAAGGTCAGAGTCTTGTTGTGTCCGGTAGAATGACAGGTCAGTTGCAAAGGTGTAGTCTCTTTATGCACCTAGATGCATGGCTGAGAGATTGCTCATATGGTGGGCGTTGAGGAAAAAACCCCTCAGTCCTGAGACACTTAAAAGCCTAAGCAAATCCAATTGACCATTCAAAACAAATTTGAACCGACTAAGCGGGGCACCAAAGCGGGTCAATCCAAGCATGCCAAGCTAGACTAGAGCAAGGTCATAATGCAAATGACTGATAATCTTGACACAATCAGAGGAATAGAGCAAGACAGCATGATACCTGGAAACCTCAACTCCATAAAAGAATGTTAGATCGGCAATCGGGTTACAGATTGGCCTGGCATTTGGAATTTTGACATCTCTAAAGGAGCTCCATATGAACAGCCATGTCACAGATTAGTATGACAACTGAAAATCTCGGCAGCCCAAAAGATTGCCAAATCAACAATTAGATCGGAGATCGGCTTGACACTTGGAAATCTCAATCATACTAAGGACCGCTAGGCAGACAATCAGATCGATGACACTCCTTGTTACAAGGAGCAGTCCATTTCTTTTTTGCCCTCCATGGAGAACTGTCCAAACCAATTGTGGAATTAAATGAGGGGATGTCTAAATGTCCCCATAAAATTATTTGGTGCATTTCGATTGTTTAAGGATGTCTGGATCGAGAAGGGTTTGATGTGCACCAGTTTTCCGCCTTTTTGCTTTGGCTGTGAATTGAGAGGTAGTGGTGGGCATGGAGTGGTGGTGCTTGGACTACACCCATTTTTTAGATATTTTGGACCAGTGTGTGATGGAATTTCTGGAGATCTTGGAGTCTCTCAGTTGAATGGTCCCTCAGGTTGGGAATACTGGACATGGAACACTGGTTATTCACGGTGAAAAAGGTTTATAGGATGCTGTATACCTTGATGGTTTTTGATCCTGGGATTGCGCTAACAATGTTGGGCAGATCTAGAGCTGGAAGAGAGGCATGTGGATGATGGGTACCCATAGGGTCGATCTCTATTAGGGGGTTGTTGGCTCCTGCCTTCACTTTTGTGAGGAGTCTGGTGATAGGGATCACCCATTTTTAACCTGCCATTTGTCGAGGCACATATGGTAGGAAATTGGTATGTTTTGTGTTGATACAAGGTGTGTTTACACTTTTTAGGAGTCCGTTGGTTTGTTTGTGGCTGCCCCCTGACTGTTCCAACTCCGACAGTGGCCATTCTTTGGGCGCTGTGGCTTGCGAGAAACGGAGTTATTTTCAGGGGGAATGGTTTTCTACAGAGAACATGCTGGTTCATGCCGAGATTCTTCACGAATCTTGAGCTTTGTAGTTTTTGAAACTAACATTGTGAATATAAAGTTTGTTTGGGTGTTCACCTTTACGACGTCGAACCTTTTTTCCTTCCTATTAAAAAAATCCCCCCTCACACACATCTTTTGGGAAAGGGCTATTAAATAGAATATGTATTCCAAATGATGTTTACATCCTCTTCAGCCATTGACCTTGAAAGGATTCCCGGGCTTTTGATTGCATCTACATGCTTGAAGAACAAGTAAATCCTCTTCCCCCCATAGAAAGTCTTTCATACATGATTGCATCATAAGGTCTTTCATTATCCCACTCACCATAGGCTCAAGTACCCTATGTTGGCCAGTCTCGGCAAGTATATAAAGTATATAGAGAACTTGGGTTAAAAAACATATAGAGAACTTGAACAAAGGTAGGGGGAGCTCATATAAAAATTTAATCGCAAGGTCAATTCTCTTGGAGAAGATTTCCTCCAAATTGTCGGAGCTTGACCTCTTATCCACTCAGATATAGAAAATGGACTCCATTCAATGTCTTAGGTGTTGGGAAAAAACAACAAGCAAGTGCATTTTGCCATGTCCTTTTTCTTTATAAATAGGAAGGTAGAGGAGGCAGGTTCTTGCTTGCCTTCAATGTCAGGAGATTGGCTTTTTCCAAAAAACCTTCCCATTCTCGAGTAACCACAAAACTCACAAGGAATAGAGAGCACAATTTCATGTTGTATGATTTATCAACCTGAGTTCCTTATCCATTACCTTTTGGCAAGCGTCTACCCACTTCAAGAGGTATACTCCCATCCCTTGCACCAACTATCGGCAAAAAATCTTCTTTGTAATGCATCCGACTTCTTGAAAATGCCTTTAGGGACAATAAAGATTGATAATAAACAGGTATATATGACATGGTTGTTCTCGGAAGAACCAAACGCTTCCCCTCCCAAAAACACATTGGAAGACTATCTCTCCATTTGTTGCTTATTCTTTAATATCAGACCCCAATCCACCGACCTGGTTCCGGAATTGACTAAAGGAAGGCTGAAGTATATGACGAACAAACTCGTATGCTGGGTACAAAGAAATACAAAGCAGCTCAAGCCTCTAGGTGGTGTGCTCATCCATATGAATAGCTACGAGACTCAACATTGATGATCTACTCATAATCTTGATGAGCTGTAACAGGCAATAGGATGCTGATCTGACTATCTTCGGCAGTCCAATGCTGAATATACATCACTTTATAGTTGGGAGCTACTGAAGATACACATTGAATCTCTGGTATTCCAGAGCTTTCTTTGACGATCATTCTGAAGACCGTAGAAGCTGCTTCTTTTACTGCTGAATCTGCACTATATTTGCGAAAGGGAGCTAGACTGGAAGCTTCCCTTTGGTTTCAAAAGTACATACATCATGAGGCTGAAGATTCTGGTGTTGAGCTGGTTTCTGCTTACATATCACAATGATGTGTATATTACTTTTTTGAAAGAAAAAAGAGCTTCCACCATATAGGTGTTCGCAAGGTTCAGGAAAGCGGTATGCGTATGCGTTCGGACATGTCATTGAATAGCACTTAAGCGGTATGCGGGGGCATATGCGGGGTATAAGCGGTCCTACACGGTTTTCTAATTTTTTATTTAAAAATAAATAAATATATACAAAAGTGACTGCAACAGAACTAAATTTATGTATAATTGTTGTCCAACAGAACATCTAAGAAAAATAACTTCATATAGAGGTCAATACTTCAAGTCTTCAATAAAAAAGTTAGCACACATGATAATTAACATGACTGGTGTAGACATCATGCTGCGGCGATATAGTTGATTTGGTTGTCCTATTTTGAAAGTCCTCTTTTTCTTTTTTATACACAAGCATTATTACTCTTGTGATGACCTAAAGCAGCGAACAATGCAAACTTTGAAGACCAGTCTATATTGAAAATAATGCTTGACCTAAATCATTATTATACCTGTAAATAATGTTTAATATTAAAAATAAAATAACAAAATCGAAATTATTGAAAAAAAAAACAGAAATGCAAACCTTGAACCTTCGCACAGTGAACTGACGACAGAGTGGGATGCTGTGGAGGCACTGCTCGTAGCCTGGTAGGCTGATGCGGTGGAGGAGCGGCGTGGCGGCGGAAGAGCTGTGAGGAGGCGAAGGAGCCGACGGAGGCGGAGTTGCTGTGAGGAGGCGGATGAGCTGCGAGGAGGCGGAGGAGGCAGCGAAGTAGGAGAGGGCGGAGGAGTTGTGAAGAGGAGGACCTGTGAGGAGGCACAAAAGATGGGAGGAGCCGGAGGAGGCGGAGGAATCGGGAGGAGGTAGAGGCACTGGTTGGGGGTGGAGGCTCTCGAGGTTGGAGGAGTCGGGAGGAAAACCTAAGTCGATCGAGTACCTGGCGGCATAAACCTAAGTCGGGAGGAGGCATAGGCCTAATCGGACCTATGGGGATCCGATAATGAAGGCTAATGTCCTGAGCGGCCGAACGAACTGCCTATGCGGCTGCATAGCCCGCATATGCGGTCCGCTCATGCGCTTGGGGCGCATAGTGCAACGATTCACGCATGCGACGCGTCTACAGGTCCGCACACGCATATGCAGCCGCATATGCGGCCTCTCAGAGCGCATTCGTGAACACTGGGTGTGTGCCCAAAAGCTTCGCCATTAATCATCATGATGTGTATATTACGAAAGCAGATGTTTCCATAATACATGATGATGTTACTTTTATATTCAAGGAATCTCAAAATTTGCTGCTTGGAAGCTGATGAATCTGAGCATTAAAGCGGAAACAAAAATTGAAATTCTCAAGATGTATCAATACTATGAAGATGCAAGAAGCTAATCTGGGAGTACTTTTTGGAATTAAGTAATTATGCAGTTCAAGGAATTTCATTTGTTAAAGATTTAATATTCAGAGTAATCGGCAATTTAAGCTTGAATTCTTGTAGGGGCATATTATACATTCCTACTGTTCTTTAATTTTCCTTTTACTTTCACGTGCACACCCCTTGAAGGACCCTTTTTGAGTATTTCTCAACTTTGATGAAATAAAGAGATTACCTCATAAAATAAAAGCGAGCTTCCGAGTGAACAATTCACAATCTTGATGCCCAAGAGGCTCTCACAACAAAATGCATGATGGTGGGTGCCCTTAATGAAGATGATATCAACACATATAGAAAAGATGGAAAATAGTGGCATCATCATTCTTTCTCATATAATCTCTTAGCCTCCTTGTGTCACAAATACAGAAATACTCATAGCATATTTTAATTGAAGCATTCCCTTTTGGGGTTGGTTATGTGCTTTACTTTCTATCATGTATACACTAGCCTCTCTTTATATAAAGGAGACTAGAACTCTCTTTTCAATATAATGCGTTATTTCATTTTACATGGTATCAGAGCACAAACTTTAGTTGGGATTCCTTACTTTATAGTCATATTCATTTTTTCTTCATAGAAACCCTACTTTCATCACTTGGGAACTCCTTGATTGATCCATTGCCTTGAGGGCTCTGCATTGCACGTGGGATTTTGCACTGTCTATATTTCGTCTTCATGCCACCCTAGCACCTCATTGTTGCACTTGGTGTGGCTTTATCGCCTCAATGACCAAGCCACTCCATTCCGTTGTGGACAACACAATGCCTTTGCCGGGCTTGTTCAGGGCTTTCATCCATATATCTGGGGTTTCATTTGACCACCATTTTGGTCTTGCAAACCGTATGCATATTAGGTCTCATGATTTAGTTGTTTGGTTCCATTTGCTTACATGTTTTTATGGCTCTGCCATAGGAAAAGATGTTGAGGTTTGGAATGCAGGTTGACATCACATGTAATGTAATTGATATGGGTTAATGAACATCCTATTATAAAATTAGTAAAACAGATACTCAAGTTGGATTAGATTAGACCAACTACCTTAAGTTGTATTAGATCAGACCAACTACCTTAGATCGTCAAGTTGGCGGACAAGGTAAGATTCATATTCTCTTGAAGACCTTTGTGTCTGTATTTTACGCGGGGTCATTTCTTTGATATTAGTTACTGTGATCCCCTGTGACATTGCACATGAGATGCATAACAACTTAAAGGAGCCATATTTTTAGAAGATGAACGCGGAGCATGAGTTTGCACATCTTAAATATGAGCGGAAGTCTCTTGCCAAGTATTTTTTGCAATTGAAGACATTAAGCGGGAAATATAATTCTCTAAGGCATGTTTGCTTGTACGAGACACATAAAGCAACTCAATGAAAGCTAGTTGTTACGACATTCTTCGATGAACCAAGAGTTGCTTCTTAGTATGGGATTGTATGATGATAAGTATCATGTCTTCTAATATAGAGGAGGACAGGAGGGGTACACCATTTAGTTGCTTAGTATATCTGACCTGCATGAGGCATTATATTTTCATATGTTTGTTCTTGCGATTTCTTTTGGATGTGGATGGGGTTTATCTGGTTGAGGTCATGGTAGATGCCACAATAGATTGATTGCTAGACATGTTGATCCAAGCTTGCAGAAGTTGGTATTCAGTTGGTTTGGTTGCTGACTAAGGATTAACTGGCAGTTAGGTGACAAATCAGATTTAGATAGACTTTAATGGAGTTCCTATTTTTTATTTAAATATATAAATTATTTTTTGAGCATATTTCTTATATATTTGCATAGATTTTTTACTTTTCTATTTGTACCTTTTTATGCTATCTTAATGAAATAAAGGAAACCTCTTAGATTAAGTTTGCTTCTAAAAAACAAAAAAATGTCCACACAAATATCGACTGACTAGTCAGGCAACTAATTGGCCCAACTATTTGGTCCACCGACTTTTGATTGAGTAGTCATTAGTCAGTCATCCATCCCACTAACTCAACTAGTTGGATATGCTAATCAGGTAGTCAGTCGAATTTTGCAATTATGGATTCGTGCTCCCATCAAGCTTGATATTGAAACAGATGGAGTATCATTTCTCCATGATGTCGATGCCACACTGTTGGTACATCACCCTTGCGGGGAGCATGCGATTGGCATGTCACAAATATCTTCACAAATACCACTTAACATGGGGGAAGGGTGGCACCTTTAGTATAAATACATTATATGTAATTCCTTATATCAATACTATTAATTTTGTATATCATGATCGCTTAGGATATATTACTAAAGGTTTTAACTTGCAAGATGACCATTCATATTTGTGTAGTTGACACTCCTCTAATTTGATTATTGAATATTGGAGTACATAAAGTCTTGGATATTTAAATTTTTAATGTTATATAAGATTTATTTCTTTTATTATGTCATTGTATGTCAAAATAGTCCGATCTTTTCAACATGGATTTAAGTAAACGACCCAGATGCGGTCCGAAAATTGCAAGGGTTCTCGCATGATGGATGTATGCGAGTAAAGAAGTTAGTCCAAATGTGGCCGCAAAAGAAGTTGGGGGTATGTAGTTGGAATATTGGCATTTTGACTGGCAATTACATGAAAATCGTAGATACAACAAAAAGAAGGAAGATTCATACACTATGTCTCCAAGAAACAAAATGAGTTGGAGAGGAATCAAGGGAGATCGAGAAGACAAGCTTTAATATATGGTATTCAGGTAAAGAGAAGGCTTGGAATGTCGTTGGAGTGGTTGTTCATAACGATTTGAATGACAATGTAGTTGATGTGCAAATATTTGGAGATCGAATTATTTTTTAAAAGTGGAGCTCGAAGAAGAAATTCTGAATATCATCTCTGTTTGTGCATCACAAATTAGTTTAAAGGAAAGGATTAAACACAATTTTTGGGATGATTTGGATAAGATTATGTGCGTAGATAGAGATTTTAATGGACATGTTGGAAATGATGCTTCAGGGTATGCTAGTGTTCATGGAGGCCATGACCTTAGTGATAGAAATGAAGAGGGAAAAGTCATTCCAGATTTTATAACGGTTTATATCTTTTCATACCAAACACTCTCTTCAAGAAGTGGGAGGATTTTTTAATTACTTATAAGAGTTGCCCGACTAGAATATAGATAGATTACTTTGCATTATAGAGGGGAGATCAGTTGTGTTGCAAAGACTGCAAAGTAATCCCAGGAGAGAGTTTGACAACTCAACACAACTTGTTAGTCATGGTTGTGCAAATAAAAGGGTGGGTAAAGAAAAGGAGGGTTCCCAAGATTACTAGAATTATATGATGGAATCTTCAATTGAAGCAATCAAGCTTCATGGAGAATGCTTAGAAGACTTATCTTTGGATTGTAACGGGAGTGCAAACAAGATGTAGGAGGTGGTAGCATCTTGTATCCGAAGGGTAGGTAAAGAGATGCTAGACGAATTAATAGGAGGATTCCAAGCCAAAATGAGGCTTGGTGGTGAAGTGAAGGGGTGCAAGAGAAGCTTAAATTAGAAGAGTATGCTTTAAAGTTATGTATCAGGATAGAATTAAGGAAACCATCATATGCTACAAAATAGTAAAGAAGGAATCAAAGAAGGTTTAAAGTGAAGCTAAGTCAAAATCTTATTAAGTTTGTACACAAAGCTTGACTCTATGAGGGTTAGAAAGATATATTCAGATTGGCCAAAGTAAGAGAAAGAACAACCAAAGATCTTTCTCAAGTGAGATGCATTAAGGATGAAGAAGATCATGTATTTGTGATTGAGAATGATATAGGGACTAGATGGAAGCAATATTTCCATAAGATTTTCATTGGGGAAGAAAATAGAGAATTCACTTTGGGAGATCTAGCTAGTAGTGAAAGTTACTTGAATCATGCAAGCTATAGACATATATAAAGGAAGGAAGTAGAAGAGGCTTTAAAGGTTATGAAACATGAGAACAATGTAGGACTTGATGACATTCCTATAGAAGTAGGAGAGTTCTATGTGAATGTAGTTTGATTTGGCTCACAAATTTATTCATTGTTATTGTCGAAGCAAGAAAATGTCTGAAAAATGGAGGAAAAGCATCGTGGTGCCTCTTTATAAGAATAAATTAGACATTTTAAATTGTTCGAATCACAGAGGTATCAAGTTGATGAGTTATACTATGAGAATTTGGGAACGTGTGATCGGAAGAAGGTTGAGGTAAGTTTCCAAGTAACATAAAATCAATTCGGATTCATGCCAGATCGCTCAACTATTAAAACCATCCACTTGTTGAGGAGAGCTTGGAGATTTATAGAGCTAAAAGGAAGAACCTTCATATATTTTTTATTGATTTTGAGAAGGTTTATGATTCTGTCTCATGGAAGATTGTGGAGAATTTTGGAGAAGAGAAAAGTACATGTCCTATACATTAACGTTATAAAGGATATGTATGATGGAGCTTTATCTTGTATAAGAAATAAGAATCTAGTTTGGGAAGACTGAGTATTTTGACGTCAGCATTGGTCTGCATCAGGATTCATCTTTGAGTTCATTCATTTTTACTTTCATCATGGACGAGTTGACTAATCACATTTAGGATGAGATAGCTTGGTTTATGTTATTAGCTAATGATATTGTGTTGATTGATGAGACTAGAGATGTAGTAAATGAGAAGCTTGAGGTTTGTAGACATGCCTTATAAACTAAAGGCTTTTGCATAAGCATGACTAAGACTGAATATATAAAGTGCACATTTGATAGAAACAGTGGTGAAGGAATCGAAATGAAGATGGGAGAAGATAGCATTCTGATGAAGATTCTTTTAGATACTTGGGATCTACTTTCCAACATGATCAAGAAATCGATGGAGATGTTACTCATACAAAAATTACAGTTTGGCTAAAGTGGAGAGGAGCCTCTACTATTTTATGTGATAAAAATATCTTTTAAAAATCAAAGGAAAGTTCTTTAAAGCAGTTGTGAGACTTGGTATGCTCCATGGATATGAATGTTGGCATGCGAACCTTAGACATGTACATAGAATGACATTAGCAGAAATGAAAATGGTAAGGTGGATGCGTGGTCATTTATGTAAATGTCAGATTTGGAACGATGCAATCAGAAGGAAAGCTGGTGTAGCTTCGATAGAGGATAAAATGAGAGAAAATTGCTTAAGATGGTTTGGCCATTTGCATGGAAGGAAATATCACATATATCGGCGATATATCACTGATATATCGATATCGAGACAAGATCGATATGAGTATCGATATGGTGAAATATCCTCCTTTTCAGGCATTTCCTTCACAAAAGTGCGTCGATATGGGTGATATATCGCCGAAATATCATCGAAATATCGTATCAATACGATATCAAAACGATATTGAAATCGATATGGCCTTCCATGGCCATTTGCAAAGGAGGTCTTTTGATGTACCAGTTAGGAGATGAGAGTTTTGTCAGATCATTTGGATCATAGGATACTATTTGTCCTCATGGATGATCTTATTGGCTTTTGTTGGGCGTTTCTTTTTGAAAATATGATAAGATTTTTGTTTAAAATAATTCAGTTGATTTTGATACTCATGTCTTGAAAATGATGATATTAAAGAATATCAATGACCTTTTCGGTCATGTAAGGGGGGATTTTTGCGATGGGAGAGGGAGAGAGGGTGAAGTTGTCTCCAGCAGGGAGGTGGCATTGTGTGACATGAGGTTATTGCATGTATTGAGGGAAGAAGGGGTTGATATGTGCGGAGGGCCTCCTTAGAGGGAGAGAGGGCAATGCTGTCTCCATTAGGGAGGTGGCTTTGTGCAACATGAGGTTATTGCATGTGGTGAGGGAAGAAGGAGTTGTGTACGTGGAGGGCCTCCTTGGTGGAGGAGGTGAACGGTTGGAGAGTGATGAATCGCCAGAAGAGGGGGTCGTAGTGCTTCTGTTGCGGGGCCCCTGGCCAGTGCATTGTTAGATGATCCTCCATCGTTCGTTGTTCCACATGTGGCGGTAAGGGGCATCGTCGACTGTCGTGCTCATCCTTGCGTGGCTATTTGGGCCATCGAGTTTGGGATTCGCGGGCAGGGATTTAGGGTGGACGGTCGTCCTCTGTGGATTTGCGCAGCCTTGGAGCCTCAAAAATCTTTCCTTCAAGTTGTCGTTGGTTCTTCTTCTAATACATCTGTCTTAAAGGATATTCTTCTGATGGCCATGGCATAGTTGCAATGTTTGAGTGTTATCGAGGAAGAGATTGGGAGGAAGATTGGATTCTCCTTCTCAGTCGACGTGGTGGAATGAGGAGTGTGTTTTTGTGTTCGTGATCTTTCAACTTTGGAAGTAGTAGGATATGGTTGGAGTTTCGCAAAGACGAAGTTTTCCATTGGCGAAGGGTATGATTTGATGGTGGGGATAGAACAACACTCCATAGCAAAGTGATGAACATGAAAGGAGTTTCGTTTCTCTCACAAATTTTGGAGTGTCTAAAGTCAGCTTTGAGAGATCCAGGTTCAATGATCTAATCTTTATCTTGCTCGATGGCTACAGCCCGGGCTCTGTTGTTGAGCTAGTTATCGTTGCCCTTAGGAGCTCGAGATTGCTACCACTAGCAGTGTTGCAGAAGTCGGTATTCAATATTCAGTCGGAGGGATCACTGAATAGAGAATAATCGATAATCAAGCGACTATTCGAGATTATTCAGTTTTGTATTTTCATTATTTTAAATATAAAAAATAATTCCAATGCACAAATTCTTATATTTTTATACATATATGGTCATCAATTAACAAGAATCCAAGATAAAAATACCACTCAATAAGGTGTATATATATATATATATGTAATTTTGACATTTGTGGTGATACCATGATTAATGGTAACACTTAAGGATTATAAATAAAAAAATGAAAATGAAAAATAAAAATCCCAGCAGTCAGCCTAATAGTGGGCCGGTCGACCTAATAGACGGACCGACTATTCAATCAGGCCGACTATTAACTAACTAGAGGTTCATTCAGTCGGGGACCTCCCGCACCTCATAGTTAGACCGACTATCCGCTATAGTCGGCCGACTATTGCAACACCAACCTCAAGTTTCTGAATGTTTGTTGAAGGTAGGCCTATCCTCCTTTCGGCTATTGTGTTGGAGACTTTCCCTCTGCCACCACCTGTGAAAGGACGGGCAGCGGGTGTGGTTGTCATAGTGGTTTTGCCAGTGTCAAGGCAAGGAGCGAACTTGTATGTCGATCCGATGATTGGTCCGTTTCTATCAGACTTGATTGAGGATTCAGTTGCGCATTCTCCGGATCTTGTGTTCCCGATTTTGGAAGATCCATACGAGACTTGGAATACTCCTGATTTATCGAGGTCGTTGAAGGAGCCGTCAACTGCTGTGTATCTGCTGGAAGAATGGAAGGCTCCATCTGGGGAGTTGATGGCGACGAGATGCGGGGGAGAGCTGGCGCCGTTCGATCACATCGATGAGAGGACTGGGGTTTCATGCTCCAGAAATACTCTGGAGCTGTCTGCTTTGTTGCTGATTTGGATCATATCCAAATAGGGGTTTCGGTTTGGTTTGTCCTGACCCGTTTACTGCTGATGCATGTGATCTGGATCCTATACTTCTTGTTTTTCATCCAGATATTTTAGAGCCGCCGTGCCGTGAGCTTAGGCAGAGGTGTACCCACCTCTTTGGATGGCTTCGGTGATGCTGGTTGGTGCTGAGGTCTTGGAAATGCCGGGACATCTTGTGGCTTGGGATGAAACGACGGTCGTTTAGCCTGCTATTGGTACCGTGTTGCTACTTGTTGTTGCCGAACCTGTTGGTGTGGTTTTTATGCCGGACCTTCTTGAATCTGAAGATCCGAATCATCCATTAGATGCTATGGGAGGGATGCTAAGTTTGGCGTTGCGCATCATGAAGGAACTGGTACATGTTACCATCGAGGTCTCTGAGTTGAGATCCGAAGTAGGCGTGCCTCCTGCCGGGTGCGGGGTCTCTGTGCTCACTGATGGGCTTTGCTAGATCTGGTGAATCGCCTGAGAGCTCGGCAGATGTTGACATTCCTGGTAAGAGATCCAAAATATATAGGAAGAGGAAGAACAAGTCCTCCCAAGCCACTCAGTGAGCATGCACATGACTCCAAGTTCGCTGGTGGAGAATGTGGCTGATGAACAATGTGCACAAGCTGAAGAACTAAGTAGCAAAATTCTTCCTCGCAGGTATATTGCGGAAATGGTGTGTGGGGTGCCAACCACAGGAAGCAAATGGGGTGCTAAA
This sequence comes from Ottelia alismoides, assembly GCA_037367405.1. Lineage (NCBI taxonomy): Eukaryota > Viridiplantae > Streptophyta > Magnoliopsida > Alismatales > Hydrocharitaceae > Ottelia > Ottelia alismoides. The sequence continues at coordinate 1,155,042 of JAZKJV010007393.1, forward strand.
TGAGAGTGTTTGCGGGGATTCTCAGAGGTTTAGGGGACTTGGGGAAGGAGTTTTCTGCTGCTTCGTTGCTGTTTTGGGTGGTTTGGTAATTACTTGAGGACCCAGAAGACCTTTGTTCGAGAGATTGGGGTGGTTCAAACCACGGGAACATCGTTGTATCCGAATGATTGCCGTGACTCTGTTTTAGGGGACTGTGTAGAAAGTGCCATTCGATATACCATTACTCTACTGGAGTTTTGGGTTTTGTAAGCCTTCCCATTTTCCTCTTTTTAATGAATTTGGAGTTTTGGGTTTTGTAATGCTTTTCCATTTTCCTCTCTTTTAATGAATTTGGTGCAGGCTCCTGTGAGTGTTCCCCATTCCTTCAAAAAATCAATTTATTCATGAAATAAATGCATTGTTTGGTGCTATTGTCAAAATGGTTAGACATGATGGATAATGCTTGGGATAGTTTTACTTCTATCAATTGTATGATTTTTACATTTCCAACTGTTGTACCTTTTCATAACTCCATTCATTCCTCCAAGCAAACATGTGTTCTTTGGGCAAGAGGGTTGAAGATGTTGCCTTATTCAGAGGGTACTGCATGTGGATTAGTCATGGGATTCTGGTGTTATGTTACTTAGGTCACCTGTTCAACAATTTTGTTTCAATGGTATATCAATCCTTTATTACTTTCATTGCAGATTAGTTCTCATAGATTTAACCAAGGCTTGTCATATGTTAAATTATTGAGTACTTTTTTCTATTTAAACCAACGCTCCAACCTTACATAGCCTTAAGTTATCCCACCAACATCCTATTGATTAACCTCTAACATATCCAACCTTATTAACCTTTCGGACCTCTTGAATATGTATCACCATTAATGTACAATTACATCAATCTTATGAGATATTTCCTGAAATATCTTTTACAAATTTCCTTTCCACTTGTACACTCTAATATCTTCTAAAAAAACTTATACATTCATATTCGTAACATCTATTAACCGGGGGTACCACCGTCCTTGGATTACTTTTTCTTCATTAAATCCCGCATTTGCTTTTGCCGGATGTTAAAATGATGGTTACTTCCGGACTGCAATTAGAATCTCCACTTTATAGGCAAACCCACCACCATCTCCCTTAGCCCTCCCCACCACTGGCATTTCTCTGCCCTTCCCTATGTTGCCTTTACATCATATCTCCATTGAGTCTGTCGCCAAGGTCCTAAATGTCGGTTTCGGTCACCATTTCGGTGACCGATCGAAACAGAATTTCGGTGGAATTTCGGTCGACTTTCGACCGAAATTTCGATCTTTTTTTGTACCAGGGCCCCCATATTTCGGTCATTTCGGCTATTTCGGTCGAATTTCGATTTCGACTGGATACCGATATTTGGCAGAAATTCGACCGAATTTTACTGAAATTTGAGGCCATGTCTGTCGCACAACACACATCTGCGTTGGTGTCCATTCCATTCCTCCTTGTTGATGTCATTGGCCCTGTCAAATGGGAGTTCTTCCCAACCGCTCCATCCACATGCCAACCAACCAATGTTCTTAGTGGTATCAGCTTCTTCCACCGCTACGCCACCCCTCCCATCCCCCATCCCTCTCTGTTGCCCACTACGACTTCCATCTCCGCCAATGCGAAACTCTCTTCTTCTCCAACATAAGAAGGCCATTGTTTATCGCTCTCCTAGTTCGCCTACAATAGTACGAGGAGACCATCCATCGCTAATGTTCGAAATATCGATATCGTATCGATCCGTCCGGAAAAGGATATATTGGGATATTTCAACGATATTGGTGGAATGTCAGAAATGGCTCAAAAACCAGTTTTTGCCATTTTTTGCAAATTAAGATCATTCGAGTTATTAAAACAACAAACAACCTATACTTTTATCACACATACTGGTCATTTATACCTCACATATCGCACCTATAGTCATATCAAACATACGTTGTTAATGTTGATTGTTGACTTATAGATATTGGAAATGGAGTTCGTCCAAGTTCTTAGAACACTAAATACCTTATAAATATAAACTTAGATCACACATATCGATCACCTATGACTCTTATATCGCACATAACGATCATATCAAATATATCATTGTTAATGTTGATTGGTGACTGAATTACAATGGTACCGGAAACAATATAGCTAAGTTAGCCACGGTTAGAATACATATTTTGTTCACGAAAGACAATGAATGGCATTGAGATGAGTCATTTGATTCAAGAAATGTAGATAGTGATTAATAAGACCTTGTTTCTTTCGTATACTAGTGAAGTAAAGAATTAATTATAGACTTACAACAACTAAAGATTTATTTATTCATAAAAATAAATATAAAAATATAATGCAATATTATAAAAGATATTACTTGGTCATGGGGAGTTCAAAACCAAGAGTTCCATAGTGGATTCATATGACCCCTCTGCGCTATTGTCTCTCATAGCACATCGCAGACTCAATGAACTCGCAGTAGCTCTCCCATGTCATGTTCGTGTACATGACCTCGTAGTCCATTACATATTGCATGTACTGGTGGTCATCGACGCTTATGAGTATCTTGAGATGAAGATAAGCAACACTAGATCCAGTATCACGAGGGTTACGACGAGGCCGTGAAGTGCTGGCTTGAGATCCTGGAGATGATGACGACGTAGTAGAAGACGATCTATGTGGAGGAGGATGCCCGAATATGTAGAAGTCAGGGAAGATATCATAGCTGTCACCACCAAATAGCTGCCTTGGTTCTGCTTGCGATGGCTACCTGATAATTTTTTACCACTGTAGCTACTGTATCCATACCTGCTATACCCATATGATGATGTATGTACACGAGGAGGAGGTCCACGAGGAGCATGGAAGTATTATGGAAAGATGCCATATGATCTCTCATCGTTTGATGATTTATATCCACCTAAGAGAGTTGGTGTTGCTCCATGATAAGAACTGTCAATGTCCATGCAGCTCAAGGAACCTACAGATGATATCAAATCATCCATGTAGCTGTCTGCAGGAGGATGGTCATGTCCGTATGCTTCGTAATCCATAGGTACCAGACCCGGACTTGGAAAAAATTGTTCATGTGCGTTTCCATGCTGCTCCATATATTCACATCCTGTGTGGAGCCCTTTCTCGAATTTTGTATCATGTTGTCCCCAACCATCCTCTGCTGACCCTGACCTTTCTGAATGTTTCCCCATCATCATATCTACCATGACCGTCAACATCGTCATCATCATCACTTCCATTATCATCCTTTGATATGGATTTGGATTCGGAACCAATGGAGAGAATGCCATCAACAATTGCTTCAAGCTCCAATCCTCCAAAAGGGTCCATGATTCGTCTAGATCTAGCCATGTAGTCACCAACACCTGCCCCCATTTGCCGGCTTATATTCAAATCCGGCCTTCCTCTCGGCTGATTAAGCACTGGAGCACCATTGGAATGCATCCACCTCTGGAGAATATCTTCATCTGCATCGTTATCATGCTGTTTGAAAATGTATGCAAGATCGATGGGGTCTGTGTAGTCCTCTTTGTCATGCACCTCTCGTGCATGTTTCATCTTTAGCCTTAAGTTGTAGTGCACGTAGACAAGATTATGGAGCTTATGTTCTTCCAACCTATTCCGTCTCTTCGAATGAATCAGGCTGAACGCACTCTAGTTCCTCTTACAACCACCGACAGATATAGTTTGTGACAATACTTTTACAGCCACCTTTCATAGGTTGGGGGCCTCAATCCTGTACAATAATCACCATTCCGATGCTGAATACTAGTAGTACGTCGCAACGTAATCAATGGACTTATTCGTCCTTACCAGGAAGAGTATTGCCCAGTCCATTGACCGTGATAATTGTACCAAAGGATCCCAAAGCTTCCCTAAAATACTTGACCTGCACGTTGTCTGAAAGTCATAGATTGTCACCTAACACTTCTAAATTCCAATGAGTATTTTGTTAGGCTACTTGGAAATGTAAGCCACTCTAGATTCCAAATTACCTCATTCTTGCACATGGTTTGCGTTTTCTCATCTTTGACGAGCTTCTCCACCACAATTTGGATAGCTGCTAGATGATCAGCATTTGTACCAAGACTGTGCTTGTACTGGTACTTAGGATTGAAGTAATAAGCTAGACACAATTATGCATAATTCTCAGAATTTAATTCATCAACAATCCTATAAAATATTAAAGAAAGATTCATTTATTACATATACATACTTGCCTTGTAAAGATGATCCGAGAGTATCTTGGTCCAACATTCATCAATGATGTCCAACCAGGCTTTGTATCTTCTTCCCAATTGTTTCTCTGACCTTCTCTCTCATGTAATGCATTGCCTCGTAGATCACTCCCATGGTCAGCTTTTTGTCACCATCCACGATCTGCAATGCAGACACAACCAGATCCATAATCTTCGTGACCCGTGTCATGCCATCCCAAAAGTGAAGGTCATTGATCATTGTCTCCACTTTCCTTCCTCCTTCTGTTCGAGCCTCGGGTATCTCGAACCATTCCCCTTGGCAACACGAGGTTTTCAAACCCGTCGTGTGTTATTTAAGGCTCCACAATGTTGTAAAATTGGTTGCAAAGCGTGTGATGCTAGACCTCACCAGTTCACCATTGCACGTCCGTCTCATCAAAGCTAGCACTTTGGAGTGATAGTAAATGAAGGTGGTGATCATCGTAGCTTGCTCCAGCACCTTTGAGACCAACTTTCTCCTGCTGAAGTCTTTCAATAATAAATCGATACAATGTGCAACACACGGTGTCCAAAAAAATACCTTCGCTGCTAGAATTCGTTATTGTTTCACATGCTTTCTTGAAGTTGCTGCCATCGTCCGTGACAATATGGACAATGTTCTCCTTCTCAACATCCTTGATAATGTCCATCAACTTCAATAGGTACTTGTAGTCCTTCACATGATCGGATGCATCGCCGACCTTCAAAAAATGATCTTCCCATTGCAGGATATGAGGAAGTTGATGATCTGCTTCCGCGTGTAGCTTGTTCACCCATCGCACATCAACATCACCTCGTACTCTGGCTATCTCCTCCTCAGCTCATTGACGTACTCGTTCATCTCCTCCTCCATCCCGAGATACTTGTTCATTATCTCGTAGGATGTGGGAGCCTTCACTCCCATTCTCACGGCGATGATATCGTCGATGACATGTTGCAAAAATGATCCGCTAATAACATTTGCTGGAATGCTTTCTCCAAAAAAGAGCTTGATGATGGTCTTGCCTACTCTCTCTCTGACATTTGTGAACATGCCTTTCATTCTTTTCTGCGTCGAATCCTTGCTTGGCTTGTATTGCATGGGTCCATTACTCGTTAAGAAGGGCTCAACTCTCTTCCCATTGTGTTTTTATTGGGTGGTGGTACTGGTGCACTTCTAGAATCACTCTCACCGCCACCGACACCATAGAAGCCACCTTATGCACCATCGAGTTCTCTCCTCTTGAATTCGCTTCTCATAGATTCCTTTGTTGCCCTTCTGTATGCCCTGCTCTCAGTTGCGATATGAATATCAGTGGAGTAGACAAAGTCATCGTCATCTGAATCGGAGAGGACATTGAACTCTTTCTCGAATATGAATTCCTTGAATTGGCTATTCCTTCCTGACCTCTCTATATTTTTGATCTTCTTTCCGTCCAAGTTAGCCTTCACCAAGTCCCTCATACCTTTGGGACAACGCATGCACTTGACAACATTCTTATTGTTGCCAACAAGATGGCGCTTCAACCTCGTAATCTACCCTCCTCACAACCTCTTCTCACGGAAGCTACACATCGATTTCAATTTGTTGCTATCGATGTTCATGAAATCGGCCGCACGGGCCACATATGCTGCCACATATGCTTGTGCGACATGCAGACCACACCGATTTCATGAATCAGTGCTTACATATGCGACTCGCATATGCCTCACATATGCCCGCATATCCTGCATATGCCCCGCATATTGCTCCAACAACTCCAACTTTTCAATCTTCTCATTCAGTTCCTTAATTCCGTAGCTCTGCCTCTTCCATCATTCAATTGTAAGAATATGACATGCATTTCTATATAATTGTAATGCATTATACCATTATGTGGTATGCGATGTTTTATATTTTTTTCATGTATTATTTTCACGAGTATATGCAATGTATCTCGAATATTTTTATATATGCTGATTGAGGTTTTGATCATGTAGTGCATGCATATGTATCGAAGTTTTATTATTGCAAATCATCTAATATGTGAAGTTTTTATGGTAAATGTTTTTTATGATTAAATACGAGACAATTAAAAGCATATACACATCCATCTAACATGAATCGTTTTTTAGATCTTCTTTAACTCCACTTAGATACATAAATTCAATGGTAATGTTATTCATAGATATTTATTTATTTTTAAATTTAAAATTAGAAAATTGCGTAAAACTGCATATACCCCGCATATGCACTTGCATACTGCTTATTCAGTATTCGTTGACATGTCCGACTAGGGACGCAAACGGATGCGGTAATATTCGTATTTATCCGTATTTGTATTCGTTTTTAAGAGGATATGGTTCTTGTTTTTTTAAAACAGGTGAATACGAATACGAAGATTATAAACGAAATTTTTACGGATACGAATACGAATACGAATCTTGAGTTAACGAATACGAATACGAATACGAAAAAACAAACGAATATGAATATGAATATTCGTATTGTATTTTTAATAATTTAAAATAACATTAGGGTTTACATCCCCCACTCCCCAATAACCCCGACGCCCCCAACCCCCGTGCGTCCTATGCCTCCCCATGCGCCTTACGTCCCCTACACCCTCTGCCTCCTCTGCCACCCTCGACTTCCCCGACACCCTTGGCCTCCCCCTGCCGCCCCGCCTCCCCTGCGCCCTACACCTCCCTTGCCACCCAACCTCCTCATGTTGCCCTCCGCCCCCCGTGCCCTCTGCCCATGCGCCCTCCGCCTCCCCATATCGCCCAGGCCTCCTCCTGCGGCCAAGGTTCGAAAAACGAAAGGCAGAACGAGGCGTTTTCCCTGGAAGCGAGGCGAGGCGTAGCCTCGAGGCGGTCGAGGCGTAAGCCTCAGTTTGTATAGAAAAATAATTATAAAATATATAATAAATATATTTATTGGTGAAATAATATAATCTGACAAACATATAGTATGTAACAATGTAATATATGATGATATTACGAAGATAAGAGCATGAAAAAAGAATATGTCAATGCCATAAACCTTTCTACTGAATTTCTACCCAATCAGAAGGAAATCATTGGCTGTAACTATTGCTAAAATTTTTATCTAAAGAGGATTGGCTATAGTTGTCATTATAGATATCCAACTTGTTGATATGAATCATATGATTTGAATACTAACTATATGTTCTACTGCACTCAAATGAAGAATGGTCTGATATCCTTCCTGTGCCACCATACCCTACCCAAATTTTTTTCTTATATTAGTATTCAAATTCGTATACAGTTTTTTATATGTTTAATGATGTAATAGTAAGAGTTCACTGAAATAATTTGGCATGTTAATGGTAAATATGAATGTGAAAGAGGTCAAAGAGGTCAAATTTAAGCATTCATCTTGCATAAATATATACTCAACAACAAGACCTTTATAAACATATGAAAATATGAATAGGAATAATTTTTTCCTTTAAAAAAATACTTGAAAAAGCCCTCACGCCTCACCTAGCGCCTCGCCCCGCCTCAGCGCCTCGCCTCGCCTCGACCGCCTCAGGCATCTGAGGCGCACGCCTCAGCCAGGGGGTCTGAGGCGGTCGCCTCAGGGCGTTTTCTCAACGCCCCGTTTCGCCTCGACTGCCTTAGCGCCTCGAGGCACGTTTTTTTTAAACCATGCTTGCGGCCCTCCGCCTCCTCGCGCCCTCTGCCCCCTACGCCCTCCGCCTACCCTGCCGACCTCCACCTCTCCCTGACCTCCCCCCGTGCCCTACACCTCCCCCTGCAACCCCACCTCCCCACGTGCCCTTCGCCCATGCGCCCTTCACCTCCTTCTACTGCCCCCGCCTCCCCCTGTGGCCCTCCGCCTCCTCGCGCCCTCCGCATCCTCCACCTCTTCCTGTCGACCTTCGGCCCCCACTCAACGTCCCTTGCAGCCGCAACCAACCTACCTCATCCTCCCTCGTAGCCGCAACAACCCTCCCTCACCTCCCTCGTCCTCCCTCGCAGCCACAGGCAGGCGTCTCCCTCGCCCTCCCTCGCAGTTATAGCCGATCTGGTATAACATCTTATTCTTCAAATGTTCATTCCATTCTACCATTTTATTATATGATTGCACAAGAGGATCTCTTATATTATGGCATATAATGTAGATATTATACACAATATGCTGCTTGTTTAAAACATGGAATGTGGTTAACAAAAAATGGAAGTTATGCAAAAGTGGTCACCAAATAATTTAGGTACATTTTTATTTATAATTTAATATTCATGTTAAAGTTAACATTCGTTTGTATATTCGTATTCGTTCGTAAAAGATTCGTTTCGTATTCGTATTCGTATTTTGCGGATATGGATCTTGATTTTTGACATTTGTGTTACATTCGTATTCGTAAAATAATATGGATATGGTTATGGCATGACTTGAATTCGCATTCATATTCGTTCGTTTGCATCCCTATGTCCGACACATACGCATACCACTTTCCTGAACCTTGGTTGCCATCTGGAGCGGAGGCATACCTTCAACCAATCTCTTCATTGTCCTTTTGATCATCAGAACCATTAGATCGTGAGCTGGAGTGTGAACCCCTGATGTTGGTTGTTGAAACCTACAAAGAAATTACACAAGCATTCATGAGATATACGAAGAGAACTCTCAATTATTGTCGACATCCGATATATTGTCGATATATTGGGGGACCATATCGATGATATCTGGGAAATCAAAAGCAAGAGTAGCATTGGTACTGCCTTCCCGTCGATATCGATATATCGACGATATATTGCGATATTTCGAACCATGTCCATCGCCTCCACCGCTGTGCACGGCATCACCCCCTGAAAATCACCAAACGACATGCTCATCGGTTTGCCTTCCTTGCGATCTCCTGCAAGTTCATCCCCTCCATTTGATTCATGACATTTATATATCTATATATACATATAATATTATATACACACATTAAATTATTCTGGATATGGCATCTAAACCCTTCACCCAGATACTTGCATGTGCGTTAAGTGAGGCATACATCAATTTTTTTGAATCGAAAGTAACATCAAATATAATTTGAATATATTTGTATGTTGATCAGATATTAATTATATTATATTAACCACAGTTTTATACAACGAGACCCTCATCTAAATGGTGAGCTTTGCCTGCCAGCAGTGTTGCAGAAGACGGTATTCGGTATTCAGTCGGAGGGGTCACTGAATAGAGAATAATCGGTATTCGGGCGACTATTCGGAATTATTCGGTTTTGTATTTTTTAATATAAAAATTATTCATAATACATATATCCTTATATTTTATATATATATGGTCACTAGTTAACATGAATTCAAGATAAAAGTACCAATCAATATAATAGATATATAGAATTTGACATTTGTTATGATACCGTGGTAAAATGTAGCTCATAAAAACTGAAAATTGAAAATAAAAAAAATAAAAAAAATCAAAAGTCAAACTCCAGCCGGCCTAATAGTCGGGCCAGTCGGCCGAATAATCGGGCGACTATTCGGTCGGGCCGACTATTGACCGAATGGAGGTCCATTCAGTCGGGGACCCCCCCGCACCGCATAGTCGGACCGACTATTCGGGATAGTCGGCCGACTATTGCAACACTGCCTGCCAGTATTGTGGGTGGTTGCAAATGATCTTTTCAATGTATCTAGTTGAAGTGGCGAGTTATGATTCAAGGCATCTCGATGAGTTCATAAGAGATATGCATAATATGATCTATAATGTATGCGTTTATTGCAGTTTTTTCATTTTAGAACTTTAATACAATAACAACACTAATACAATAACAACAAAGCCTTTTCCCACATTAAGTAGGGTTGGCTACATGGATTCTTTGCCTCCATTCATATCTATCTTGGGTCATTTTCGGGCTTAGATCCAAAAATCGAGATCCCATTCGGATAGTCTCATTCCAACACTTCTTGGGCCTTCCTCATCCTTTCTTAGCCGGGTTAACATCCCAAAACCCGCTTCTCCTAACCGGTGCATCAACCGACCTCCTTTGCAAATAACCAAACCACCTTAAGCGGTTTTCCCGCGTTTTATTCTCTATCGGAGCTACACCAACTTTCCTTCTGATCACACCATTCCAAATCCGATCTTTATGTCTATGTCCACACATCTACCTTAGTATTTTCATTTTTGCTACTGCCATTGTTTGCACATGTTTATGGTTCACAGATCAACATTCAGATCCATAGAGCATAGCAGGTCTCACGGTTGCTTTGTAAAACTTTAGAACTCTAGAGGAATACAATAATCTAGTTATGTTTAATTATAGTCTTTATGTGTATATTTCTCTATGCATTGATGGTCTCAATGACGGAAAACTTCCTCGATCCGCCAAACATTTTTTAAAACCTTGATGGTGCGTGCTCTATTGAATTTTTGTGGAGGTATCTGCTCAGGGTTGCACTTCTTTTTTTCTGACCTTTTATGATGTTAGAGGAATCCTCTTTTGGCTTAATGATTGGACTGAGCGTGTTTTGCGATGTGATCATTTCTCTCCTCTCTTAGCTCTGACGGCGGATAGGGAGATATTTATTGGTGATGCTTAGGATTGGAGCAGTTAGTTCCTCCATTTTCTTTCGAAGCTGTCAAACCAGAGCATGGCTGAGTTTCTGATGATTCTGGATGTCCTCTTTGAGGCGGAATGCCCTATTTCTAGACTGGACCACTGGATTTGGGCAGATGGTGATTTCTTGGCTCGGAAGGCTTACAAAGTTCTGTATGCTATCACAATCTTTGCCCCAGGTATTGTCTCCACTGAGTTCAGTCTTATCTGGAGTTGGGAAATTCCTTAAGTGTTCCTGTGGATGATGTGTCGAGACCGTCTAGTGTTGGGGACTTGTAGGGTCGATTTCTTCCCAGTTATGGACATGTCTTGCCAACGGTGCATGGAAATGCTTGAGGACATTGATTATCTATTCTTTTTGTGAGACACATCCAGGGAGATATGGGAGGAGGCAGACCTGGAAATGGATTCATAGAGTTGTGCCACTGCCTTTTGGGGTTCTGTGGTATTGACAATGTGCTGGGATGGACTTGATCAGGTTATGGATTGCATCCATTCTATGGGCCATGTGGTTGGCCATTTATTGGGTGATCTTACATGGTATAAGATTGTTTGTAGGGTCTGTCATAGAGCATGTTAGGACTCCAAGGGATTCCTGAATTATGGAATTATTATCCAAAAATTTGGGAATCTAAAGTTTGAGTAGGCATTTTCTCGGCGTGTCACCCTTTTTCCTTAAAAGTCTTACTTATTTTCTTTCCATTATACTTGTCAACCACTTATCATTCACAATTAGGCTTCAGCAGAAGCCCTTCACTCTCGCTAAAAGCATCCTTTCAAATGGGTTTTCTTTGATGAAGTTAATTTGGAGGATAGTTTCAATCCTAATTATGATTAGTATGTCAGGTAAAGCTTCAAGTATATATGTTGATTTTTTTAATGTAGAAGTCAACATGTAGATTGCCCGATGTGGTCTGGTGGTAGTTCAGGGTGCCTACCACCCAAAGACCAGGGTTCAAATCCCCCACGTGGGGGTTGCATTAGGTAGTCGACAGCCAGCGTAAAAAATAGTCGAATCTTTCAATATGGATTTGGGCAAGAATCTATGTAGCCGATCCTACTTATAGTGGGAGAATGCTTTGCTATTTTTTACAAGTCTGCATGCAAGCATGGCCTTTAGAAAAGTTTTGTGCTATCTATCTTGTGTTGAAAAAGATCGCTGTTGCCTATATATTTGTCAGTACTCAGGTTTTGATAGAAGACAAGTGTTCAATCGCTATCTGCCAGCACTTTTTCTATTGTTACTGTTCTTTTTTTAACTATTAATAGAGGAACATATGCCTGCAATATTCATCTCTACCGATTGCCTTGCGTTAAAGTTGATGTTACGTGGATATGTTTTTTGCTCTGACTTAATAATTTGAACTTCTAACCATTATTGAGTTTTTTTTTATGATTTTAGGGTGTTGACTAACAAGGCTGTAGAAGCAAATGATGGAAAACCTTTACCACTTCTTCAGAAGGCTGTCATCGGGTTAACTGCTGGTGCTATAGGAGCATGTGTTGGCAGTCCAGCTGATTTGGCCCTAATTCGCATGCAGGCTGATGCAACCCTACCTTTAGCGCAACGGCGACATTACAAGAATGCATTCCATGCACTATATCGAATTGTTGCCGATGAAGGAGTACTGGCTCTTTGGAAAGGTGCAGGTCCTACTGTTGTGCGAGCAATGTCGTTGAATATGGGCATGCTTGCTTCCTATGACCAAAGTATTGAGTTCTTTAGGGATTCACTAGGCTTGGGTGAATACAGCACTGTCGTTGGTAAGATGGCAGACTTGTTTTATTATATTGGTTTGCTTTGTTAACTTATGTTGGAAGTAGTATTCTTTGTTAGTTTAAGCGATTGATGATGACATTCAATCCTGCTACTTTACATTGGAGGTTTAGCGTTTTGCTTGTTGATTCTTTGGAACATTGCTTTTGTGATATCAAGTGAAAATACTCACAGCTTTATGTTACATGCGAGTATTTGCTGGTCTTACCTATCACAGTTGCTCCATAGTCCATATGTAACTTTTGACGTCTTCATATTGACTTCTGCTCATTATATTCATTTGTATGTGAATAATTCTGCTAGAACTGTAATAGTTTTAGCTACAACCGCAAGTGACGGCAGGCGTCAAACCTGTGATCACTAATGTTCTGTGGTTTTATTAGATATTGCAAGGGCCAGTTGTGCAACTGCTCTCTCACCTGCCTTGCCTTCTAATTGCAGGAGCAAGTGCTGTTTCTGGATTCTTTGCATCGGCTTGCAGTTTACCGTTTGATTACGTCAAGACTCAGATACAGAAGATGCAGCCTGACGCCAGCGGCAAGTATCCCTACACAGGATCCCTAGACTGCTTTGTGAAGACGGTGAAGAGCGGGGGCCCTTTCAAGCTATACACTGGCTTTCCTGTCTACTGTGTCAGGATAGCACCCCATGTCATGGTGATGATTTGAGATCTATCTTTGTTTATCAAGTATTTTGTTTTGTTAGGTTTTTTTGTAAGTTTGATATCTCATCATGTGTGGCTTGCCTCCTTGCAGATGACGTGGATATTCCTGAACCAGATCCAAAAGTTTGAGAAGAAGATTGGATTGTAGGAGCCTGCCGCTCATTATGAGCGACCAGGGCTGAAAACCCTTTAATACCATTATTCGTCCATTCTGCAACTTTACTTTAGGGATTTAGGCCTGTTTTGGTATTCAGACAGCCTTCCGGTCCAGATTATACCAGAAGTCTTTGATTGTCTAGATTGAGGAGGATTTTTGTAATAAGTTTCACCCTGTCACCGGGATATTTTTCTGTTTCAGCTGATTGCTGGACGGAAAAAAATTCTACATTTTGTTTTGAGGGATTTAATCATATGCATTCATTCAAGTAATAGAAGGCTGAATATGTCATCAGCTGTTTCATTAACTGGCCAAGTGGGCATTGATTGCCTTGAGCTCATGTTTTAGTAATTTTTTGTGCCTTGTTTGTATTATCCACTTTTCATTTTTCTTTGGACCAATTTATGCGCAAGAGTTGTGAGGAACATGTTTGTCTTGAACGCAACGTCGGGATATGAAAATCGGTGCCGATGCATCTATAACTTGAGGTGGTTCAGGATGAAAATCAGGGTCGATGTATCAAGCTGCTTCCATCCTCGTACTCTTTGCTTTTTCAAAATCTATGTATCTGATTTTTCTGATGTAGAAGTCAATATCCGGATTTCATGAATGTCTTTATGCAAGTTGAGCTTGATCTGACAACTCAATTAGGTGGTTTGAGATTTCGAGTTTCATGTCATCTAACTCTTCGGGTTTTGGCAAATTGTATTGGCTTGGAAGCCTTTGTCATTTCATTAGATCTCGCATGACAATATTTAAAATATAGGGGTTTTATCACTTGTGTCCCTCCGAGATATTGCAATATCAGTTATGCCCTTATCTTTTTTGTAATATCAGTTGTTCTCCTCACTTCTTGCTATTTTATCACTTGTGCCCCTCGGGTTAGTGACCGTCCATCCACAGTGCAAACGGACGTTAACTTTGAGGACATAAGCGGAATTAATTTTAAAAAAAGGTTATATGGTCATTTTACACCTTCTTCTTCATCCTCTTCTTCTTCCTCCTCCAACCTCCTCCTCCTCCCTCTCCGCCCCTACCCCGTGCCGCCTAGCTCCGCCCTGAGCTCCCTGCACCTCCTCCCAGCTCCTCTCCCCCCCTTCTTTTCCTTCTCTTTGGCCTCCTCCTCCATCGTCGCCTCCCCGCACCTCAGCTCCTCCGTCATCCCCCAGCTCCCCTGTCCATGCACCTCCAGCTCCGCCCTGAGTTCCCCGCCCTCACTCCCACCACCCCCTGCCACCTCCCCCTCGCCCGGCTCCTCCCCAACCCTCTCGCACACCTCTTCCCAAGCCCCAGCCCCTCCTTCCGCCACCTCCTCCCCAACCCGACCCCCGCCCGGCACCTCTTCCCCAGCCCTCTCATGCACCTCCTCCCGAGCCCTAGCCCCTCCTTTCGCCACCTCCTCCCCCACCCGACCCCTGCCCGGCTCCGCCTCCCCAGCCCTCTCCTGCACCTCCTCCCGAGCCCCAACCCCTCCTTCCGCCACCTCCTCCCCTACCCGACCCCCGCCCGGCTCTTCCTCCCCAGCCCTCTCCCGCACCACTATAGCCATTACTCTCGTCATGGCCTCTACTTCGAATCAAGAGCTTCACGGAGCCGCGGATGATCTTCACCTTCTCCTGCATCACTCTCTCCGACCCGATGTCGAACGTGCGCTTAAGCTTCCACACCGCAGACGACACGACGGCTCCCCGTTGCGCGCTGATGGTCCCCCGCGACCTCGAAGGCCATGGCGAGCTCGGACTCCGGCAAGGATGGTTCCAAGCAATCGAGGTCCAGCGCCTCCTCCCAGATCCGCCCCTGATTTTGTTTTGACCATAATACCCTTCTTAACCGCACCATGGTTTGAATAAACCATGGTTATTTTAATTTTAAGATTTTATCACTTGTGCCCCTCCGAGATAGCACAATATCAGTTATGCCCCTATCTTTTTGGTAATATCAGTTGTGCCCCTCACTTCTTTATCCGTCATCAGTTGTGCCCTTCCGCCAGATTGACCGTCAAAAAATTGAAATAACCATAGTTTACTCAAACCATGGTGTGGTTAATAGGGGTATTATTGTCGGAATAAAATCAAATGAAGAGGTGCGGCTGGCGGCAGGGGCCGGGGGAGGTGCGTGGCTGCGGGAGGAGGTTGGCTTCACGACGTGGCTGCGGGTGGCGGTGCGGGGTAAGGGGGAGGGGGAGCAGGGGGCGGCGCCGGGGAGGGGAGGAGGTGTGTGTGTGTGGGGGGGGGGTGCGGGGCTGGGTGGGGCCACAACCCAGGGGGAGGGGAACAGGGGGGCGGCGTCGGGGAGGGGAGGAGGTGTGGGGCTGGGAGGGGCCGCAGCCCAGGGGGGAGGGGGAGCAGGGGGGCGGCGCTGAGGAGGGGAGGAGGTGCAAGTGGGAGGTGTGGGGCTGGGAGGGGCCGCAGCCCAGGGGGGAGGGGGAGCAGGGGGGCGTCGCCGGGGAGGGGAGGAGGTGCGGGGCTGGGAGGGGCCGCAGCCCAAGGGGGAGGGGGGAGCAGGGGGGCGGCGCCGAGAGGGGAGGAGGTGCGGGGGGAGGAGGTGCTGGGCTGAGAGGGGTGCAGCCCAGGGGGAGGGGGAGCAGGGGGCGACGCCGGGGAGGGGAGGGGGCGGCGGGCTGGGAGGAGGTGCGGGGGGAGGGGGGGGGGGAGGAGGTGCGGCGTGGGACTGGGCGGCAGGCTGGGAGGAGGTACGGGGAGCTCGGGGCGGAGCTAGGCGGCACGAGGCAGGGGCGGGGGGCGGAGAGGGAGGAGGAGGAGGTTGGAGGAGGAGGAGGAGGATGGGGAAGAGGAGGAGGAAGAAGAAGATGAGGAAGATGGTATAAAATGACCACATAACCCTTTTTTTTAAAAAATTAATTCCTCTTATGTCCTCAAAGTTAACGTCCGTTTGCACTGTGGATGGAAGGTCACTAACCCAAGGGGCACAAGTGATAAAATAGCAAGAAGTGAGGAGCACAACTGATATTACCAAAAAGATAGGGGCATAACTGATATTGCGATATCTCGGAGGGCACAAGTGATAAAATCCCTTAAATTTTTTGACGGTCAATCTGACGGAAGGGCACAACTGATGACGGAGAAAGAAGTGAGAGGCACAACTGATATTACCAAAAAGATAGGGGCATAACTGATATTGCGATATCTCAGAGGGGCACAAGTGATAAAAACCCTAAAATATACTTGCACCAAAAATACGCGTATGCTAATTATCTAATTGCCGAGGACGCGTTTCAGTTGGTCCTTGCGTGTTACAGTAGGTGCTGTAACAACAGGATCTGTTCCCACAAAATGGACCTACCCAATCCTACAAGTCAAGTGGCTCTCAACGACTGCCACCTCAACTTTTCTCAATAGTCCGCGGAGTCGCAATCAATCTTTTTATCGTGTGAGGATTATTAGAGAAAGATCTTACACTATCTTGCTATTCCCAGCACAATTCTCATTTTCAAAGAGTCCTAGCCTTTCCTTTCCTGTCTGGATTATATATCTCGACCTTTTTTCGCTAGACCCTTGACTTGGGAATAAGAGGAAATTCCCCAACAAGCATATAAGATGGGAAAAATTCAATAGTAGAATCATATAAGATGGGAAAATCCAATAGTAGAATCAGAACATACAGGGAAGTGAGACTTCTTATTGAGTGCAGACTTGGAGGAGGCCAATAGAAGCACGGGGAAGAAAAATTTCATGTCAAACCCCTTGGAGAATAGGTGGAGTAATGATGAAGGGTGTATTTAAATGTTTCCTTCTTTGCATCAGTCGATAGGCATCTCTCCTGTTGCCACCAAAAATAAAGACCGTAGCCAATGGGTTAAGCTTGTCGAACTCTGGTGATGGGTTTTTCTTTTCAGACATATGAAACTTGATCTTTTTCCCCCAAAAACTTCCGATCCTATTCTCCTCAACATGCATCATTAGAACGGGTCCTGATGAATGCTTAACATTAAACAAGTACGTAGTTCAACATTAAAAGAAAATAATACATTCGTTCAGTTTTAAACTGGAAAATCATTGAACCCTATTGTCAGAGTCGGTTATCCCATGATTTATGAACCCTCTGAATATATCACAAATCCGCAGACCATTCAACAGGAATCTTGCGATCCATGTGTCGTGACATTTCTCTGCTCCCACAACGTAATGGTAATATATATATTCGCAAAAAGAAAAAGATAATAAAAGGAAGAAATGTCCTTGTCATCGTGGTGGTCATGCATTACGTCATGCTATGAGGATTGAATCGGGACCTGATACATATAATAATAGCCATGTAGCAGATATCTTATATTAGTATTATCATCACAGGTGCCCTTATCAAACCAATAGGTGCTCTCTCAGTCGAAGACAACTTGGTCCAGTTCCAGATGTTTACGTGTCATACAGTGGGCGCCCACGGTAAATCGTATGATATTACAACAACAAGCAGCAGCAATTCGCCAATGTTTAGTTGAGCAGTAGCCGGGGTGTCCGAATCAATAGGTATTTCATTGGTATCGCTTAGTATTCCACTTAACATTGCGTATCTCCTGTTTGTTCCGCAAGGCTACCTGAGCTTTACTCCCTCTGGATGACGGGTGCAGACCAGTAGTAGGGATTGCAGTCAGCCTTCTAATGACACACTTCCATCTTTCTCATTTGTTTCTTTGATGAGTCGTGTGACGATCTAGTCTTTTCTAGCTCTTGGAACTCTAATACGTCGACTCTCATAAGACTCTCTCTTTTACCTCGTCTCCGCTCTACCGGCCCAATAATATAATTGGTTTGCGGTCAAGCTTATATAAGCTAAGCATCAAGGAGAGTTGGATGAGCGAGGACAGCTTGACGGTGCGTTGTTACCCGATCAATAAAATTTTGAATTTTGTTCCATCAACAAATTACACATGATCAATCAACTTTTGCTTCTGATCTACCAATAGACATTTATGAAGATTTTTCATTCTAATTTTATTTCCAATAACTATGGAGAACCTAGACCTATAAATAAGATCTTAGACCTCATTGTTCAACAAACATCGACAAGCAACAAGTCCTCTTCTCTCTTCTCTCTGCTCTCCACTCCATTCTCTTTTGCTATGTACTTCTTGTATAAAGCTATGAAGATTTGTGATTAGGGATGAAAACGATCGGATACAGATACGGATATATGTATAATCATATTCTTATTCATTTTAAAATATGAATACAAATGTGGATACGAATATTGAGGAATGTGAAAAATGTATTTCCACATCATTAAAAATGAATACAAATGTAAAACGAATACGAATCGGATATGAATAATAACATAAATATTTAAAAGATTAACTAAAATTTACATGTTTAGGATTGTTTACACATAACATAGATACACAGGATATAGTAGTTTCACAATAATTATATCAACAATGGTGAATGCAATCATAAAATGTTGTTACACACTGTTATAAATAAAGCTATTAGTATACTTATGTAGGAAAAGAATACGAATGCGAATATTAGCGAATAACAAAGTGATATCCATATCCACATTCATTTTAAAATGAATACGATGTATAAAACGAATACGATAGCGGATCGGATACGAATATATTCACATTCGTTTTCATCCCTATTTGTGATCATCTTATGCGCATGCTCCTCATTCTGTAAGATCGTTCTAGTTTGGCCTCCATATTCTCTACCGCATATTTACTTTGTTCTTGAGGTTGTTAGGTTAGTATTATATAATAGGGTTGTAAGTTGTTTGTGTAAATAACTTGCTGTAATACAATTGAGTTTGCCTGCATAAGCAATGTGGTTTAGGGGTAAAACTATGGATGAAAATGATCAGATACATAGGTGTTATCATATCCATATCCTTTTTAAGATGCGAATATGAATACCAATAAACCATAAATATTTAAAATAGAGAATTATATCCTTAAAATGCAAATACTGATGCAAAACACATATTGACAATATGCAAAGTAATTTATGAATATTAGACATGTCCAAACTTACTTATAAAGTATAAGCATTTTAGATTTACAACAATATCCAATATACAAAAAGCAAATGAAATATCTTAATAATGAATGTGGATCTAAAAAAAAAGTAAATAATAAAATAAATCTTAAGAAACATCTAAGTAATAAAAGAAAACTTGGCATACTTATTTGTATGTATTATATTGGTATTGATATCCTTCGAAATTTAAACATTCGTATATATATTTATATCCATATTCGTATCTTTTTAAAATGAATTTTCATATTCTATCCTCTAAATTTTGAATATTCATATTCATATTTATCAAATTTAAGAATATCGGATTCATATTCATGTTCACTAAATGTTGAATTTTCTATCCGTAATTGCAATTGTATTCGCTAGATATAAGAAAATAGCATCCATATCCTCGATTGAAAAATGCGGACAGGTATATATATATATATATATATATATATATATATATATATAGGGTGCACTTGAATTGAGGTGGCACCTTTCCATGATTATGGAAAGGTTTCATCTTAGGTCGTGGGATGAGGAGTATACGAAGGAGATTGAAACCACTATGTGGTTTTCGTGCCAACTAACATTCCTATAATGTGGGATGGTTAAATTAATGCTAAATAATAGTAATACACGTCATTGAACATTCTATATTAACAATATGCAGATTTAAGTACACAACATTACAGAAAGATGTGATTGAATAAAGCACCGCATTTTGAATAATCTGTTATGAAAATACAATCGAATGAGATATTTTACATCTACATGTCATATTTTACAACATCGTCTCTACCGATTATTGAGAAAAAACCCTAAATACGGTGACATTTTGTGTTTATTCAATTGAATTTTACACATATTAAGTTTCATAAAATTACAGTGTGGTTACGTAATAAAATAATAAATTGATAAACACATTGCAAACTCTCTTATACGCATATACAAAATGATAAATTTATATAGAACGAAATGAGAATATGAAATACGTTATATATATATATATTTATTTTACACATATAAGAACGAAATTACGAATTTGATTTATATTACAACGACATTATGATAACTTGTGAAAAATTAATACAAACTTGATAACTAGTTTACCGACAATTATCGTATTTTACGTAAACATTCTCTATTTTACGAAAAGATACTATACTTTAGTAAGTTCTATTTCAATTAAGATATGTATGGTATGTCAACAAAGGATGTATTTAAATTCTCAGATTCTTGACATGAGATATATTTACTATTTTATATTAAGAAATTACAAAGTCACAATTTATTTTACAACAAATGATGGTATTTTACTGAGATATTATGACATTTTGCATCAACTTATTGACAATGTTGCTTATATTTTATGTTACTGGATTATATTTTACAAAAACGAGTTATAATTTACAACATTGTCTTCTATTCTACTATTTGATATTTCTCTTGGACTAATGTTCTCAATTCTACAATTGCTGTATTCTAATTAACTATTTCCTGAAGTTTGATAGAATTACAATTTTTAACAATATATTACAACTACTTCATTTAATATATAACACAATATTGTATTTTACTAGTGAAATATAACATTTTGTATCTATGCAAATGGTAATGTGATGATTGATTTAATAAAATTGATTGAATTTTACAATAAAAGGATGTATTTTACAGAATAAAATGGTATTTTACTAAATGATAAATAACTAGTCGTTACTGATTTTATGTCTAACACCGATAAGAACAAATAAAATGAGAATATATCCAATGTATCAGCTCCTATGTTGATATTAGTATTATATAACATTTTTAAAATTTTCATTTAGTATTTTTTCTGACTTTCGGGAAAGAATATAACCAATGATATATATACAATGTCTGCTTTACGGACTAAAAAATTTCTAGTAATGATTTTATATATTCCAGGAAAAAAAAATCGCTAAAGACTGAGATTGCAAATGCTTTGAAGATTTTCTTGAGAGAAAAAGTAGCATACACATTTCTCATTCAAAGAAACAAAATATGAAAGCAAACATATCTATTGGAAATTAAAATATGCAGAAATATTGATGAAAACATGTACAGGAATTTGGAACAATTGATAATAAGAAGAATAAACATAGTATATAGATGAAGATAAAATACCAACCTGGTTAGACGTACTGATGAGATCGCAGTAATGAATTTCAAATGGATACAATAGCTAACAATGTTTGAAGAGCAATGAAAAAAAAGGGAAATGATATTTTGGAGTAATAATTAATTATCAAATTAATGACAACTCATTGATTAAGCTAAATCAATTTATAATTTAAAATTTTAAAATCTTTCTATTTTTAGGCAAAAACGGAAAAAAGCTCTTAGTTAATTGAGAAGAATACGAAATTGTGGATAACTCAAAATTCGGGATCTATAAATTAATGAAATATAATTTTAGGAAAGTAAAAAATGAAGTATATTCATATAATAATGTTACATAAAACCTAATTTGAAATTAAACAAGAAGAGGGGTACCGCATATAGGCGGCGACGGCGAAGAAGGCGCTCTTCTAGACGATCGATTGAGGAGAGAGTCCGCCCTTGAAAAATCGCTTTAAGGAGGAAGAAGGAGATCCAGCGACGATGGAGGAGATGCAGTCGAACTTGGTTGAAAGCATGAGGGAACAGGAAGACGATTCAGACCAGTACAGTGAAGGTACATTGTTAGAACTCCAGATCCCTCGTCCGAAACAAAATATCAAAAGTAAGTAAAAAATCAAATTAATAAGAATAGTTTATCAATTTTTTTAGAAATAACATTTCTTTTAAATGGTATGAACAGAAGGAACACAACTGCCAGTTAGCAAAACAAAAGAAGTTGACGTTGAGAAGGATCCTCTGAAGCATGAAGATGATTTTGGAAGTATGAAGATTAATGTTTATTTAAATATAAATTGCGTTTTTATTTTGTAGAATATATACATGATTCATTGCAACTACAAAATTTTTTTTTGTCTCTACTTCTAGGCAAAGGGTATGTTCAACACAGATGTTACATTGAACATTTTGTTCATTTCATTGATAACCATAGACCCACGCCCAAACAACAAGCACTTTTGACAAAGACTGCTTTTGGAAAGCTAATCAACATTGGCCATGTTGAAATCCAACGAAAAAACTTCAATGATTGGTTGAACAGTACCAAGGAGGGAGGAATTTCAGATTTGGAAATAAAGTGGTGAGTTTTAGTGATGAAGAGGTTGGAGCAATATTGGGCCTACCAAGCTCTGGTTTCTCAATCACAGTGAGAGGAAGACACCTTCAATGGAAATCTTTTATATCACACAAACTGTTTGAAGAAGGAATGATTTTCAATATGAAGAAGTTGAACAACATTCTCGAGGACTATTACAATAGAGATGATGACAACTCGGTCTCTATTTATGTTACATGCTTGATACTTTTGATGTTTGCCATATTCCTTTTCCCAGACAGTTCTTATTCTTTTCCGAAAGGATTTTGTTACACTATGTAGAATCCCTCGAAGATACACGATTCTTTAACTGGTCTGGTGCTGTAGCAAGAATGATACTGTTCAACATGGATGACGTAGTAAGTAGAGTTCAAAAGAGAAGAGCCGGTTCTTCAAGGGTAACGCTGGGTTACCTTACATGATGTGTTGCTTGCTTATATGTGAGTTCTTCGAAATTATTTTTTATATGTGATCAATAAAAAGAATTAATAATAAAACCACTGTATCAGGTATGGATGATGGAGTACTGCTGCAAAGACCTTGTGGTCAGCAGAGATCTTAGGCCACGGATCAGGAAGTGGGCTAAACCAATCAAAGGGGTTTCCAGATCGTTGGTTTCAATCAGTTGTGAACAAGTAAGCATTGTTAAGATGATTTATGATATACTGGATGTCTCATAATTTCAATATTTTCATTAATAAATGATCTTCTTTATATAGATATTGCCTGCTTTGCAACTAGAAAAAATGAAATAGTAAGATAGGAGCAGACGAGTATGGTTTTCCGTTTGAGAAGTTTACCATGAGTGGTTTTACGGTAAGAAGACCAGAAATTGTGATCATAATACCCCAATCCCAGTAA